>JAECXW010000453.1:0-49836 GCA_018153365.1 Drosophila fuyamai | reverse complement strand
ATGTAGGAATTATACGGAGGCCGTCCCCGAATTTTCAATGTCGTATAGACAGGGCCGCAAAAATCGACGCCACTTATAGCAAATGGGCGGAGAGCACGGAAACGATCTGCGGGTAAATTCCCATAATTTGTGTCATTAGTCGAGGCTTACACTTAAAGCAGCGTATGCATGATCGAACTATCTGACTGCAGAGCCTCCTGAGCGTTTACGATCCAAATACGCTGTCGAAGGAGACTCACAAGGGCTCGTGGACCAACATGAAAATTGGAATGGTGAAGATGCCGAACATGGCTCTGCACAAATTGGAGCGTTTTGTCAACAACAATGGAAACTTGGCATCGTATGATATAGGAGCATTAGCTATTCGCCCCCATCTCGCAACAAAGAAAAGTGACACCAAGTCCCCTTGTCTTCATGGATGAATGGATTCAATCGCTGAAGACTTGGGCTAACTCTGGATCCTTTACGAACTTTTCTCTTTCTTCATGATACTCGTTGCTTCTGTAATATCTCGACAATTTTTAGAAAAGCTTCATTATATTCAGTCGGCGACAAAGTCTTTTCAAATACCACACTTTTTTTGTCTTTGCATTTTTCTTATAAAGCGGAACATATAAACGAATACCCGAAGCAGTTTAAGGTGTGACGAAAATCCCTCAATGACATCTACCAAATCCAATTTCTTACAGCAGCGGTCAGTCCGACCGCAGTCTTCCTCGATTTTCTTGTAGTAGACTTCTTCATCTAGTTCAAAGTGTGCATTCTGGGGCCAGTTTGCATCTTCCTCTTTAAAAACGCAGGTCCAGTAAACCATATTGACTGTATAATTTCGACGACGTCACAACCTCTTGATACAATATCTGCTGGGTTTTGTTTCGTTGGAACATGCCGCCACGTAGCTTCACCTGACCTCTTGAATCTCCGCTACTCTATTCGATACGAATGTGGATAATGAAGATGGATGAGACCGGATCAATGAAGCGTAACTTCAGAATCGACCAATAAACAATCCGTTCGATAGGTACCTTTAATAGGGGCTTAATTCTGTGGCAGAGATCTGCGAGAAGGTGAGCGGCACATAACTCAAGCCTTGGGAGTGTTTTTAGTCTTGAGCGGCGCTACTTTAGACTTTGAAGTCAACAGCGATATTTTATAACCTTCTGCAGTTTTAGCTACGGAATGTAGAAGCAAGCTCCATAAGCTCTTAAGGATGCGTCAGCAAAAAGGCATGTAATTGGACCGGTGACATCGGATCGGTATGCCAAAACCGGGGAATAGATATTTCCTCTAATTTAGACAATGTAATTTTTATCATATTCCAAGCTGTTTCCAAATGAATAGGAATCGACTCATCCCAATCTAACTTATTAAGCCAAAGTTCCTGCAATAGGATCTTTTCTCTAATTACAATAGGACTTAATAAGCCGAGGGGGTCAAACAGCTTCGATGTCACCGATAGTATGTTCCGTTTTGTCGCTCGGAGACCCATGACAGCAGTGTCAATTTGAAATTTGAAGGCATCTTCGTTAGGCAACCACGATATTCCTAACGCCTTAGTTGACTCTGAGTCCGAGATGGGTATGGATTTAACTGTGCTCTCAGATGCGGTAACGTCAGGTGAGTTTGAAAACCACTTTGTCAATTCAAAACCTGCAGTTTCAAGAACCTGAGATACTTCAGACTTAATAGTCTTTAACTCCTCTACGCATGCAGCACCAGTCAACATCATCGACATAAAGTCGGATCAATAACCTTAGCAGCTCTAGGAAAAGAAACTTTGGCAGACTCACTTAACCTTTTTAAACACCGAATAGCCAAAACGGGGCTGGTCCAGTACCATATGTTACGGTGTTGAGCTTGTATAATCTCAAGGACTCAGAGGGGTCTCTTCTCCACACTATAAGTTGAAACTGCCTATCTGCTTCATTCACCATCACTTGGCGATACATTTTCTTTACATCGGCGGTCAAAGCAAACCTATGCAGCCGGAAGCGCAGTAACGTTGAGTACAACTCATCTTGGATTGTCGGCCCAACCATCAAAATGTCATTTAGAGACTTCTGAGTTGACGATTTACAAGACGCATCGAAAACGACACGTAACTTGGTTGACGTACTTTGGGGTCTCAGAACCACATTGATGTGGGATAACATAATGTGGAGCAGAAGGAAGTTTATCTGCAAGAGACATATGACCTAAGGAAAGGTACTCCTCCATAAATTCTAGGTAAATTTCCTCATCTCAGGGTCTCAAGGACAGCCTTCTTTCAAGCGACAAAAACCGCCGTTTGCAACCAAAAGAGTTGCTAACTCATTTGGATCCGATTAAAACGGCAGTCTTACTTCAAGCCGACCTGATGGCAAAACCTTAGTAGTTTTCGGTAGTGTTCTTCACATAACTTTTGCTCAGGTGACAGAATTTTCTTTAGAGATGGCATTTCTTCCAGTGACCAAAACTTTTGTAGTGTGCTGTCAATAGACACTAAAATCTCTTCACTACAACTGAAACTTTTCACAACTTCTGTAGGGAAGATGCCTTATATCTACCCGATACAATCCAGCCGAAGAGGGTTTTCTGCAGAGTTGGAAAGTCAGGACCTTGTCTAATTTGTCCAACAGCTAATAATTCGAAAAATGATTCTGCTCCTATTAACATATATATTCTTTGTGGCTTGTAGAAATAGGGGTCTGCTAGTGGTAGGTTCTTTGGAATTTTCCAGTCATTGATATTGACCCACTGGTCAGGATGATATCCTGATATTGATTTCAAAATCCAAAAATCGAAAGAGAACTCACTACCATTTATACGCGACTTCACCATTGTGTGTTCCTTTTTCTTAACTTGAGAACTCCTCTTTACGGAGGACGGTGAGCAAAAAAATTCGTTTGGGACCCAGAGTCAAGAAGTGCTCGGGCCCAAATATATTCACCGTTTTTAGTTCTTACACTTACGATCGACGTCACTCTGTCCAATGGTGTCGCATGCATAACATGTGACGTGGAAGGCTGATCTTGATTTAAAGAGGGAGAAAGAATCTCTTGGGGTGGTGGCAACGCTAAACTATTTTCGGACACTGTGTATCTATGCAGTAAAACGTGATGCGAGCGGCCACAAATTCGACATTTATTAAATTTGCATTTTGGAAACAGTGTGACCCTTGCATACAATTGATGCATAAGGAAGCAGATTTTACAAAAGTCAAACCTTTGCATTACCGAAAGGCGACCAAACGAACCACAGTTCGCTAGGATATGGTCTCCTGCATTGCTACAACTTTGCTGGGATTTACTGTTGGACGAAGAACAAGAAAATGAGCTGCGATTATGTGGCTTGCTCGACATAACTTTATCTTGCTTTGGTTTCGTCGATTCTTCAGCGGATAAATGCTGGTATCGGCGGTTTAACTTTCATAATCTAATTGTTCTTCCCATTTTTGTTTGGTCACTGGGTCTACTCTGTTCAAAACAAGATAGATCAACATTGCATTTGAAATATTGGTGTCGTCTCCTATCGATAACAAAGAACCGTATATAGATGATACGGTGTTGATAATATTTCTTAAAGACGAAGCTCACTGTTGCGTTATTTTCGGAAGACTAAACAATGTTGAAATATTATTCATAAAAATTAAACATTCGTTATCATACACTTTTTTTCAGGCTGATCATAGCCTTTTCATAATTGCTCGGTGACTTGGTAGGCCTTAATAGTTCCCAAAGCTTAACCAGAAAGACAAGAAATTAAGTGATTGAATTTTTCTATGACGGGAATGCTTTCGTCTTGATGAACAAGAGTTTCGAAAAGGCTAATGAAATTCTAAACTCCGAATATTTGCCGCTGAATTTCGGCAATGCCAAATTCGGAAGTCGAGCTCGAGTTGGGGCTACAGAAGCTGATCCAATTATTTTGGTTTCGCTTGCCGTCTTCAAGGCTGAGATAAGCGACATTATTTTTGCCTTGGTTATTATTGAAAGCTCTTCCAACTCTTCTCCGAACTCATCGCCATCATTTAAATCTTCGATCTGTTCTTGTATTTGAGTTTCCTTAATAATAGAAGCATTTAAAATCTCTAGCCGACAAGTTAGTTCTACTTCTTGGATCGGAATCTGGCCGGCTTCTATTCGATCATTTAATCGGCGGATGCTCATCACTGATTTTTTTGAGCTTATTTTTAAGATCCGCAAGAAGTTCAAGAGATTTTGGCTTATCTGGACTCATTTTAATTTATTTTTATTTTTTATATATAAACCACGAAAATAAATAAATATATATATATATATAAATAAATTATTAATCCAAGAATAATAATTAATAAAATAAATAAGTTTTAAAAGAGGGATAATTGTTCAATTAGAACTACGACAAAAATGTTAAATAAATTTTCGAAACAAAATACTAAGACTAAATAACAATTTGATTTAATTATTAAATTTGTTCGAAAAAATTATTTTAATAACACAACGAAAACGACGAAAAAAATATTAAATTGAATATCGAGCCACGAGGTATCAAAATTAACAGTGGTTGCAAATGACGGCAAAATCAGTATACCCGTCCGAATGCAGGGTAGCGCGTCACTTTGATCTTCAGCACGCCAAACCAAAAGTCCAACAACAATTACAACGATGCTAACGGCAGACAAGCGAAGCGAAAAAGGAAAACGAAAAAGTTAACCGCTGCAGCTGCTTGTATATGAGTACTTATGTATTGGTTATATAGCGGCTGGGATAATTTTACCAACTATTAATTTTCGAGTTTCACTAAATAAATTGGGGGCGACAGTGATTGCAATAATATAACACAATTATGTAAATGTTGCGTCCAACGGAGGTTCAAATAGGTTATAATGTGTATGTGTATATGTATGTGTATATAATAAATTTTAATATAATTTTTTATTTTTATTTATTATAAATAAATGCATGCACAACTAGCTCTACTATATCGATACGTCTGTGCCAAGAATTGAAAGCGAGGTGCCATTTTTCAGCATAAGACAAAAACAATTAAATTGTTATACCCGTTACTCGTAGAGTAAAAGGGTATATTATATTCGTGCAAAACTATGTAACAGGTAGAAGGAAGCGTTTCCGACCCTATAAAGTATATATATTCTTGTTCAGGATCACAAGCCGAGTCGATCTAGCCATGTCCGTCTGTCCGTCTGCCTGTCCGTCTGTCTGTCTGTCTGTCCGTATGAACGCTGAGATCTCGGAAACTATAAAAGCTAGAAGATTTGGCATTTTGCATGTAGATTTTAGGAGTTCCTACGCAGCGCAAGTTTGCTTCAAAATGGTGCCACGCCCCTCTGAAGCCCACAAGCCACAAACTGTGGCCACAGTTTTGATGCTATTATGAAAATTTTTTTTTGATATGTATTTTTTCGTCAATACCTATCGATTGGCCAAATAAAAGTTTGCCACGCCCACTCTAACGCCCAAAACCCATTAAACACTTAAGCTGGCTAGCGCCTACATTTCCGCGGGCAGAGCAAATGAAACCTCTATATAGTTTCTTACTCTATGTTTGCTCTGCCCTGGCCCTCGAGTGACTTTGCCAGTGATGCCACTTAGGGGAAAAACGGAAAAAAAGGGAGTTTTTCATTTGTTCGAATCGAGCTTCATTCCATGCCCATGGTGAATTCTTATTGCTGCACTGCTCGCTCTTATTCCTAAGGATAGTGTGCGAATACTCCCCATACTATTGCTTGTGCTTCGCCCATCTTAGAAGTGGTGAGAAACCGAAGTTAGAAGAAGTTAGCTTCGAACATGGCTCACTGCAGAGCTTTGGCAGAGGCCCGGGCAGAGCAAATGAAACCTCTATGTGTATAGTTTCTTACTCTACGCGCTTGCCGACACGTTGACTCGAGGCCGTTTGTCACGCCTTGGATTCGCAGAGAAATCGGTCTTGCGGGCTTAGGGAAGTGTCACCGTTCTCAGACTAAGGTGAACAGGCCTAGCTCTCCAGGACAACGCCTTTCGAAACAATGATCGCCTATCCCTTGCACTGTCCCGGACGGTCCCACAAGGGTTTAGCTAAGTTCCGCGCTGACTTAGTTGACTTGGTTCTTTGACTTTGATAATTCATTGATCTTGACGGATTGGTTTCTCGTGATCGACTGATATTGATTTCAGCGCTGGGCATGCTTATATAGGGCTCCGTTAATCGTCAAGTTTCTCCTTTTTATCTCTGCGCATGGCACCACACTAAGGTCCAAAGTCCGCGGTTTTCTACCGTTATCTTTTACTTACGGTCGCGCGTCTCTCCGCTCCTTCTCTCCAAACTGACTTTCCTGGTACTCTCCAAACTCTCTCCCCTCGCTCTCTCCAATCTCCCTCCAACTTTATTCTCCAAACTGTATTTTCCCACAGTGCCGTTACAACGCGCATTCACTGCGTATCCAGCAACTGACAGGCTTCCGTACCAGCGATCTTCGCTTTTATTTGTGCGGAGTTATTTAACTCCTCGCAAGTTATTATTTTTATTTATTTTTATACCCGTTACTCGTAGAGTAAAAGGGTATATTGTATTCGTGCAAAAGTATGTAACAGGTAGAAGGACTCTATAAAGTATATATATTCTTGTTCAGGATCACAAGCCGAGTCGATCTAGCCATGTCCGTCTGTCCGTCTGTCTGTCTGTCCGTATGAACGCTGAGATCTCGGAAACTATAAAAGCTCCTACATTTCCGCCTTTCATAGCGCCATCTAACGGATGACTTTGGAACAGCTGGCCAAGGTGCTCAACAGAGTCAACGTTAATTCTCGATAAGGATTTCTATTAAAGGAAATTGCGATGGTTTTCATTTGTCAATTCCGAACTATATCCCCAGAACTATGCAAATCAAGTCAAGTTAGCCAAATTGGACGGGCTAGATCGACTCGGCTAGTGATCCTGAACAAGAATATATATACTTTATAGGGTCGGAAACGCTTCCTTCTACCTGTTACATACTTTTGCACGAATACAGTATACCCTTTTACTCTACGAGTAACGGGTATAAAAATGGTGGGGTTCTTTTTTAATTTTTCACAGCCGTGGTCAGGTGATATGGGTTAAGCTTTATCTAGTCTGTAATTTCTCAAGCGCCTGACAAAGAAAAATTTAATTTCCCTGCAATTGACAACCGTTAACCCATCAACTCGCTTTGTTTAAAATATAAACCGTGGCCAGACGATCAACCACGAATAGTAAAATTGCTGAGAGTCGTATGCGTTTCAAAAATATATTTTTGCAAGTGATTTTATAATTTTTTGAATGTGCAAAATTTGTATATTTATGCTCAGCAACCGTTGCTTGTGGTTCAAGCAGTCAGATGAATCTTCAAAAGCCCACTGTCATTTTTCACCCTGAGTGGTGAATCCTTATCCGAGCAGCATCAAGTTCGTGACCCATCCTACCATCGAGGAGAACTGAATACAGTGCGCCCAGATCTCCATCAGCACCACTACGGCGACATCACCGTCGGAGATGAAGACTTCGGATTGCTTCTCAACAGTCTGGGCACTAAATAACTGATCGGTGGCGACTTCAATGCCGAGCACTCCTGGTGGGGGTCAAGGGTCAAAAAACCCAAAAGGCCAAGTCATGTAAAGGCAATTTCAGGCCCGCAATCTGGACTGTCATGGGAAGTAGCAGGGATCTTCAACACTGGAACCCGCAAATGATTGAGCTGAAGACGGAGAGACGGCGCCTTCGACGTGTATGGTTTCTTTCCAGAAACCCACGGGATAAGACTTCTCTCAACAGAGTAACAAGGGAGCTGAAGGAGACCTTTGCGCGGCTGCGAAGGGAGTCCTTCGACACCTTCCTAGGACAGCTTGCACCGGATGACCCTCACCACAACCTGTGGAACGTAACCAAGCGCATCAATCGGCCACTTAGGATTCCACCTGTTAGGAGAGCGGACGAATCTTGGTGCAGAGACAAGACTGATAGGGCCAACCGCCGTGCTGATTTCCGCAATGGCCAATAATAAGGCTCCAGACGATGATGGTATCAATGCAAACTGCACTAAAACTTCTCCCTCCCAACAGCAGGAAAGTCGTCACGCTTATTTTTAATAAGTGCTTGCTTTTGGGACACTTTCCAACACCATGGAAACGTGCGGAAGTGGTCATGATACCTAAGCCTGGCAAACCTAAAGCAAATCTCGTTTCTTATCGGCCAATCAGTCTACTGTCAGTGCTTTCCAAGATACTCGAAAGAGTATTCTTGAGTAGAGTACTGCCGGTAATGGCCTGCTTAGCCGTACTTTAGATTCCTAAAGTCATTTATGGAGGACCGAAGGCTTGCGGTCAGATGCGGAAAAACCTGCTCTGCCATTAAAGTTGTCCGTGCTGGCGGTCCGATGATGTAAAAACGCGTACACGGCTTATCTCCCGGTGCTGCGGAGAACGGACTTAATAGCTGCCACCCATGCCGACGCCACCGCATTCCTGGCTTTGCAGACTCCCAAGTAGAAGGCTCTCTGCAGGAACAACTCCATCTTCTTAATCATTGGCAGTAACTAAATGGAATGCCACCAGAAGAGGCAACTGCCCTCAGGCGACCCCTCAACGACATTCCAATTCCACACGTGGACACGCCAACCTACTTGGGCTTCACCCTGGACAGACGGCTGACATGGAGAGCGCACTTACTTAAGAGTGTCGCCAGGCTGAGAGCCAAATCACTGTACTGGCTGATTGGTAGGAGGTCCAAGCTGCCGACGTAGTCGAAGCTATGGATCTACAAGGCGATCATCAACTGCATCCAGGTCCTGGAGAACAAAATTCTGCGCATTGCCATGAACGCCCATCTTTTTCATAACAACGCCACAATCCATCAGGTCCTAAACTTCCCGTGGGTGGAGGAAGAAATTCAGCTAAACAGCAAGAGATATGGAAACATGCTTCATGAACATTGCAACAATCTGGCAATCAACCTATTAGATAACAGCACTCAAACCAGGAGGTTACAAAGGACCCACCCCTTACACAAAAGCGCACAGACAAGGAGACTACTTGAGATCTACCCTTTGAATTATAATTAATTATTATTATTAAAAGGATGGCGCCCTAACGTGTAGGCCTTAATGGGTGTAACTTTTGCACTCGATAAGACTCATCGTAAATAAATTCCAGAATTTCCTTTCTTTTCCTTATTTCCTTAATACTTATATGTCGAATCAGTTGATTTTCACCGTGCAATCTGTTTATGTTTTGGAGTGCATGAGGGGTACATTTACAGTGTTTCTCATTGACCAGAACTAAAAAAAAAAAAAAAAAAAAAAAAAAAAACAGGCGGTAAAAACATTCGACCCTCTTTTACTTACTTTGTTAGAACTATTTGTTGGACCTTAAATTGTTTGCGGAAAACAGTAAGGAACTTTTGTCGATCTACTGGCCACGAGCAATTAACACACAGTTAGTCTAACACAACTTCTAGTAAAATTTTCCGAAGACCGAGAGATTTGGAAAATATTCGACCTGTCTTGCGAGAGGGTCATATCCACTCAAAGTTAAGGAAAGTTGTTATTTTTCTTTTGCTTTCGTATGAAGTTTTCTTGATGTGAAGAAAACCGGAATACAGACAGTGTTTATTGTGAACGGCGTTCTGACCGGAATAATTCATTAGAATATCTTCAAAATATCTTCAATCATCTTTTGCTATCTTGCTAAAACCTCTCAAATCTAAATCTCAACGAAGAGAATTTCAGTAAACAATAATTATTAATACCCTACGACACGCTAGACATCAAGTGCAGAGTTCAATCAGTATCTTTGTGATTATAGATCAGTTATCTTTTTTTCGCTTTGGTTAAACGCAATAAAGTAAGCGTTTAGTATAAATTTATAGGGTTGTCTTTATTCGATCGTCAGTTGCTCTTTTTTCTAAAATGATACACTCTCCATTAGGCGCTTCGGCACGAGTATGCCCATTGTGCGAGAGGGAAATAAAAGGTACAGCGGACTCGTATACTACTTCATGTCAACACGAGTACCACAAGAAATGTATTGAGAGTCATTTCAAGGGGAACGATAAGTGTCCTGTTTGCCTAGTGCCTTGTAGGCCAGCTGGTCCAAAAACGCGTGCTAAAGGTCCAGTCTTAGAAGAAGGCTCGGCCCAACCCTCAACCGCAGAGAAGGCCCGGGGTAGTAAAAAGTATAGAGAGAGAGAGAGTGAGGCAAGCCAACCCCATCTTGAGGGGCCGAGCAATTGGTTACATATGGAGCGGAGATTGCTCACGACTCTTTCTGAGAAACTTGTAGAGTTAGTTCAGAGTTCGGTAGAAGAAAGCTTTCGACGGTTGACCGTAACGCCATCTAATGAAAATGATAATAGCGGGATAAGATCTACTTCGCCTTCACGCGCTACAGAAGGTCAAAACAGACCTTACGAAAGAGAGTTAAGCAACCGAAACGATAACTTAGCAGCAAACAATGCTGGATCACCCATCTCACAGGAGCATTGGATCCGATTTGAATAACCGGCCGGATAAGGTTGTGCAGATCCTCAATGGGTGGAAGTTGAAGTACTCTGGAGTCGGAGTGTCAATAGACAACTTTATATATAGAGTTGAGGCACTTACACACCAGACATTGGAGGGAAACTTCGCAATACTGTGCAGAAATGCCAGTGTTCTTTTCGAAGGTAAAGCCTATGAGTTCTATTGGCGCTACCACAAGTCCGTGAGTAGAGTTCAATGGGATTTGTTGTGTTCAGCCTTACGTACACAATTTCGGGAAGAAAGGGACGACGTAGATGTTGAAGAGCTCATTAGAAATAGGAAGCAGAAGACCAGTGAATCTTTCGACAGCTTTTACGATAGCATATCGGGATTGGTAGATCAATTAGAAGTTCCCTGGTCGGCTCGTAAGCTTGTACGAGTCCTAAAGAATAATTTACGCCCAGAGATTAGGCATGAAATCCTTAACGTAGAAATCAGAACAGTTCAGGAGCTAAGAGAAACTTGCAGAAGACGCGAGGTCTTCTTGGATGAAGTCAAGAAGATACACGGGTATGCAAAAACCAGCCCATTCAGGCGAGAAATTTCAGAAATAGTTCAAGATTTTGGGAGCGAAGCGAGCAAGAAGCTGAGACGGAGTTAGAAATAGAAGCGTTTTCACTCGTGTGTTGGAACTGTCGGAAAGAGGGCCACAGATACCAGGACTGTTTGTCCGAAAGGAGAGTTTTCTGTTATGGTTGTGGAGCTCCCAACACATATAAGCCAAGTTGTGCAAAGTGCGCAAAAACTCCAAAGCCGGCACGTCGAGATCGCCGTTTAGACCGACGCCTTCGAGTGCCTTAAGAAATCAGGTGACAACGTTGGAGTGAGAAGTACGTTGTTTAAAGGCGATAATCCCAGTTCTTTAGATGTATTAGTTAGTAATAATAGTTCTCTGCTCCATCACAAAATTCATAAAATAGGAAAAACACCAGCTGTTCATAAAAACAATTATTTACCTGACTTACAAAAGCGCAAATCGCGTAGTTCAAGGCGTATGAAAACCTTCTGGCAAACCGTGAAGCGTTGCGAACTTGGCCTAGAATACATTTGTGCTAATCCTTACGCAGCTCGGGATCCTCGACCATTTATCCCAGTTCGGCTGTTGGATCGGACGGTGTATGGTTTACTCGATTCAGGGGCGTCTATTAGTTGTGTAGGTGGGAGTTTGGCAGCCGAAGTAAAGGCCGGAAATGTGCCTTTTAGAGCGATGGAAAGTAATGCTGTGACGGCTGATGGAAGTCCTCAGCGAATAGTAGGACGGATCAAGGTTGAAATAGAATACGCAAATGTTAAGAAACGTTTACCTATTTACATTGTGCCTTCTCTGAAACACGACTTATACCTGGGGATAGATTTCTGGAAGCACTACGACCTTCTTCCCAAAAGTCTAGCGATTGAAGAAGTAGAGTTAGCTGAAGCCAAAGCCAAAGCCATTGACAGCAGTAGTGTCGATACCCATTTGTTATCTGAAGGCCAGAGGAAAAAACTTTCGGAAGTTATCAATTGTTTCCCATCTTTCACGCAGGAAGGTCTTGGGAAGACTAATTTAATCACACACTCAATAGACGTGGGTAGTGCAAAACCCATAAAACAACGTCATTTTCCGGTTTCGCCGGCCGTAGAAAAGGCTATGTATACCGAAATAGATAGGATGATACAGTTAGGCGTTATAGAGGAGTCGCAAAGTGCTTGGTCTTCGCCAATAGTTATGGTAAGCAAGCCCGGTAAAGTCCGAATTTGTCTTGACTGCCGAAAGGTAAATAGCTTCACAGAAAAAGATGCTTACCCCTTGCCGCAGATAAACGGGATTTTGAGTCGACTTCCCAAGGCAGAGTTTATTACCAGTTTAGATTTGAAGGATGCCTATTGGCAGGTGCCGTTAGAAGTCAACTCTCGCGATAAAACGGCCTTTACTGTTCCTGGTAGGCCGCTTTACCAATTCAAGGTGATGCCATTCGGCCTTTGCAATGCGACGAGTACCATGTCTAGACTGATGGACAAAGTGGTACCTCCGCATTACCGAAATGAAGTTTTCGTTTATTTAGACGACTTACTGGTGGTTTCTTCAAGCTTCGAGACGCATTTGGAGGTGCTCAGAGAGTTGGCTGTGCACATCAAAAGAGCAGGCTTAACAATCAACGTTAGCAAAAGCCATTTTTGCATGAGACGGGTCCGGTATTTAGGTCACATTATTGGTGATGGCGGAATACGCACAGATCCAGAGAAAGTGGCGGCTATCACAGATTTTCCGATTCCGAAAACCCTCCGTGGACTAAGAAGCTTTATGGGACTCTGTGGCTGGTATAGAAAGTTCGTTCCCAATTTTGCAGCTCTATCAGCCCCTTTAACAGACCTGATGACGACAAAGCGTAAATTTAGTTTGACCCCTGAAGCAATAAAAGCTTTTCAGGAATTAAAGAAATGTTTAACGGAAGCGCCTGTACTTTGCAATCCAGATTTTTCTAAGCCCTTCTCCATACATTGTGATGCCAGCAAGAGCGGGGTAGGAGCAGTTTTGGTTCAGGTTTCTGAAGAAGGAGACGAGCGTCCGATTGCTTTCGTGTCGAAAAAAGTTGAACAAGGCTCAGAAAAATTACACTGTCACAGAACAAGAGTGTTTGGCAGCAATTGTTGCTCTTAAACATTTCCGAGCTTACGTCGAAGGTCACAGCTTTCAAATTGTCACCGATCACGCTTCTCTTAAGTGGCTTATGGCCAATCGCGACTTAAATTCTCGACTGGGTCGATGGGCGATTGCTTTACAACCTTTTAAGTTTCGTATCGATCACCGCAAGGGTTCATTAAACGTAGTTCCCGATTCACTGTCTCGAGTCAACGAAGATGAGCTTGCTGCTATAGATATACAAGATGGGTTACTTGTCGATTTAAACTCCGATCATTTCAAGTCTGCTGGTTACAAGGGATTAGTCGATAGTGTCAGCGCTAACGAGGCCCATTTCCCTGATTTGAATGTCGATGGTGGGTATTTATATAGAAAGGCAGAACATCTGACGGGAGAAACTCTTCATGACGAGTACGCATGGAAGCTGTGGGTACCCAAAGAAATGATCCCAGAAGTCCTTGTTCGCGCTCATGACAGTCCTTTATGCTCGCACGGCGGGATACATAAAACTATTGAGAGACTTAGGCGCTACTACTATTGGCCCGGATTAGTAAAAGACGTAAAATCGTATGTCAATGCTTGCGAAGTGTGCAAATCCACCAAGTCGCCGAATTGTTCTCTACGTCCGCCTTTAGGAAAAGCTCCGGAGACACAACGGTTCTTCCAGAGACTTTTTATTGATTTCCTCGGACCCTATCCGCGCTCTCGAAGCGGAAATGTTGGCATTTTTATAGTTCTTGATCACTTTTCGAAATATGTATTCCTGAAGCCGGTTAAGAAGATAAATACCGCTGTGGTAGTAAACTATCTTGAGAGTGAACTTTTTATGACATACGGCGTGCCAGAGACCATTGTGTCAGATAACGGCTCCCAGTTTCGTGCTGTAGGTTTTAAGAAATTAATGCAACAGTACGGAGTAACGCACGTATTAACAGCGGTGCATGCTCCTCAAGCTAACGCTTCAGAACGCGTTAACCGCTTTGTTATCTCAGGAATCAGGGCTTATGTACGTTCAGACCAAAAGGACTGGGACGAGAATTTGAGTAGGATTAGTTGCGCTTTGCGTTCCTCAGTGCATTCTAGTATCGGAACGTCACCTTACTACATGGTCTATGGTCAACATATGGTCACATCGGGTGCAACATATTCTCTGCTTAGGAAGCTTAACTTGCTCAACGATCGTTCCGTATTATTTAACCGTCCGGACTCTTTCGAAATTGTTCATACTGAAGCTAAGAAGCGGATGCAGAAGATGCATGATGAAAATGAAAAGCGATACAACCTTCGGTCCAAGGTAGTATCTTTCAAAGCCGGTCAAGAGGTGTTCCGACGTAATTTTAAGCAGAGTTGCTTCCAAACTGGATACAACGCAAAGTTTGGCCCTTCATTTGTCAAAGCCCGAGTGCGTAAGAAGTTGGGTAACTGCTATTACGAATTGGAAGATCCACAGGGTCGGTTGTTAGGCACTTATCATGCTAAGGATATTCGCCAGTGACCAAGCTTCAGGCGGTATCCATCTAGGGTAACTGGTACAAATACCCTAGCTGGATTTCGGCGGGGGTTTTGTAACAGCGCCTGAAGCGTTTGTACGACCACGTATATATGTAGTGATCCTGAAAGTAGGCTCTATAAATACATAGGTACATATGCACTTAGCTTTAGCGTTGCCAAAATTGGTGGACCTCAGCTGCAGCTGCATTAGGTCAGCTGGCATAAGTCAGCTGCAACAGAGTCGCAATACAAAGCTCGGCTTCCGCACCGCAGCCAACTTTACAGGCCCACATCCGAATTCCGGCCACGTTCTTTTCTTTTAAAGTTTTCAAAGCGATCACACGCGTTTAATTCGAGTGCGGCAGGCTAAGTCCAAAAAGTGACACAAGTTTTAAAAAATCGAGTGTAACACGCTAAGTCCCCAAAAAGGTAGGCAGACAAGTTCTATAAATCAAGTGGGATATATGTTTATATTGTCGGCAATCAATCCAGGCATTTTTCTTGAACCCTACTGGATCAGCGAGCCGCATTGGCCACCTGCGGCTGCAGCAAGTGCATCGAGGGACGCGCCCAGCGAACACCGGAAGATCGACGGATACCCACAGTGTCTACGGGAGCACCCCTTTTCTGCCATACTTGCAGTCACGCGGTCGCCCACCGTGTCCACGGGAGCACCCACCGCGTCCCCAGGAGCACCCTCCGGCAGCCGTGCCTGCAGCCACGCGGTCGCCCACCGTGTCTACGGGAGCACCCACCGCGTCCACAGGAGCACCCTCAGCGGACAACCAAGCATTAGCGGTTTCACATCGCAATCTAAGGCCTAAAGTTCTCTGAGTGTTCAGTAAATCTAAGCGGACAAAAAAGCCGCTCTTTTTGTAACCGCCTCAGCCAGCAGCAATTAATTAGGCAGCAAACAAGAGCCGCAGCATCTATGTAGTTATTTCGTGCAGAGTGAACATGTAGTCCCCCAGGAGTCCCGATCAGGGCCCAAGTTTAACTTGGCCAAAACGCGAGTGTTAAGGCTCGATCACGTGGAATGGAAAATACCCAACGGGGTTAGGGAGAGCCTGAAAGCGGACCCGCAGATGAGGTTTGCCATCACCGATACACTCGCAAATATTGAGCCGCCGTGCTGCGACAAATAACTCATGGATTCGCAGCTTTCTAATTATTTTAAAGGAAATTAAATTTGCACAGTGTTCGAATATCTTTAAAATTTAACACACTCCGGATGAGTGCACTGAGAGAAAATTTTGAAATAATATTAAATTAAATATTAAATAAAATAAAATTATTTTAGGAACAGAAAATATAGGAATAGGTAGAACCGAATGAAAGAATAAAATTGAAATCATGTAACGGTTCGGTTTTAGGAAATTGTTAATTAAGCAAATAATTGGTTGGCTAAAACATGTGAATGCTCTGTATGTATTTAACCCATTGCGATCCAGAGTCGCTATTCTTTTACAGACACCGCTCGGGAGATCGATCTTTCGTCGTGGAGAATACAAGTGAGTCACTACAAAACAATTTTTATTCTGTGGTTAATTTATACTCGGCATTCGAATTTATTGATTAATAAAATAGTTAAACAAAAGTTAAAGAGAACATGTTGAAAGCGAATTAAATTGTAGATTTTTTTATGAACATTATTAAAACATTTGTTGTCCTAAAGCCGAACGCGATTCATTATTAGAAGAACAGTTAAAAATAATAAATAATTAAATAATAATACTAGTAAGGAAATAAAATTAAATGAATACACTGAGAAAAAAATACAACCTTTAGAACCAAATAATGGAAAATATATATATATTTTGTATATTAAGTAAAACTTATCTATGGAACAAACAATGAAATTTTTAAATATTTTATATATATTAAGCCCTTATTAAAATTTAAGATTATCTTATACTATTATCTTTATCTTTATGAAGTTCTCATTCCCTTTTATTATTAACGTTTGCGCTTGTATTTCACTCTAAGCCTTTGCACACTCAATGTTGCTCTGACAACTTAGGCATAGAATTTAATTTAGATTATTAAAAATGAATTTAAACGAAATTATGGAGTAGTTATTTGGCTAGAACTCTGCTGATGATTATGCGGTCGTAAGGGTATCTAAAGGGATCACGCGAATTATAAATCGGATCCAGTGATCTTAGGTAGGGCGGGCCACAGGCGTAC
Organism: Drosophila fuyamai; assembly: GCA_018153365.1. Lineage (NCBI taxonomy): Eukaryota > Metazoa > Arthropoda > Insecta > Diptera > Drosophilidae > Drosophila > Drosophila fuyamai. Next base: position 33,043 of record JAECXW010000453.1, on the reverse strand, counting down.
CAACATCGGCGTCTCGTTTACTGAATTTTCCTGTTCCTTTTTTCTTTCTCTTAATTTAATCTATCTCTCTACCGGAATTAATTTACCTTCTCCCGGTTTCTCTCCATTGTCTACGATTTAATTTCTTTCGTCGTCGCAAGCACGCTCAATTTTCGATTAATAATAATAGGCAAGTACCAGATCTGAATTAGCAAGACCTCCACCCCCAAAGCCGACGAGCTAGAGCCGGATACTATAGCGTGCCCCGCAAAGTCAGATCTGTGTCCAATACTGTGCAACATAAGGTTGCACGTTACAGAATCCTCAGTTGAATGTCTCATCCGAAATACAGCTGCAAAAAACACCAATGGTGGCACCATCGATAGTTTTGATTTTTTGCGAAGTAAACATCGATACTATCGCGATAATATCGCCCATATGTAAGCATTACGGGTATTCATGTAAAACCAATATAATAGGGGCATTCCTTTAGGCAATTATTTATACAAAATAGTGTAATTAGGAAAATATTAATTTTCAATTATTACAATTAAAAACACAATTAGTTTAATTTGTTTAAATTTAAGTGAGACCTTTTCTTTTAACTTTGGCAGGATAAATTCTATCACTTTTCCTTTGTTATGAACCAGTTTTTGTTTACAAGCAATAGTATATTAACAGTCTTTGCTTTTAGCGATGCCCGTCGATCGGATATTGTAAGGCCCGCCTTGGAAAACATCTGTTCAGATTCCATGGAGGTTGCGGGAATGCACAGACCCTGTTTAGCGCTTATAGCCAGTTGGGGCATCTCTTGTTCATGTTGCTACAGTTCGAAAAAAATTAAAAATAATAATAGAAGGAATAGAAAGAATTAACTTACCTTCCAATATTCTAAAGGATCGTGAGTTTCGTCTATGTTCATCCGTTCAAAATACTGCCTAAGCTGTATGATAAACTCAACTTTATTTGACCGTTGCTTCATTTCAATATTTTGTTTGACAAAATGAATTAGCGAAGTTTTTTGTTTTGGTGGTTCCGGAGTTATAGCGGGTTCCTTGTTGGCTTGAGGGTGAGATGAAATCGTTTCTTTGAGGAGAGAAACGGCTTGCTTCGCATTAAAATGAGACCGGAAACACTCTTTTTTAAATCGAGGCTCCAAAATTGTAGCCAAGCGTGTGGAGGACTATAGGAAAAGAGCCGTTTTTTACACTTTTATATTAAAAGGTGGCACAGTGTTTTCCCTTCTGCTGTCCTTAACTGGCCGCATTTTTTATTAAGACTTTGGACAAGTCCATTTGAAATGGGAATAACACTGGACACGGTCACTTTTGTGCTCGAAGACAATTGCTCCGTTACTTCATCAAACGGAGCCAGCAGGAGCCAAGCTAAGCAGCACTGGTGAAACAAACTCTTTGGTTAAGAGGATGCGTTCGACCATTTGGAAAGCGCTGTTCCAGCGTGTGCATACCTCCTGTTTCAGGCTGTATGGCTTGCCATGTCCTTGAGCTAGTTTGAATTTCTCATGGGCGATTGTGCTGCTTTTAAAAAAGGTCACTATTCGCTTGCATTTTGTTAACACAGTATTAATTTGTTTTATATCAAGGCAGTCTTGTATAACCAGGTTAAAGTCATGAGCATAGCACGGAAGATGTCTTTTCTCAATGCCTTCATGCCTTCATGCCTTCACCATGTTGCTAGCATTATCCGTAACTATTGAGCAAACTTTTGGCAACAGACTCCATTTAATCAGTTCTGCGCGCAATGATGATCCGATATTATCAGCAGAATGTGTGATAGAATATGTTGTACTCCGAATAGTTTGTAGTTTCAGATTATAATCTTTTTTTATAGGACCTGCTTCTTCCACAGCTAAACGCAGAGTGAATCGCACAGGCCACGTTCTCTCTTCTGCACGCTCATTCGTGAGAGCGGGACGAATATGTGTATACATTTTATCTTTTAAGTTAAGGTAAATGTTAGAGAGTTATATTTTCAGTTAACTTTACCGTTTAATTTAAAGTATAGTGAGTCTAAGAGAGAGTGTAGATGTGTGGGTGTGTGTGTGGTTGAACTACGACAACTCGGCCATCCTGACCGAATGTTCTCCTGATCACCGTGAAAATTTGCAATAGTTTTATCATTGTACAATTATAGGTTATAAATAGAATACCGGTTTTTTTTTTTAGATTAAAGTTATTAGAAATTTCAGCTTAAATATACTTCACAATAGGTTTACTTTTTCTTATACGAATACGCACTGTTATCATTTTTTATTTTTCCTATCTAATGCTTAATGTTGTTATTGCTCCAAACCCCTTAACAAGAATCTGTAATTTCTTAATACTTTCGAAATTACATAGGGTCCTTGGTTCTTTGGAATTAGTTTTCTAGATACACCCGCTGTGCTATCGAAATTCTTGACCATTACGTAATCTCCTTTTCTATATTCCGCTGGTTTTCTGGCTGTCTTATCATATTGCAGTTTGTTGTAGGCTTGTGCTTTTTCTTGACATTTTTCTGCTTCGATCCTAATTGTTGTCAAATCTCTGTCTATCGGTTCATTGTACAATTCTTTTATTTCTCTTTCAACTCGTCTACTATTTTTCCTCTTTGTTCTAAACCAAATAACACTTTGCTTGGACATTGTCTAATACTGCGGTGCTGTGTGTTATTCAATACATGTTATACTTTATCTATACCTTTCTCTGGTTCAGTCAGTTTTTCTATCATTGGTCCTTGGCTTCTGTTGATTCTTTAGACCTGGCCGTTTGCTTGTGGCGATCCCGTCGCTATCTTTATATGCTTAGCATCGACCTCTGCATTTGGGCTTGCTATATGCTCTTTGTCTTTGTTATATATAAACGTACAAACTTTGTGACAAATATGTGTTTCTTTGACCTGCCCGAATCGTCTGGATCATAATGATCAATGTGGATAAGTTCAAAGGGTTTGCTGCCCTTTGGAATTGAATGTAGGAATCCTTCTTTTCCAATTTTTGATATGGCTTATACATTTATCTTTAGCATTTGGATACCAATAATTTTTCCCAAGTATATCTAACATTTTTTCTCTTCCTATGTGACCGATCTCATTGTGGTACTTAAAAAGAATATGCTCTTCCATGTCTTGAATAATAACCTGACATCGTTGCTTTTTCTATAAATTATTCCGTTTCGCATCTTGAATAATTTGAGTTAATTTTCCTCTAACTGATTTTTTATCACTTGTATTTTTGGATCTTTGGCTTGGCAAATAACCAGATTGTCTTTAAATGAATTTTTTTCTACCACTAAGATATTTGTACACCTGCTATGAGCGTCCACGTGTTGCATTTTTTGCCTTCCCGATGTATCAAACCATAGTCGTAATTTTATAGCTGTAATGCTAGGTGGGCATATACGCGGGTTAAGTTCGATCTTGTTAAGCGTTAATGTGAGAGAGTTACAATCGGTAATGATTTTGAAATTCTAAATCTACGCAATGCGTGAATAATGACCATTGTCTCAAGCTCAAAGCTATGATATTTCGATTCGACAACGGTTGTGCGCTTGGAAAAATAAAAATTGGGTGCAGTTTACCGTCCTCTTTCTTTTGAAGTAGTACGGCGCCAAAGCCAAGAGAGCTGGCGTCGCAGTGTAGTTTTACCTCGTCCTTCTAGTTGTATATGGCTAATACTGGTGCTTCTACTAACTTCTGTTTAAGCATTAAAAAAAAGCTCATTTCTTTTTCTCCAAAATGGAATTTCTCGTCTTTTCTTAATAGATCTTATAACGGTTATATAAGTATAAAGTCAAAAAATCTTTAATGAATCTGCGAAAATATAAGCATAGACCAAGAAAAATTTGAACAGATTGCGTTTTGTCTGGTATCGGAAAATTTTGGATTGCTTCTATTCCCTTCTCGTCTGCTCTAATGCCCTCGGCGTTTATAATAAAACTATTTAATACTAGATTGAAGAAACTCGCATTTATCCATTCGTAGTTCCAATTTATTTTTAGCAAGTCTAAAGAATACTTCTTTTAAAATTTGAAAATTGTCATCAAAATCCTTGCTAGCTATCATTATGTCGTCCATGTATACAATCACTTAATTGTTTCTAATAAGATCGTCGAAAATTTTATTTATGAATCTTTAAAGCACTGCCGATGCAGTTTTAAGACCCATTCTAAGAAATTCAAATTGACCTAACGGTGTCACAAATGAAGTGTACTTAACTGACTCCTTATTACCAAAGACGTGAAAATAACCTTTTTTTATATGAAGTTCAGAAAATACTTTTTTATTTACTAATTTGTCTAGTAGGTCATCGATTAGGGGTATTGAATAATTGTCTTTAACTAAAACCTTGTTAAGCATTTTAAAATCTATACAAAGTCTTATGTCACCAGTCTTTGTCTTTACTAATACTATAGGGGAAGCGTATTCCGATTGGCTTGGCTGTATAATTCCGTTTTCCAAATAATCGTCCAATAATTTTTGCAACTTTTCTTTTTCTGCATAGGCGAGTTGTCGTGGCGCACAGCTAAAGGGTTTGAATTCTCTAAATTGAGTTTCATTTCACTTTTGATCAACGGTTCTTTCGGTTACCTACATTCTACCTTCACGTATCAAGGCTGTATTATCATTTGAACCGCATAAGTAATCGGCTCTCTCGTCGGCAATATAGTTTATGTTCATAATTTTCCGTATTGCAATTGTCATATAATTTTTGCTCTTCTTGGACCAATTGATTTACTAACTATAGGGCTGCCTGTTTTATTGCCTGTATCACAAACTATCTAACCAACTACCTTGTTAATTGTTCCATTTCCTTTATAACTGACCGTCTTATTAACTGTATCAGTAACTGCTTGGCTCGCTGCATTTGTGACTGTCTTACCGACTGTTTCAGCTGTAAGTTTAACTGTCTCTTTAACTGTTTCACTAAATGTGCTTCTAACTGTAGGACTAATCTTTGATCTGAGGTACTTATTGTTTTCATAATTGTTTCACTAAGTGACGTGTTAATTGTAGGACAAACTATTTTACTAACTGTAGGACTAACTGTTTCACTAACTGTAGGATTAACCGTTTCACTAACTGTAGGATTAACTGTTTCACTAACTGTAGGACTAACCGTTTCACTAACTGTAGGACCAACGGTTTCACCAACTGCTTCACTAACTGCAATAGCATCTTAAATCTTGTGTTAAATTGCAGGTACTAGGATTTCGGGTATTATTCACATTCACAATATGTTCAGTATTAAATCTAATTCTAACTTGCAAACATCCATAAAATTCCTCCCAAGAACAACCTCATGGCTCAAAGACTCGGTAGGCATAACATTTTGATTTTTCTTTTATTATGTAACATAAAATTCTTCCATAAATTTTCAGTTGACTTTTGTTTAGCCCGAAGTAGTTTTCCATTTTAATTTTAGAGGATATTTTTTTTTTTTTTTTTTTTTTTTAATATATGCTTTATTTATTGAATCTTCTCTATATGAGACTAACAATAAGTATATCAAATCTTAAGAATATAACTTAACTTACAGTCATGTAGACTGAATTTAGACTAACGGGCCCTAATATTTATTGCTGGGCTGGTAGATCGTTACGATGCAGACGAGTTCTGTTCGAAACCCGTCTTAGGTTCCTTGCGAGATTATTTGGGTGCAGTGTAAGCTTGTTATGGTAGGCCGCTTTCTGCTTTGCTATTTCATCTTTGACCGGTGGTATGCCCAGATCCCTGTGGATGTTTTCGTTCCGAACATACCATGGTGCCCCAGTGATTGTTCGCAGGATTTTTGATTGTGAGCGCTGTATGATGTCAACGTTGCTGTTGCTCGCGTTCCCCCAGAGCTGGGAGCCGTAGGTCCAAATGGGCTTGAGGGTGGAGTTGTAGAGAAGAACTTTAAAGTCCAGACACAGGGGTGATCGAGAATTTATAATCCAGTGTAGGCTGCTAGCTTTAAGTCTGAGATGTGCTTTCTTGCATTCAATGTGCCTCCGCCAGGTTAGGCGTCTGTCAAGGTGGACGCCGAGATATGTTACATCGCTGGCTTGGGGAATCTGCGTACCATTCAAAGTTAGCGGCGGGCACGATTGTCTGTTGAGGGTAAACGTTATATGTTTACACTTTGATTCATTAATTTTGATTCGCCAGTCTGATAGCCACTTTTCAACTACCACCAAATGATCAGCCAGTTGAGCTGTTGCTCTAGTTGGGCATCTTGAGCGGCTCAGGATTGCGGTGTCGTCAGCAAATGTGGACGTAGTCAGCCTCTCGTTCGTAGGGATGTCTGATGTGTATAGGATAAACAGGGTAGGGCCCAGGGCGCTACCTTGTGGGACTCCGGCTTCAATGTTATACTCGTTGGATGTCGTTGTATTGCATCTAACCACAAAGACTCTGTGGTAGAGGTACGACTTAAGTAACTTATGAGTGTTTTCTGGCAGTAATGTTATGATTTTATGCATAAGGCCTTCAAGCCACACTCGATCGAATGCCTGAGAGACGTCGAGGAATATCGCACTACAATATTCCCGATGTTCGAAGGCTGTACGAATTTCTGAAGTTATCCGGTTGACTTGCTCGATGGTTCCGTGGCTTTCACGAAACCCGAATTGATGCGCCGGGATTAAGTTTTGTTCTCTTAAATATGGTGTAATGCGCGTGAGCAGGCATTTTTCCAGTAATTTGGACAGACACGATAGTAAGCTTATTGGCCTGTACGATGAGGGAATTGTGTGGTCTTTGCCAGGCTTCGGTATCATTATAACCACGGACTTTTTCCATTTTTTGGGGTAGTAGCCAAGTTTTGCGATCCCGTTAAATAGCTTGCATATAACATCCACTGCACAGTTTGGAAGTTCAATTATCATTTTTGGGGTTATTAGGTCGGCCCCTGGAGCCTTTTTTCGGTTTTATTTGCTTCCTAATGACGTTAGCAATTTCAGGTGTTTGAAACAAAATCGGGTTAATTGCAATTTCAGAGCTAAACGGCGGTAGTTGAAGAGAGTTTGTGGCGGCGTTCGGCTGAAATACATTTCGTAGGTGTAAAGCAAATGTTTCGGCTCTGTCTTCGTCACTGCGGGCCCAAGTACCCGAGGAGTTTCTAATCGGAGTGACTGATTCTATCGGAGAGCTTAAATTTGGGTGAGCTCTCCACAAAGGATGCTTGGTACTGGTCGGCGACAGTTTCTCGATGTACCGGCGCTGCGCAAGCTCCTCTTCTTGCTTGAGGGTTTTGGTGAGTCTGCGGGTGGCATCATTATAGAGTTGCTTCGAATGGGGCGATCTGCAGGATTGCCAAACGCGTCTTAGACGTCGTTTTTCCCGAACCAGTTGTTCGATTTGCAGATTAGTTTTGTATTGGTTGCTACGCACGATTGTCTCTTCTGGAGTTGAGATTTTGGCTGCTGCCACGAGTACTGACTCCAGGGCATCAGCACAGAAGTCGATGTCGTTCTCTATGTTTAACTGTGGTGTTAGTTCAATGTGGGAACTTACGTACTTTTTGTACTTTAGCCAATTAGTTCTAGTCGAGGTCAGCCTGAAGGGGTACTCGATTACTTTCGGGCTTTGAAGGAGAGTTATTAAAACAGGCGAGTGGTCCGATGATAAGTCCGAAAGCGATTTGGCGCTGACTAAATTTCTTGGGATGTTCTTGGTCACAGCGAAGTCAATTAAGTCCGGGAGTTTTCTGGGGTCAGTTGGCCAGTATGTGGGGCTGCCAGGGGAGACATAGTCGAGTTTGTTGCTCAAATTTATGATTGCTTTATACAGTTGTCTTCCTTTGGGCGTCACTAGTCTTGATCCCCAGTGCGTGTGCTTGGCGTTGTAGTCTCCTCCTGCTATAAAGCGATCTCCGAGTGAATTGTAGAAGTCCAAGAATTGCTCTTCAGTTATTGTAAAACGCGGTGGGCAATAGACAGCGGCTATAGTGATACTGCCGTTGCCTGCTTGTAGTTTTATAGATGTAGCCTGCAAATAATTTGTTGCAAACCTCTGGTGAAAGTGGTGCTTAATGCGTTCCCTGATTAGGATTCCAGTTCCTCCGTGAGCCTTACCGTCCGGATGATCTGTGCAGTATGAAGTATAACCTCTTATTTGGAAGTTGTATTTACTTGTGAGATGCGTTTCTGCCAGCAGCATTACATCTATTTGGTTTTCATTGAGGAATTGAGTTATTTCAAGTTTGTGCCGTGAAACGCCATTGGCATTCCACATGGATATTCGAAGACAAGACATCGATTATTTAGATTGTTGGGATGTGAGCAAATTTATTAAAATGTTTTGATTTTGCATAAGGTTTGTCATTGTTGTTTTCATGAAGGACATAAATTCCATCATACCCTGTTGTAAAGTCAGCATCATGGTTTCCATGCTGTTTGGTATTTGTCCTATTGCTTGCTGAGGTGTTGTTATAATTTGCTCAGAGCATTGAGCTTGTGGGAACCCCGTCTGATTGGCAAGTCCTGTCCAGATTCGGATTGATTATTATCAATTTCCGACAATAGGGCGAATCTGTTTTTACTAGATGCCCCTGGTTGTTCGTTGCCTTTATTAGGGCAATTTTGTTTTGGTTTATTTCCAACCATTTTATTTTGCGGGCTTAGCTTCCGTTTGATTTGGATGTAACGGTCCATGCCAGTCTGTATAGCCGGACCCACTTGTTGTTGTTTGATATTGCCGATATTGGCACTCGTACTTACACTTGGCTTTGTAGTTTTATTCGGCGCTGCAGAAGTTGCAAACGCATTCGAAATCGCGTTGTTGTTAACGGCGACCGTTGATGTTGTTGTTGCAGTGGCTGCGGTTGCAGAAATTAACGAGGTCGCAGTGCTCGTGGCTGGTGAGCTGTTAGTCGAAGCTGGGGGTGGGGTTCTACACTGCAAGCTCCATGAAGTGGGAGTTGGTGTGAGTAGGGCGGGAGAACAAGACCGTGCTCTCGCACTGTCAATGGTCAGTAGGGCTGAGTTGCTCTTTGAAGAAGTTCTTTCTACTTCTGTATCACGGGTTGAGAAATAAGAAATATAACTGTTTCTCTTGTCTACGGAGCTTCTACGCTCATTTTTTGAATCGCCGCTCATTGAGCTATCACTCGTGGCACTTCTTAGTTTTTATAATAACTTTGCACTAGTTTTTTACATAGCACTAATTATTATATACTGTTTTTAGCAATAAGATTGCCTTTATTACACCACTCTAGTGTTTTTAGTTATTGTTTTTCACTTTTGAGCGGTTTTTTTCCGGAGCTCGCGCAAAACACGTCTGCACTCTCCGGCGCGACACTGTGATCTAATATTGGAGGATGTTAGAGGATATAATATTGGTTTTTGCGAATGATATAGGGCTACCCGTGTCTACCCGTGCGCTCTTGCGCTCCGGGCATTGTCCCACAAAGTGTCCAAATTTCCCTCAAGCGTAGCAGGAACCGGGCTCCCTATTCGGTTTGCGGCCCCTTAGAATTACGATTGGCGCAGCGAAAATCCTTGGTGGCTGTAGTCTTTTCCGATGAGCGCTGCGAAGAATTGGCTTCCAACCTACGTTCAGGCAAACGAATTCCTGCAAAGGCTTTTAGCATTTGCATTGGCTCGGAGAAACACTGTATGCGCGCTTGGTCGCGCAGTCCTGCGGCTGGAATCCCTTCGATGATGTTTTCCAGAAACTCTTCCTTGTCGATGTTTATATTATTCGCCCACATGATTTTTTCATCGAAGTATGAAGTGAACTTTTCTCCGGCACGCCACTGACGACATTGGAACGCGTTCCCTAGCTCTTCTTTTGTCATTTTGACTGCAAAGGTCAAGATCAGCTGCATAGAGTAAGGACTGAATTCAATGTCCACATTCCACATGGGACTGAATTTAACGTCCACAATTCAGATTGGACTGAATTTAACGTTCACATTTCAAATGGGATTGAATTTCCAACATTGAGAAAAAGAGAATAACATGCCAAATAAGAGATTTTTTCTCCTATGTTTTTGAGTTATTTTCTTTCTCTCCCATGTCTTCGGCAAAACACGAGAGAACAATAAAGAAATGGTGTATGAATGAGCGAGGCGTCGAGCCTCGTGTCGTCACGTCAGGCAGAGCGAACAGCTGGTTCATACTTAAAATCTGCTTGGCGGTTTGAAGTGTGGTGAATGCATTGAAAGTGAACCTACTGATGTTCTGCAGAGAAATCATTGAAAGAATAAGGATTAATAAGGATTCCGATTTACCATCGATTTTTATCCAAACCCTGGGCTACATTTTCACAAAAATAAAATATTTCTACATATTAAGCCATATATAAACACATTTTTTGAATTTTATTTATGAAACAACGTTGCTAAGTGCTAATTGGGTTCCTTAAAGTGTTGATTCGGTTCTTTAAAAGTAATAAAATATCATAAATCTATCAAAATATAACCAAGGCCCGCCAAATTTTTTGAATTCAACCCCTATTTGTTGTACTCTTCAATCGCACGCAGCTCTTACGGCGGTTGCATCCTATTCCTGGTCCCTCGCACATGTTTGAACAGCTACATTTTCCCCACACCGATCAAACACGGGCGTCAAGCCGGCGTCGTAAAAACCACGGGCAGAGCAAATGAAACCTCTATATATATTCTTACTCTATGATCAAGGCAAAAAATTACAGTTCCCATGAACTATATTTAAAAAATCCTTATGATGCAATGTTTGAAATTGCATCAGTAGTAAGAAACTATATAGAGGTTTCATTTGCTCTGCCCGCGCTCTCGAGTGACTTTGCCAGTAATGCCACGTAGGGGAAAAACGGAAAAAAAGAGAGTTTTTCATTTGTTCGAATCGAGCTTGAATCCATGCCCATGGTGAATTCTTATTGCTGCACTGCTCGCACTTATTCCTAAGGATAGGTGCGAAAACTCCCCATACTATTGCTTGTGCTTTGCACATGTTAGAAGTGGTGAGAAACCCAGGTTAGAAGAAGTTTGCTTCGAACGTGGCTCTCAGCAGAGCTTTGGCAGAGGCCCGGGCATAGAGTAAGAAACTATATAATAACAAATTCGGGATTTAACACTTTGAAAAAAATATAATTTTTATTTATCAAAATAGTGTAAACGCGAACTGGGAGAGATAGGTCTGCTCCTTACAAGATTCAACTTAAAACTCAAACTTATAAACTAAGCTGGCGCTTATCAAACCTTCGATTGGGAGAAAGAACTTTATTGATAAATTGAGAGTGTCCAAAATGAGAGCACTGAGCATGAGAGCGATCTAGGTTTGAGCTGCGTCTGCAATTTTACAGTATTGGGGGATAAAAGCTTTTTGGAGTTTGGGGACATTTGTTTATAATGCAAGAGGATGTTTACATTAATTGGTCAGTCGTGGGAGCCGACAATTTGGGGTTCTTTCATTTGTTTATAACTCAAGAGGATGTTTATATTAATTGGCGACTCTTGGGAGCCGATGATTTTTGGGTGTGACAAATGCGTAATGTAAATATGTTTATGTGACAGATATGTGGGTGTGGGTATGTTACTTCCCCATCCATTAGAAAAGAGCCTGTCCTCAGGCGGATATATTAGGGTATATGTGAGTGGGTATATTAGTTTGTATAGTATTTTCGTTTAATTGTAGGGTATTTTCATTTGGTGCAATATTGTTTAACTCTGTTAGGTTTTCTGGGTTTTTTGTATTGTTTTTGTTTTGATTTTTATATTTAATTACAATGTTTTTCGGAATACTCTTTAATTTATAAATGAAGTAAAGAATTAAAATTATAATTATTACAATTAAGATAGTAAGTATTATAATTTGAAATGTGTTATTTTTTCTTGTATGTATTTTTATTATATCTTTTGCTTCAATTATTGACAGTGGTTCTATCATTGTTACATTATTGTTTACATAAATAGTTTGTGTGTAATCCATTATAGTATTTGTTATTAGATTTTCTTCGATTTGTACAGAACAATTAAATGCTTTTACGATTTTATTTCCTTCGACAACTATTGCTTGATTTATACATGTTTGGTTTAAAATAGTTTCCGGTAAATTCCAAGTAATTATAATATTTGGCTCTATATAATTTGTTTCACATTTTTTATACATTTTTGTGTATTTACATTCGGCATTGGCTTGGTTTAATATTCCTATAATGCATTTATTTGTAACTCTTTCTTTTGTGTTAAATGAAAATATTTGATTGTTTTGAAAATAATATTTGTCTTCTAAAGGTTCTGTTAATATGTCATTAAATTCATTTGGGTAAGGCAAAATTTTGAATATTGAAGTTTTTATAATGTCTTTTGGGATATGAGAAATTATCAATATTTGATTAGTATTGGTTTGTAAAATGTATTAAAATTAATAGAATGTTGATAGTGTTGATCAACAAGTTAGGTTTGGTTTTCATTTGGCGTGCATCTGGAATTATCGTATTTATTTTCGTTAATTTTCTTTGTTTTCTTATATTTAGACTTATAATGTATTATTTTTTCTTCCTCTGTTAACTTCTTCGTAATGATTATCATCTAATTTTGTGATTTTTCCTGTCTTTTTAAACGGATTAGTGGTTTTTGATTTTACTAGTGGAGCTTGTCGATATCTAGTATCAAATTCAAATTTGTTTCGTGATTCATTAAGTTTCTCTATTTTATTAATTTTATTTGACTGTGTATTATATTTTGGTGTTCCAGCAAAAATAAAAATATCTGCGGGAGTTCTGCGTGTTGTATTATGTTTTGTTTTATGATTATAGACATAAAGAATAGTTTCAAATTTTGTAAGTTTATTTTCTATGTCTGTTTCACTGTTTATGATTCTTAATTTTTCATTTACTGTTTTATGAAATCTCTCAACATCAGAAATTCCATTTTTGCTTGTTGTTATATCAATAACAACGTCTTCTGATTTTAACCAAAGTTGCAATGCCGCACACATGAAAGCTGAATCTTTGTCTGCTTTAATTTGGCTTGGTTTACCCATTTCATTGAAAACTTTAATTAATGCTCTTTTTGCTTCTAACCAATCTCGACTGTTGACTTCTATTAAGGTGGCAAATTTTGAATAAATGTCTATACAAGATAAAAATTGTTTATTATCTATCATATATAAAACGAATACATATTTTTCTCTTGGATTAAAAATTTCTGGGGTTATTTCGAATTCTAATTTAGTATTTCTGTGTTCTGTTTTTGCGATATTGCATACTTCGCATTCATTAATAAAATTTTGAATTAATTTTTGGTGATCGGGAAAATAATATTTTTCTTTAAAAAGTGATGTTTGTTTTTCTATTCCTGGATGTAATAGTTCTCTGTGTGTTTTAATAATAATTTCTTTGAATTCTGCATAAGTGTTAATATCTATTAATTTACTATTAGTTTTCATTGTTTTAGTTAAGTTATCTGGGGAAATTATATCAACGTATGCCTTTTGAAAAATTAAAAAGTCTGTTTCAATTGGAAAATATATTACGCTTTTCTTATTAGAAAAGTATTCAATTATTAATTGTTTTGCGTATTCTATTGTCATCTCTTTATAAGTTATTATGATTTTTGTTTTATGAAAATAATTTATTACTTCGATTTCATTTGAATCTCCTCTTATAAATTCTAGTTGTTTGTTATAATAATTGAGTGGTCTTTCTGTTATTGAAATGTGGTTTTGGTTATCTTCTGGTGCACTATGCACAGTAGCTACTGTTGTTATTGTATTTGCATTACTAGAAGTCTCTCCTAAATAGGCTTCCTCTATTCTTATTCTAGATAAGGCGTCTGCCACATGGTTTTCTTTACCAGGCAAATATTTTATTTCATAATCAAACTCATTTAGTTTGATTTTCCAGCGTTGTAATTTCATATTAGGTTCTTTAATATTATTGAGCCACACTAGAGGCCTGTGATCACTTAGGATCTGAAATTTTCTGCCAAAAAGATAGGACCTGAAATATTTAGTGGCCCAGACAATAGCTAAAAGTTCTTTTTCTATTGCCGAATAATTAATTTCGTGTTCATTAAGAGTTCTGCTGGCATAACAGATTGGCTTATGATTTTGCGATAATACTGCTCCTATAGCGATATTACTTGCATCTGTTGTTAATGAAAATGGTTTTTCGAAATTTGGGTATATAAGTATTGGATCGGACATTACTAAAAGTTTAAGTTTTTCAAACGCTTGTACATAATCATTATCTTTTATATTTAAAGTTACGCCTTTTTTAAGTTTTGCTGTCATTGGCTTTGCTATTTTAGCAAAGTTTGGGATAAATTTCCTATAAAATCCACAAAGACCTAAAAAGATTTTATTTGTTTTGGGGATTTGGGTATAGGGAAATTTTTTATTGCCTCTATTTTGAGCGGATTTGGTTTTATACCAGTTGTTGTTATAATATGTCCAAGGAATTCTGTTTCCTTTTTCATAAACTCGCATTTGTCGAGTTGAAGCTTAAGATTAGCTTCTCGTAATTTGTCAAATACCTTTCGCAAAGATAATACATGTTCCTCCAATGAAGTGGAGTACACGATAATATCGTCCATGTAGACCAAACAATCCTTGTAGATCAAATCTTCTAGTAGATTGTTCATGCACCTTTGAAAGGTAGCAGGGGCATTTTTCAATCCAAAGGGCATTCGAGTATATTCGTAATGACCATTTTTGGTGGAAAAAGCTGTCTTTGGAATAGAATTTTCATCCATTTGTATTTGGTGAAAACCTTTTGCGAGGTCAATAGTGGAAAAATATTGGCATCTACCAAGTTTGTCCAATATTTCATCCATGACCGGGATAGGGTATTTGTCATCTACCGTAATTTCATTTAAATTACGATAGTCAATTACGATACGGAACTTTTTTGTTCCAGATGCATCACCTTTCTTAGGTACTATCCAAATAGGTGAGCAATAAGGGGAATTTGACTTTCGGATTATTCCCTGTTTTATCATATCTCTCATTTGTGAATCAACTTCTTGGTCGTAAGCTTGAGGATATTTGTATGGTTTTTTGTAAACCGGTTGCTCATTTTTGTATGAATGACATGCTTGATAGTGCTCGTGAAAGTCAAATTGTCACTTTCTTTGTACTGTATGTCGCTAAATTCATATAAAATTTTCTTAAGATTATCTTTTTCCTCGTCATTAAGGTGTTCT
Organism: Drosophila fuyamai; assembly: GCA_018153365.1. Lineage (NCBI taxonomy): Eukaryota > Metazoa > Arthropoda > Insecta > Diptera > Drosophilidae > Drosophila > Drosophila fuyamai. The sequence goes on along the minus strand of JAECXW010000453.1, from coordinate 17,955 downwards.
AATCTAAACTTATTGGTTTCCCTGCAAGTCGTTATTTATTGCAAAATTAAAAGGTGTATCTGTTGAAAATGGGGGATCGCAGCAATCAATTTCTGCTTCTCCTTGTTTATATTCGAAGTCATTATAATTAAATCTCATTCCGAATTGATAACCGTTTAAATTAACTGTTTTTGATTTATAATTAATAATTGCGTTACAAGCTTCAAGATATTCTCTTCCTATGAGCATATCATATCTATCGGAAAAATTATGGACCCAAAATGTTTGTTTGGTCGGACAAAGCTTACTTGCATGGTAGGACACGGATTTATTTAATTGAATATTACCATTTATGGTATGAACATTAAGAAGTGTATTTTTCGTTGGAAAATGAAAGTAATTTTCTTTAATTAAATTAATAGAAGAGCCTGTGTCTACAACACATCGGAACTCTTGGTTATTCATGATGATTCGTATGTAAGGGTTTCTATTTCCTGTTCGGTGGCCGAGGCTTGCTGATGAAAATTTTCTGTATCCATTTTCATATGGCCACTCGTACTTTCGCGATTTCTTTTTACTGGTCGATTAGGAGCATTAGCCCCATTTTGTTGTGATTGATAATTTAAAGGATTCCTAACCTGATTATAATTTATTTTTTGGTGGAATTCTTGTTTTGTTGCTTGATATAGTGGGTGGTTTTCATAAAAAGTTTCGCAGTTATTTTTATTATAATTAGACTTATGTTGGCCTTGAGATGTACTAGCCTGCTGTTTATATTGATTTGGGGAAAAATTATTTTGTTGTCTGTATTGGTTTTGGGAATTATAGTTTTGTTGTTTATTAGTATTTTGTTGGGGTTGATAATTTCTCTTATCTTGGTTTTGATTTTGTGAATTTTTTGTTCGATCTGAATAAAATGTTTCATAACAACCTTCTTGTTGTGCTACACATTTTAGTTTACTAGCGTTAGTAATATCATACCTAGCCAATGTCATAAAAAGTCTATCTGGCAATTTTTTCATAATTACATCTTTAACAGTGTTATTAAGAGCATTTGTGTATAAAATTGTATTTGAAGCGTTATTTTCCAAAGCTAATTTATTTAATATTATAAAAGATTTGGACTCAATGTCCTCAACGAACTTACGTATACACCCGGGAAAGGGGGTGTTATACAGACGTCTTAGTAGTTCTTCGCAGGGCGTCTGGGTTTTATATTCGTTGATGAGGGCGTTCCTTAAGTCCCTCCAGGATCTTGCTGTTGATAGTTGAGATATCCTCTGGGCATCTCCGTGAAGCTGCATTTCAATCACACTGAAGAATACGCTCGCCTGGCGTATACATGTTGTGGGGTACAACTCCAGGATAAAATCGATCCTCCTGATGAACGGGCTGAGTTCGAGCGTGCTGCCTCCAAATTGCGGCACTTGCCTGATTTGGTTCAGGGCTTGATTCAGATGGTTTTCTGACAATAATAGCACTGGTTCTGCCATTTTTTGTTTTTTATTTAGTTTTGTAAATTTTTCACAATTTTAAAAGTTTTGTATTATGAATTTGATTTTAAATTGTTATACCTTGTCTCTTACCACTGGTGGGGGAGAACTAAGGTGTTTTAGTTTTTTAGTAACCCTTGTGTTACGAACAAAGGCACTAACTTTTACAATTGTTTTTTATAATTTTTTTTTCAGTTACTTGACAGTCACACGGGTCAAGATTTATTAAAAAACCTCGCAACCTGAGCTACGATAGCGTGTTGCAAAAATTGAGGTTTCCGTTCGTATATTAGCGACACAAAACCGACACTGCGATAGCTGGTTTATAATTGCACTGGGACGAACGATGTTAGGGTTCTTTAAGGATATAACCGTATGAAAAGTTATATCCTACCGGCTGCGCCAATAACAAATTCGGGATTTAACACTTTGAAAAAAATATAATTTTTATTTATCAAAATAGTGTAAACGCGAACTGGGAGAGATAGGTCTGCTCCTTACAAGATTCAACTTAAAACTCAAACTTATAAACTAAGCTGGCGCTTATCAAACCTTCGATTGGGAGAAAGAACTTTATTGATAAATTGAGAGTGTCCAAAATGAGAGCACTGAGCATGAGAGCGATCTAGGTTTGAGCTGCGTCTGCAATTTTACAGTATTGGGGGATAAAAGCTTTTTGGAGTTTGGGGACATTTGTTTATAATGCAAGAGGATGTTTACATTAATTGGTCAGTCGTGGGAGCCGACAATTTGGGGTTCTTTCATTTGTTTATAACTCAAGAGGATGTTTATATTAATTGGCGACTCTTGGGAGCCGATGATTTTTGGGTGTGACAAATGCGTAATGTAAATATGTTTATGTGACAGATATGTGGGTGTGGGTATGTTACTATATAGAGGTTTCATTTGCTCTGCCCGCGCTCTCGAGTGACTTTGCCAGTGATGCCACGTAGGGGAAAAACGGAAAAAAAGAGAATTTTTCATTTGTTCGAATCGAGCTTGAATCCATGCCCATGGTGAATTCTTATTGCTGCACTGCTCGCTCTTATTCCTAAGGATAGGTGCGAAAACTCCCCATACTATTGCTTGTGCTTCCCACATGTTAGAAGTGGTGAGAAACCGAAGTTAGAAGAAGTTAGCTTCGAACATGGCTCTCAGCAAAGCTTTGGCAAAGGCCCGAGCAGAGCAAATGAAACCTCTATATAGTTTCTTACTCTATGCTTACTCTATGTCTCAGCCGATCGACGTTCCATGTCGATGCGCTTTTGCCCTTTACATCACGCACGCGCCATTAACAGCACTAAGCTTACCCTTAACAGCACGCGCGCTCGGTCACGGGTTAGTGCGCTAACTTATCAATACAATCGGCATTCGCCCCGACTGGCCAGCTTATCGATCTTGCTGATCAACACTGACAACCTCGCGCGCGCATATTTTGAAACTAGGATAACTTAGGTTTTAAGCTTAAATATGTATTTGAAAACTTAACATATACTGAGACCTTCAATGACTGGACCATAATAATGCCCTCAATGGCTGAGATGCTGGGTTTCAAGTGGGGAAGATGAGAGGAGCCTTAAGCGTCCTTATAGATATTTTCTTTTCAATTGCTTGAAAAGACGGTAGATCGGACAGTTTTTGAAAACTGCCCAAAAATTTAAAATGATACCTTAAATTTATTAGAAAATTAAAAGAGAATTCTTACTTATGTTGTATATTTTTTAGTTTTTTCGTTTTTGGACAGTTTTTGTCGGAAACAATGCTTCTTTTACATGCTCTGCCAACTCTGTCTTTAAGTTTTTGGTTGGCGTCCCATTTTTCATGGTACCACTTACTGTGCTTGTATAATAACACTTTCAGCAAATGCTTTAAAATATTTTTACCCGTTACTCGTAGAGTAAAAGGGTATATTGTATTCGTGCAAAAGTATGTAACAGGTAGAAGGAAGCGTTTCCGACCCTATAAAGTATATATATTCTTGTTCAGGATCACTAGCCGAGTCGATCTAGCCATGTCCGTCTGTCCGTCTGTCCGTCTGTCTGTCCGTCTGTCTGTCTGTCTGTCCGTATGAACGCTGAGATCTCGGAAACTATAAAAGCTAGAAGATTGGCATTTTGCATGTAGATTTTAGGAGTTCCTACGCAGCGCAAGTTTGTTTCAAAATGGTGCCACGCCCCCTCTGACGCCCACAAGTCACAAGCTGTGGCCACAGTTTTGATGCTACTTTGAAAATTTTAATTCATATGTATTTGTTTCGTCAATACCTATCGATTGGCCTAATAAAAGTTTGCCACGCCCACTCTAACGCCCAAAAACCCATAAAACGCTTAAGCCTGGCTAGCGCCTGCATTTCCGCCTTTCATGGCCCGTGGTACCAATAGCGCCATCTAACGGATGACTTTGGAACAGCTGGCCAAGGTGCTCAACATAGTCAACGTTAATTCTCGATAAGGATTTATATTAAAGAAAATTGCGATGGTTTTCATTTGTCAATACCGAACTATATCCCAAGAACTATGCAAATCAAATCAAGTTAGCCAAATTGGAGGTCTGAGTCAAACAATGGCGTATGTGTGTATGTATGTAAGCATATACATATGTATGTATTTACATTGTACACAGTTGCAATTGCCCGGCAAAGAAGGCATATTTATATTAAGTTGTTTAGTTGAGTAACGGGTATCTAATAGTCGAGGCACTCGACTATAGCGTTCTCTCTTGTTTTTGTATTGTAGTCGTTGATTCTTATTAACTACACATATTATTTTATGGAAATACTTTTTAAAAATAAAATTATTATGATAGTTTTGAAAGGTATGGATTCCTTTTTTAAGTGAATTTAAGTTATGTGAATATTTTGCATAGTCGGACATGCTTTTATATACCCTGCTTTGACGCAAAGCGAAACATGTAAAGACAAATTAGGCAAAGGAAAAAACAATAGGACTAACGGTGCCCTTGTTCTCAACCGAAGTTGTTTTTGTTTTTTCAAAAGGCACACGGCTGTTTTCGTGGTTTTACTTGCACTTGCATTTACTTAGCAGAAAAAGTGCAAAGCTTAAAGCTGCAATCAACAATTAGGTGAGTTTTTCTTATTTAATTAAGTGAAGTTTTAAGTACTTAATGATTGTTAATAAGTGTTAATGATTTTCTTATTAATTTATAAAATTAAAAAAGTTAAACTTGCAATTTTGGCCCTCTTGTAATTTAAAATAATAGTTTAACGCATAATCTTAAATGAAGGTGAACTACAATAAATACACAACTTTTTTTAGAATGACAGAAAGTGATGTGGTTCGAGAAATGCAAGTTTATACATATGTTTAACATAAATAAAAAATCCCATGAAAATGCAGTGGCGGTAGAAAAAATAGCATCGAATTTTAAATAATTTTTGTTTGCCGGTAAATGTTAAAAACTAAACTAAATATTTAAAAAGTTTATTTTTCTGCTACCGTATTTGAATTTTATATTAATAAATTAACTAACATTTTAACAATAAATAAACTAATATTTTAACAATAAATAAATAAAAAATATTTTTAAATTAAATCAACTAATATTTTATTTAATATAAGTGACAAATAATAATGCACTACCAAAAGTCTGTAAATTACAGACGGAATTCTTATATCCCAAAAAAACTGTTAAATATTTTATTATACAAGAAATGTGTACTAAATATAGTACATTTTGAAATTTTTTTTGGATAAAAGAAGTTTGTATGTAATTTGTAAAAATTTTTAGAAATTAAATTTAAAAAATTTTTAAGCTGCAATTTTTGTTTTTTATACCCTTGCAGAGGGTATTATAATTTTGGTCAAAAGTGTGCAACGCAGTGAAGGTGACATCTCCGACCCTATAAAGTATATACATATATTCTTGATCAGGATCACCTCCTGAGTTGATATAAGCATGTCCGTCTGTCCGTCTGTCCGTCTGTCCGTCTGTCTGTCCGTCTGTCTGTCCGTCTGTCTGTTTCTACGCGAACTAGTCTCTCAGTTTTAAAGATATCGAATTGAAACTTTGCACACACCCTTCTTTCCTTTGCACGCAGTATATAAGTCGGAACGGCCGGGATCGGTCGACTATATCCTATAGCTGCCATATAACTGAACGATAGGAAATGCCATAACTCTGGTGTTTGTAAAGTTAGGAAGTTGGGATTTTCTATGGCTTTTTTATTTGGCCAATCAATTCGACCTACCAAATTTTATAGGGATCGGCCGACTATATCCTATAGCTCCCATATAACGATAGGAAATACCATAACTTTGGTGTTTTTAAAGTTAGGAATTTGGTATTTTCTATGAATTTTATATTTGGCCAATCAATCCGACCTACCAAATTTTATAGGGATCGGCCGACTATATCCTATAGCTGCCATATAACTGAACGATTGAAAATGCCATAACTTTGGTGTTTTTAAATTTAGGAAGTTGGGATTTTTATGAGTATTTAGAATGCCTTATATGAATAATTTTGGAGAATATTATTTACAGAATATTCTGCAAGGGTATATCAACTTCGGCTCCGCCCGAAGTTAGCTTTCCTTTCTTGTTTTTTCTTTTTTTCAATACAGGGAAAAAATTGTATCTTAAAAAAATTAATTAAAGCATTAAAAATAAATAAATAAATATGGTAGGAGATAGACGAATGAGAAGATTAGCTAAAGTAGAAAGGGGATGAACAGGATGATGTAGAAATCCCTGAACGATTTAATAGCATAGAATTAGCAGTTGAGGAGGAAGAACAAATTGATACGCTGGAAGATTTAAATAGTGTAATGGCTGATGTTGGACTTAAAATTGATTTATATGCTAATTTAAACGAGGACGGAAGCTAACTTCGGCAAGTCGAAGTTTTAATACCCTTGCAGACTTTGCCGAAATTGCTAAAATTGAAAAAGTAGCGGAAAGAAAAAGGTATAAATACATTAATTAGATTTGCATATTTTCAAGTCAATAGCTTATATACTACAAAAATACAAGAAAGGAAAGCTAGCTTCGGGCGGAGCCGAAGTTGAAATACCTTTGCAGAATATTCTGTAAATTATATTCTTCAAAATTACTCATATGATGCATTCTTAACACTCATACGAATCCCAACTTCCTAACTTTAAGAACACCATGGTTATGGAAATTCCAATCATTCAGTTATATGGCAGCTATAGAATATAGTCGGCCGATCCTTATGAAATTTGCTATATCGGATTGATTGGCCAAAAATAAAACCGATAGAAAATACCAACTTCCTAACTGTACAAACACCAAAGTTATGGCATTTCCGATCAATCAGTTATATGGCAGCTATAGGATATAGTTGTCCGATCCTGGCCCTTCCGACTTATATACTGCGTGCAAAGGAAAGAAGGGTGTGTGCAAAGTTTCAATTCGATATCTTAAAAACTGAGAGACTAGTTCGCGTAGAAACAGACAGACGGACAGACAGACGGACAGACGGACAGACGGACATGCTTATATCAACTCAGGAGGTGATCCTGATCAAGAATATATATACTTTATAGGGTCGGAGATGTCTCCTTCACTGCGTTGCACACTTTTGACCAAAATTATAATACCCTCTGCAAGGGTATAAAAACCAAGAAAAAAATCCATAAAAAAATGCTTATTTTGGGTGGATCTTTATTGTTAACATATCTTGCATTTTCTTTTCCTGGGGTTTTCATTTTCTGTCTTCTTAGATGCGTTCCATCTCTTACACGAAATTGAAACATGAAAACAAAAGGTTAAAAGCAACTCATGTAATAGGCACGCGTGTAACCGCGGTTACAAACCAATACATCCACATCTTACGATGTTTGTATTTGTGCTTGCGTCGCCGCTACGCAAATTGCTGAAAATTAAGGACATGGAAATGAAGGAAACTATTAACAGCTAAACAGGCGCGAGAAGTTTAGTTTTATTTTGGATGCCTAAGCAGCAAGTGAAAGCTATTGTGAAGCGCGAACATTTTAAAATTTTTCTGTGCGTAAAGTTAATTCTTACACGTAAGTTATTTTTTCTATTTCCACTATACAAGTTTTGTATAGACGCTAATCAAATTCTTGAGAAGCGAAGTCATAGTTGACTTTCATTAGTTAGTTATCCATTTCCTTACAATGTATGGATGTTAATATTTAACGTTGATCAGTGAAGTCAATTTTGACTTTAAATATAAGCAAGCTGTGCTTGAACGCTTTTCACGTTGCTTTTTAACATTGATTAGCGAGTTACTGTTGGCTTTTTTTAAGTTGACATAACTAAATCGATTTTTTTAACTTCTTTAATTGAAGTTGGCTATAAAAACTTTGGTAAAAGTTTAATTTGATCTTTGACCTTTAATACAAAGTTAAAGCTTTAATATGTCAATTGAGAACCTAAGTATTAATGGTGAGCTGGTGCCCCATATGGTGGTTAAAATAATTGGCGATGGTGCTTGCCTGTTTAGAGCCATTTCATATCATTTAGAAGGCTCACAGCATTTCTCTGGAGTGATTCGCCAGGAAAGTGTAGCTCACGTTGTTAACAATTGGGATTTTTTCAAGTGCACGAACTAAACTCTAATGGGCTAAATTTCATAAATTCTGCACAATATGAAGAGGAAATGATGAAGTCCCTTACTTACGGAACAGAGTGTGAGCTTCAAGCAGCTGCTAATGTATATTCAGTTTGCTTTCATGTTTTTCGAAGTGGAAATTTTCATAGCGGTTATGGTTCAGAATATAACCCTGTTAAATTATTGAAATTTTCTGGTGATCTTGAAAATGGACATTTCGATATACTTCTTTTGTATGAATCATCACCGTTAACAGATTCACCGTTACAAAGATTAGTTGAGGCTAGCACAAAAAAAAGCTCCCAAAAGGAGAGTTCGATTTTCTGATAGAACTAAGTCCAACCAAATAAAGGGAGCTAAAAAAAAATCAGGATTGATCATACAGAACAAATAAAAGATAAAAATAAGGAATATTACGCTAATAAGACGTCAGAAGGACATCTTTTATGGAAAGTAAAAAAAATGTCTGGATTTACATCTGATTGCCAAATAGCGTATAGTGCTGACAAAATTATTGAAATTGGGCCCATGAATAAGAAATGCAACTATTGCAATGCTTTGAAATGGAAGAACGAATCTGACGGAATTTGCTGTAGTTCCGGAAAAGTTAAACTTTCCCAACTTCAAACATTACCTGAGCCTCTTAAGAGCCTAATCCTAGGCGGTCATCCCAAGCATGCCCCCTTCTTAGACCGTTTACGAAAATACACTTCATTATTTCAAATTACTTCATTCGGCTGTATAAAGTTTATGAAAAAGGTTTCATGCCAACTTTTAAGGTTCAGGGTCAGGTATATCACCTAATTGGCAGTCTATGGCCTACAAAGGAAAACGAAGAACAGTTCCTTCAAATATATTTTGTTGGTGAGGATGAAAAGGAAACAGAACTGAGATGTAAAAATGCGTCTGATGTGAATCGTGATTTGGTAAAAGCTTTACAATCTATGTTGCATAAAATTAATCCGTTCGTTAAAGATTTAAAATCAACTATTGATAAAGTTCCTGCAAATACTACTGACTACAAAATGATAATTCATGCCGATCGCACACCATCTGGATCTCACAAGCTTTACTTATTGTTGGTGAGCAGTTCAAACAGAGAGATATTATTCTTGAAAGTCATAATTCAAAATTACAAAAAATTAATGAAAAAAACCAAGAAAAAAATCCATAAAAAATTCTTATTTTGGGTGGATCTTTATTGTTAACATATCTTGCATTTTCTTTTCCTGGGGTTTTCATTTTCTGTCTTCTTAGATGCGTTCCATCTCTTACCTATGACGCTTTGCAGTATCCGCTTCTCTTTCCACATGGAGTGGATGGATATTCAATTGATATACCGCAAGTAGATCCTCTATCAAAAAAACATTTAAAAAAAACCGTATCGGCACTAAATTTTTATAGTTACCGAATAATGATTCGGGAGGGTGAAATTAATCATTTAATTTATTTCAAAGCTCTTTTAAGTCAGTTTTTAGTCGATATGTGTGCCAAAATGGAAGCAGAACGGCTTAATTTTATTCAAAACAATCAAGAAAAACTTAGGGCTGAAAGCTATATACACCTTAAAGACGCTATAGGTAGACAAGTTGTAAATCCACTTCATTTTCGTATTTAAAAACTGTAAATGGCGTAATATACAGTACGTTTCAATTAGCTTGCAAAGCATTGGGCTTACTTGAGGATGATAGTCATTGGGACAAAACTTTGGCAGAAGCTAGCGTTTGCCAAGATCCAAAAAACTTACGTGATCTCTTTGGAATTATGTTAGTTTTTTGTCAACTCTCGGATCCTTTAGGTCTTTGGAATAAGTACAAGACTTTCTTATCGGAAGATATACTCTGACGTTAATGACGAAATTATGGAAAGAGTCTATAACAAATGTCTAATAAGCATTGAACATTTTGTATTGTCTATTGGTGGAACATGTCTTAAAGAATATGGTCTTCCTCAACCAATTATTCCTGAATTGGAAGAAAATAATACCGATTATCTATGAGAAATAAGTTATGAAAGTAACAACACTCTCCTTACCAACAACGAAAATTTGCTTACAGACGAGCAAAAAGTCGTATACAATACAATTTTACAAAGCGTTGGGGCTGAGATGGGTGAAATATTTTTTTTGGATGCACCTGGGGGGACAGGTAAAACCTTCTTGACAAACTTATTGTTGGCAAAAGTTCGAAGTTCAAAAAAAAAAGCCCTAGCTGTAGCATCTTCCGGTATAGCTGCTACCCTGCTCAATGGAGGTCGAACTGCTCATTCTACATTTAAACTTCCTTTGGATTTGGTTAATTTAGAAACACGTCATTGGTTTAGAAGTCTCTTATAAATCGGTCGACTAAGTTCCTGATGCTGATAATGCTGTTCATTACCCTGTTGAATTTTTAAATTCTTTGAATCCTCCAGGAATTCCTCAGCATAATCTGTCTCTTAGGATTGGAGCACCCGTAATGTTATTGCGAAATTTAAGTCCCCCAAAGTTATGCAATGGGACACGATTGCAGATAAAAGGTCTTCATAAGAATGTAATCGAAGAAACAGTATGGAGGCCATCCACTCGGCCTTGCAAGAGGCCCAACAGCAGGCCAAAAGAAAACGGGAGGCCGAGGAGGAGAAGGAGGAGAGGCAGCAAGGCGGGGGCAAAGGTATGCCGAGGCGCAGTGGGAGGCGGTCCTCCGTGCCGCACAGGAGGAGAAGGAGCGTCTCTGGGCAGGACCCGTCCTAATGGATGAGGTTCCACCAGCCTCTCCCGGGATGCCCGGAGTCCCTCCCACTCCCCGCTACTTGCCCGACGGAGAGGATGAGGAGGTGCCAGCACCCCCAAACTGGACACCCATCCGCCCACCCACGCCCCGCCATGTCCCGCTCTATTGGGAGCAGGATGAGGAGCCACCGGCGAGCCCACCAACATCGCAGCAGGAGGAGGTGAACCCAGCCGAGCCATCTCCGCCCGGACAGGCCCACAGCGGGGAAGGAAACGAGGAGAAACCCCAGGAGGCAACCCCAGAAGGCCGGCAGGAGCAGCATGGGCCTCAAGTATGGTATTTCCGGACGGAGATACCCATGGCCCATGTGAGCCGTGCCCTGCATTCGTTCACGGTGCAAGGGGTCCTTTGGAGGCAGTATGCCGTGACGTGGTCCTGGCCGGAGGGACCGGCCGGAGCGCCGACCGAGGACGCGGAGGAGGCGCATAAACCCCTACCCAACCCCAGAGACCCCCGCCTACATGGGGGCCACGCCCACGTGACACCGCCGACACCACCGACCTCGGTCGAGTCCATATCGGCAGACGGCGGTAGGTCGGCGCAGGAGGAGGAGCCCATGGAGAAAGGCCCGTGGGTGTGGGCCGATCCCGTGCCTGGAGGAAGGCCGAAGTTCGCCAGGCAGAGTTCCGCGCCGGACAGAACCATCAGGCCTCCATTTATGCGGCAGGAGTCGTTGCCCGACGAGCGGCGGTGGATGGAGGTCCAGAGGCAGGAGTGGCCCTCGGAGATTGAGGCAGCACCGGCGGTTCTAGCGCAACAACGAAGGGGCGGAAAGCAGTGCGTCCTGGTCCAGCAGGGCGGATGCCGTTTTCGAGTACGGCTGGGGCCGTCAGGTATGAGGGTTTATAAACAATAAAAGGAACCCTAGAAGACACAGAACACAAACCTGAAATAAATATATATATTTGGCACAGGGTGAACGGGGTAAATATCACGAACGCGCTTAAAAACACACAAAACAATAACACAAAAAAGGTTGTATATTTGCATAAAAGAAAAACTGAAAAAAAGGAAATGCATTAAATTCGACCCACATGTGCGATGAGGGGTTCCTGCCAGCTGAAGGGGGGAATTAAAGAATCGGTGGCAATTCTGCCCGTCCTCGTACGCCACCGAGTGCCACGGCCGAGGGCAAAGTTGGGGCGTGTGGGGGGAAAGGCTAAAAGGATGAGAAAGTAAAAGTAAGAAATGTGAAAGCAAGGAGAAAAGGAGAAAACCGGAGAAAATTTCTTAGCACGCTGCACGTCTAAAGGGATGGGGGCGCTTCGATTAATGAGCAGTCGATTGGCACTGGACGATAGTGTCGATCGTTGAGCACAGAAAACTGGAGATGACGGCACAGGAAGGGTCACACTAAAAAATATCGCCACCACCGGATGGCAACGCTGCACTAATTCAAATCATCGAGATCGGCTGGAAAACCGATCGGGAAAGCGGTAGTGTGACCAGAAAGGAAAGGAGATGCTTAGAACGCGAAGCATATGGGAGAAACATCTTGGGCGGGACATTCAAAGGAGTTACGAAGAACGCGAGAAGTCTATGGGGGAAACATCTTGGGCGGGAAAAAGATTGGAGCATCGGCGCTCTGGAACTCAAGTACGAGCTGTGAGTGTCGAGGGAACTATTTGACGGAGCAAGAGGACTCGAAGGCTGCAATGATTTTCAAGGAAAACAGCCGCAGAGAAGAAAATCAAGTCTATGGGGGAAACATCTTGGGGCGGGAACTACACAGAACGAGAAGGAGTGACGTCGAGGGAAGGAGGACCAACATCAGCGATCCAGAAGAGCGGATCCATGGAGAACTCCAATAACAACCGGAGAAGAGGTGCAAGTCTCATTTCGTTCCCGAAGAAAGGGGAGAATGTGAGGAGTTAAATAACTCCTCACAAATAAATGAGAGTTTGGAGGAATACAGCTGGTGAGAGTTTGGAGAATACAGCTGGTGAGAGTTTGAAGAATACAGCTGGCGAGAGTTTGGAGAGAAACAAGAAGAGAGTTTAGGGAATACGGCTGGAGAGAGTTTGGAGAGAACGTGTAACGGTAGAAGGCGGCAGACTTTGGACCGAGTATGGTGCCGTGCGCAAAACCGAAAAAGGAGAAGCCGAGAATTAACGGGATACGCCGACCTATATAGGCGGGCCGAGCTCAGGAAGCGGGATCAGTCGATCGCAAGGAGTCAATTTAGCAAGATCATTAGACAAGCAGTAAATCAGTGAAGAAAACAAGTCAAGTTAACATCAGGAGGAGGCAGAGCCGCGCCGAGTCAACAGGAGCACGATCGCTACATCAAGATGTTCGGGACTTAGAGTTGAAGTCGCCGAGCTGAGAAACAGGTAGCTGAGGTCCTTAAGGCATCACGCGGCTAGTCTAGGCGCTTTGTTCTAATTCTGGTCGCGACTTGAGCTTGGCATATTGCTCGGCGAGTCCGACAGAAGTGAATAAAAAGAGTCCTTGGACAAAGAACCTTGGGCTCGGAAGGGAAGTTGTCCGGAACCAGCTGCCGTGCGAAAACAATTGCCTTGGCGAATTCCGGCGTACGCCTGAACCGGTAGGCGAGAATTGTGCAGGCCCTGGTGCGTCTAGCCAAGAAGGACGCGCATCCGAACCACGGGTGTCTCGAGAGGCGTATGCGTCGAGAGCACAGTAGTTCACCGCCAGATTCCTAGACAGGCAGCTGACCGAATCCCGAGAGCCAAAGACCCGCTGCATCTAGTCTCACAAGAGCACACGGACAACGGAGTCAGGATTCGCGCCGTAAGCAGAGCGAGGACGCAAGAAACGACGAGCAGTCATCGCAGCAGCAACCAAGCCATACTACAACGTATCCAGTCCACGGCTAAGAGGCGAGGGCGGAAGCGTTCGTCTTGAACCTAGCGTCCTGCCACGAGGACTGCATTGGCGTCCTTCCGGCGTATACTTGAACCGTCAGGTAGAAACTGGGTAAGCGTCTGGTGTGACCGGCCGGGACAGATCCAGGGACAGGAGGCTGTGGCTGCGAAAGGCGTACGCTTTGAGAACCCAGTGCCTGTTCACCCTAGTCTGGGAACGGTGATGCATCCCTAGACCCTCATAGCCCCGCGGCCAAAAAAAACGGAGGCGTTCCGGACCAGCACGAAGCGAGGCAGCGGAGAGCGACTGTGGAGCACCCACAAATCGATCAGGTAGGCGTTGTCACAACCATCTGTAACCATTAGTCCCAGGCCGAGGGACAAGTCGGCGAATAAAGATCCTAGTATAAACATCCTAACATTCTGTGCGTTCTTACTAGACAATCGGACAGTCACGTTTATATAAATTTGGTGGGACGAACAACACACATCTTCTGAGCTAGCCGCACGATACTTGTACCGAGCAGACATACAAAATTAGTTCGTTACGCTCTGTAAACCATTTAATCATTGAAATGTGGATTTATGTGTGTGCGTCTTAGCCATTAATGATATTATGGCCTAAATAGGCCCCATGCTGGGCACCAGATTATAATAATGTTATTTATTGATTAACTATAATTGTAACGAATTACTTTAGGTCGGTGTTATTGTGAGAAAAGACAAGCGCACGCATAGTTTTCCGGTTTACTTGCTTGTCGGCAAATGGGGTGGTATCTTGGCCGCCCTTTATCTAAGTTATTTAATTACCATTATTGTAAAAAAATTTGCGTGTTACGACAAGCTAGAAGAATCGGGAGGACCACAACGCAAAACAAACACACTAAAACCAGTCTATTGGACATGCGCGATCGGACAACTATTCAACCCCAGATGGTATTGAGATTACAAACGCCCCTCATTGCCTCGGCCATTCTAAGCCTTTCCATAGCCAAATGGAATTCTGAATTGCCTCTTTGGGTTCTACTGGGTGATCACACTAGCTGAAGGCAAATATAATCGAAATTAAAACATTATAATTTTTTTATTCCTTAATAATTAATAATATTGTGTAGCGTAGACGATCGTGAGATAAAATGCAGTGAAATATAATAGGCTTGCAAAATATAAATATGTATGTCGAAGAAATAATGAATAGAAACATGATTTAATTGAACAAAATATTTTTTTACAGTGTATCGAAAGAGAAATGAAACTCGGTATTAAAGGAACGGACAAATATATTTTTTTGTTCCTTTCTGTTTGCCTTTCAAAAGAGAGTCAGCAATAGCTTTTTTTAATTTAATAAGCGCTGGTAATTGTTTTGTAATATTTAGACATTAAACGGATCATTTAAAAATATCTAAATATCGTTACGGTGTTTCTTTAAATTTTAATTATGTTTTCCTTGTATTTTACTTTTGGGGATTAGGCGTTAGACAAGTTCTGCTCTTGTGCATTTTCATTTTAAATCAATTATTTATATAAAAATGGCATTTCGAAGCATTGGCCACCGAGTCACTCACCCAAACAATTTCCGGATGTCCAAAGAAGAAAGCGCTTTTGCCGTGGATATCAAGGCTGTGGGAGCTAAAACTTAATACACCACATCGACCCCTAAATTTCTTTACATTTTTTTTTTTCATTCTTTGTCTGTCCATTTTTTTCTCTTTAGTTTCCAAAGACAGCTAAACCTTCTCTTGGAACGACTTCCATAAGACTATTCCTTGTTACATATGGTTATAAATCGGGAATAAACGGGAACTATTAGGCCAATTAAATATACACAGTCTGTAAGCAGTATGCATACATCTAGTAACTAAAATCATATTTATTTGCGTCATTGATTGAGAACATACTAGGGTGGTCCGATAAGTACTTAGCCTCCAAAAAAAACACGAAAATTTTGGAAAAATGGCGATTTATTCCTCCACATAATCTCCTTTTAGCTCGATACACTTGACTTGAGTGATGCTCCAACTTCTTTAACCTGTCTGCGTTTTCTAGAGGTCTACAGAATAGGCCACTGTGGCGGCGACGACCTCCTCATTCGACGCAAATTTCTGTCCAGCGAGTGACTTTTTCAAGTTTGGTACAGCCCTGTGACCGTTTTGCCCTTCTCCAGGTAGTCGATGTACGTAGATCACACCTTTCCGGACGATGGGACAGTCTTCGCCTTCTTCAAAGCAATATCGCCGGGAGAAGTCCACTGTTTCGACTGTTCCTTGGTCTCTAGTGTGTATCAGTGAATCCATGTTTCGTCGACGGTCACGAAACGACGTAGAAACTCATTCGGATTGCGCCATAGAGCATAGAGTAAGAAACTATATAGAGGTTTAATTTGCTCTGCCCGCGCTCTCGAGTGACTTTGCCAGTGATGCCACGTAGGGGAAAAACGGAAAAAAAGAGAGTTTTTCATTTGTTCGAATCGAGCTTGAATCCATGCCCATGGTGAATTCTTATTGCTGCACTGCTCGCTCTTATTCCTAAGGATAGGTGCGAAAACTCCCCATACTATTGCTTGTGCTTCGCACATGTTAGAAGTGGTGAGAAACCGAAGTTAGAAGAAGTTAGCTTCGAACATGGCTCTCAGCAGAGCTTTGGCAGAGGCATAGAGTAAGAAACTATAGTTTCTCTATGACAAACCGACACCGAAAGAAGACAAATAGAGACGTAAGTAAAAATTTTATTTACTTTAAATTTTATTAATTTACTTCTTTTTATACAGATGAATCCCTATTATGGATTTAATTATGCCCCCCAATATCCTTCCCCATACCATAGAGTAAGAAACTATATACAGGTTTCATTTGCTTTGCCCGCGCTCTCAAGTGACTTTGCCAGTGATGCCACGTAGGGGAAAAACGGAAAAAAAGAGTTTTTCATTTGTTCGAATCGAGCTTGAATCCATGCCCATGGTGAATTCTTATTGCTGCACTGCTCGCTCTTATTCCTAAGGATAGGTGCAAAAACTCCCCATACTATTGCTTGTGCTTCGCACATGTTAGAAGTGGTGAGAAACCGAAGTTAGAAGAAGTTAGCTTAGAACATGGCTCTCAGCAAAGCTTTGGCAGAGGCCCGGGCAGAGCAAATGAAACCTCTATATAGTTTCTTACTCTATGCTCTATGCCCATACCCCGTGCCATATCCTGCCCCATATCCCGCCCCATTCCCCCCTCATTACCCACCCCAGTACCCTCCGCCAGCATATACGGGGCCAGCTCTGTATTATGTACAGTTTCAGTATGTTTCATGTACAGGGGTGGTCAAAAGTATTTGCACATTTCTTATGAGTAAGTACGTGTAATTTGTGCAAATACTTTTGATGACCCCTGTAAAGTCATACACATGACTTTGTGTTAATGCTTATGTCATACTCAACTTACTTACATATAAGTTATGTCCAGCCGTGGTTAGAGGTGGGAAACTCCCTGGGTCTAGCTACAGTGGCTCGCAGCTTATTTATTTTGTATGTTTTAATTCTTTCGCGCAGCTTTTGCTTGTTGATACTTTTTGAAAATACTTTTATATTTTATTTTTTTTTGTTCATGTTCTTCCTACGAAAATATTGTTGAATAGAAATGTTTCTTGTATTTTAGGTGCGATTTTTGTTGCTTTTATCGGGTTGTAGTTTTTGATGTCGTACTTTCTAATTTCCATTAAAATTTAAGTAGTTATGTTATGTTGTCGTCGTTGACCTAGTTGTTGTCTTTCCTATAGGGAAAACTTGAGGGATTTGGCGAATTAGATGGTTTTTTCATTTGGTGTGGGGGAATTCAATTGGTCATTAATGCAGTGCATTTATTTTGTGGGTTAAAGGCCGCATTGACTTTTTGTATTGCCTCAAGTTTTTGATGGTGTTTATAATATTCAATGATGGTATAATTTTTAACTAATCAGTGGAACCATTTCTAAATTTAGTATGCTGTTAAACCATTTATTTTCCTTGTATTGTATAATATTTATTTTAATTTAAAGATATATGTGCAATGATTATCATGGCAAAAAGAGTTGCCTTTTAACTAGATTTTGATTTGAGAGCGGTTATCACTGGGAGAACAAGAGAATTTATGTGCTAACCTAGCCAGGTGTTACATTTTTAGTTATGTTTATGCGTTTATTTTTTTTAGGAGTTTGGTGTAAGTGCACTATATTACCCGCCCAACTTTTTTAAAATTTGCCATGCAAGGAATTTGGTGTGTTAGCCCATAAGTGATTTGATGTTTGTTTGTTTTTCTTTTAGTACCCCATTATATTTATTAGTTCAGGTTCTCCATGTTAACATTC
>JAECXW010000451.1:0-55894 GCA_018153365.1 Drosophila fuyamai | reverse complement strand
GAACAGGCGGGCAGCAAGGCACTGAAACAATATAATATATAATATATAATATATAATATATAATATATAATATATAATATATAATATATAATATATAATATATAATATATAATATATAATATATAATATATAATATATAATATATATATAATATATAATATATAATATATAATATATAATATATAATATATAATATATAATATATAATATATAATATATAATATATAATATATAATATATAATATATAATATATAATATATAATATATAATATATAATATATAATATATAATATATAATATATAATATATAATATATAATATATAATATATAATATATAATATATAATATATAATATATAATATATAATATATAATATATAATATATAATATATAATATATAATATATAATATATAATATATAATATATAATATATAATATATAATATATAATATATAATATATAATATATAATATATAATATATAATATATAATATATAATATATAATATATAATATATAATATATAATATATAATATATAATATATAATATATAATATATAATATATAATATATAATATATAATATATAATATATAATATATAATATATAATATATAATATATAATATATAATATATAATATATAATATATAATATATAATGTTAGGACTTCAGGGTTCCGGTTCACCCGAAACTGGAAGCGCCGCTTGGCGCGAACATTCTCCCCCCCCTGCGGGAGAGTTCCTTGAAGCAGGACATCAGGACTGACGGCAGGCTCCCGACACGATCCATCCAATCGCCGTGCTCTGAGCGACGGGCAGCCCATCATGAAGGTTTAGAAACCCGGGTTGGATCACTTTCGGGTACACGTCGGATCCCAACACCAGGGAGATGGTGGCTGGACGATGGAACTGGTCATCGGCTAGTCGGATGGTATCGAATTTAGCCCGAACCTCATCGCTCAGTGCACGAATTGGTGTTCGGATTCGCAGGCTGTTGTCGATCTTCAGGACCATATCCATGTTAAAATCGCCCGACCTCGACCGGATGGTCGTTGAGCACACTCGTTCGTCTCCAACTTGCGTGGTCGGCAGCCGAAAAGCTTCTGCCAGCGAGCTATCGATACTGCTCACGGGGGTACACGGGTCGATGAGCGCGCCCGTCTCATAGCTGTTGGCCCCTGTGTCGATGACCACAATGGCCGTCGGCATAATATGTATACTCCTGTGCTGCAGGAGCGAGGTCACGGATGGGGCCACAATAGACGGTGGGGCAGACGATCGATACTGCGATGCCGATGCCTGCTGCTGTGGTGACTGCTGACGAATCGGGGACGGAGACTGGCGACGTTGCGGGGCCGGCGACTGGTGGCGTTGCGGGGAAGGCGACTGTCGACGTTGCTGGAAAGGCGATCGGCGAGTTATCGCGGGCATCTCGTGCATGTGGAGCAAAGTGTGATGCTCCTGTCCACATTTTTGCAAACGTCGCCACTGAGACATTTCCCTCCGGAGTGTTGATGAGCCAAACAATTGTGGCAGTACTTGTTCACCAGTACTGCTCGGAGACGCTTCTCTGAACTGAGCCTCAGGAATCGGTTGCATTTCCGTAGCGGATGTATACCCTGGCAGACTCGGCAGCGGTAGGATTTTATACCTCGAGAACATCTGCTGACAAGGGTCTGGGAAGTGCGTGGACGAGGACGAGGAGCCATTCTGAACCTTTACTTGGAAGAGAAAGCAAAACAACAAAAAAATCAGAAAAAGAGTCGCTTTAGTGATGTTTACGGGGTGGACAGCGGGAACAGAAGGCATTATTGTGGAGATTTGGAGGTTGCCTTAGCCTCCATAGGAAGGAGAACTACTTTGTGGACCGGACGTCGTATAGTTCCACGAGAAGTAAGAATATCTACGACGCGTACTTTAGTATCAGCTCCTGGGATAGCAGCTACGATTCTGCCGAGCCGCCAGTCATTTGATGGCAAGTTATCGTCCTTAACGACTACCATATCGTCGACTTGCAGATTTCTGGATGGCCTTAGCCACTTGTTGCGCTTGTGGAGTTCCTTTAGATACTCTTCTTTCCATCGTGAACTAAATTGTTGATGCTGGGCCTTGAGATGTTGCCATCGATTTATTATCGACTTGGCTTCGCCTTTGATTTCAGGCTCCGCCGTGGAAAGCAACGGACCCCCGATCAGAAAATGGCCTGGCGTCAGTGCCAGCAAGTCTGTCGGGTCCTCTGACATTGGAGAAAGCGGTCTGGAATTAAGGCAGGCTTCAATCTTGGCAAGAAGCGTGGAAAGCTCTTCGAAGGTATACTTGCGAGCGGACGTGGATTTGTAAAACAGAGTTTTAAAACTCTTTACTCCTGCCTCCCACAAGCCTCCCATATGAGGAGCTCCTGGGGGTATGAAACGCCACACAAGTCCCTGATGGCTATACGCATCAGTCACCAACTCTTTTAGCGCTTGCGTAAAGTCACGGAAAAGAAGACTTGAGGCGCCAACAAAGGTTTTGCCGTTGTCGGAATGGACCCTCTGAGGACAACCTCGTCTAGCTACAAAACGTGCAAACGCTGCTAGAAACTTCTCAGTTGTAAGGTCGGAAGTGGGTTCCAAATGGATGGCCTTCGTAGAAATACACACAAACACACAAACATATCCCTTAGTGATGAGACATGCTCTCCCTGTGTAGTTTTTAACTTCAAAGGGGCCGGCATAATCGACGCCGGTGTAAGTAAATGGCCTGGAAAAAGAGGCTCGATCAGTCGGAAAATCGCCCATCAATTGGGTTTGCAGTCTTTTTTTATAAATGGTGCACACCTTGCATGAATTTACCACTCCCTTTACCAGATTCTTGACTTTAGGAATCCAATATTTGGATCGCACCAAGCGCACTATCAATTGGTTGCCGCCATGAAGTGTAATCTGGTGCATGAATTGGACAAGCAGACGAGATAGCCGACAGCTGTACGGGAGTATAACAGGATGGCGCTCGTCATACTGCAGGACCTTGGAGGCAGCTAAGCGACCACATGCTCTTAAGAGGCCATGTTGGTCTATAAATGGATATAAATTTGCAATTTGGCTTGATGCGGGTATGGAACTTTTACTTCGCAACAATCGAAGCTCGTGCGCGTACTCTTCACGCTGGGCAAGTATTATGTAGGTTTTCTCAGCTTCCCGGATTTCCCGATTACTGAGCTGCCTATCGGGACTTAACGGAGCCTTCCGACAGCGATTTAGGAACCTTTGGACGTAAGCTAGGACTCGTAATGCCTTGTCTAGTCTGGAGAAACGTTCAAGGAAATCATCAGCGGGGATCTTTACGAAGTGAACCTTCACCGCGCGCTGCTCTAACTCAGTGACTGGGTGTGGATCCGAAGTTTCCGGCCATTGAAGTTTGGGCAGTTGTAGCCATTGGGGCCCATGCCACCAGAGGGTGCTATCGCCCAACTCTTGCAGGGACACGCCGCGACTAGCTAGGTCGGCAGAATTGTGTTCTGACCGCACATGTGACCAATTCTCAATCTTTGTAGCTTGAGCTATTTTGGTTACGCGGTTGGCTACGAATGTGGTCCAGGAGCAGGCTGGTTTTTTTAACCATGCCAGGACAATGGTGGAATCTGTCCAGCAGAAAATCTCAGAGCTGTCTGACAACATATTTGGAAGAATGGTGGATGCCATATCTGCCAGCAATAGGGCACCACATAGCTCGAGTCGGGGGAGGGATACGGTTTTCACAGGGGCCACCCGAGTCTTTGCCGTCAGCAGATTAGTCAATATTTGCTGACCGACTTCAACCCTGACATACAGCGCAGCCCCATAGGCCTTTTGGGAAGCGTCACAGAAACCGTGAAGCTCGATTTTCACCTGGGGCTGGTAACCGACCCATCTCGGAATACGGATTTGATCGAGATCGGAATAACTTTGCAGGAACATTTGCCATCTATGGCTCATTTCGGCGGGTAGGTTGTCATCCCAGCCTAACTCTTGCAGCCAGATCTCCTGCATAAAAATTTTGGCCCGGACGATGAACGGGGCAAGCCATCCAGCGGGATCGAATAGCTTTGCGATCTGGGAGAGAACTTCTCTTTTTGTATAGGAGGATTTGACGGATATTTCTGGGGGCATGAAGTAGAACTCATCGGTGGTTGCTCTCCAGCGAACGCCGAGAGTTTTGGCTGTGCTTTCGGCATCAATATTCAGGAACTCAGCATGGAGAAGATGCTCTGGTGGAATGTCCTTTAAAACACCCTTGTGGTTGGAAGTCCACTTTCTAAGCGGAAAACCGGCAGCATTCAAAGCGGCTACTAAATCCTGGATGGTAAGTTGAGCTTCTTGTTGAGAATTTGATCCTGCTAAAACGTCATCAACATACATGAAGTTGCGGATTATGTGACTGGCTTTCGGAAACTGCTGATCTACGTCATCAGCCAGCTGTTGCAGCACTCGGATGGCGAGATAGGGCGCGCAACTGACACCGAATGTTACGGTTTTCAGCTCGTAATCTCGAATGTTACCTTCCTTGTTTCGGAATAGAATCCTTTGAAAGGGAGTGTGCTTTGGATCGACCCAGATCTGCCTATACATTTTAGTGATGTCCGCACTAAAGACATACTTGAAATAGCGCCACTTTAAAATCTGGATCGTTAAGTCAGATTGGAGGACTGGACCGGCATGAAGCACGTCGTTCAAGCTAGTCCCATTTGCTGAAGGGCTGGAAGCGTTGAATACCACCCGCAGTTTCGTGGTGGTGCTTTCGGGTTTTATTACCGCATGATGTGGGAGGTAGTAGTTTGGAGAATTGTGAGTGGGCGAAACCTCTCTCATATGGCCTAAATCCAAATATTCTTGGATCACGGAGTTGTACTGCTCATTTAATGGAGTGTCTCTTCGTAAACGATTCTCGTTTCTCAGAAACTGAGCAAGTGCTATAGACCTTGAGTATCCCAACTCAGATCCACAATGATCGGGGTCGCAGAACGGTAACGTCACTACGTACTTCCCGCTCGCGTCTCTCGTTGTGGTTCTTAAAAAATTACTTTCACAGACGGAATCGGACTCTTTTACCATTTTTGATGGTAGATTTTCCACCTCCCAAAACTTCCTAAGAAGTTTGTCTAAGGACGCCTCAGTTGGCTTCGTAACTTGAGTCGTAAAGGCTGAGACTCGGTTGCTTGTGGACATGGAGACTGGTCTCTTGCCCAAAAAGAGATCCGCAGATGTTGGTCTTTGTGCCGCTCAGCAGCACGGATGGAAGGATATCAGCTCCGATAAGAACGTCTATTTGGGAACTCTGGAGAAATGTGGGATCTGCCCATTGAAGGTTTGGCAAATCTCTCAGGACATCTTGCGGAATCGAATGTGAGGGTAATCTGCCTGCTAACTCTGGCAGAACATACGCTGCGGTGTCTAACTGCAGGCCCGGCTTAGTAGGAGACCGAATGGAGAAATGGCAAAGCCGTGTTGCCTGGGCAGAAACTGTCTGATTTAAACCAGACACTTGAGCTTGAATGGGGCGGAACGGCAGATTGACCAACTTGAAAAGACGCTCTGTAATAAACGTCGCCTCCGATCCCGAGTCAATCAGAGCGCGTGCTCGGAAGTGGGTACCGAGGTGGCAGATATCAATCATTGCCGTGCCCAAAAGAACTGCCTTTGAGCCAGAGGCAAAACAGACTTGTACATTTGAATGTTCATCTGGAATGTCTGAGCCTCCCGCCGGAGGATAGGCTCTAGGTCTCGCAGTCCCAGAGGGACTCGGATTGTTGGAAAAAGGGGTGCCTCGATGCAAAAGCGTGTGATGTCTCCCTCGGCACACGAAACAGCTGTGCGTACTGGAACAATCCCGGAGCTGATGGCCTCTTGCGAAGCAATTCAAACATAACTGCTTCTTTTTTTATGTAATTTTCCCGCGCCTCGATTGCCATCTGAATGAAGCGAGGGCACAACCGCACTGGGTGACTCTCTTTAGAGCACAAATCACAGCTCTTTGGTTTGACACTCACCTTGGCTTCAAAGGAGTGAAGCTTTTTCGTAACCTGGGGATTTTTGGAAGTTGACGGACCACCAAGACTCTGCTTCATATCCTCAATGGCTTCTAAGGTTCTATACCTATCGCTAAGGAACGCGTTCATCTCATCCCATGTAGGAATATCGGACTTTGATGTAAGGGATTGTTCCCACAGGGACAGGGTCAACCTGGGCAACTTACTGGCGCACAGGTATACCAGCAAGCAATCCCAATTTTCCGTTGATATTTTGGAATGGGCTAATGCTGTCAGGCACCCTTGGATGGTGCTTTGAAGCTCTTTTATGGAGTGGCCAGTTTCGGAATTAACGGAACTCAAGTTAAATAGGAGCTTGAGCTGGCTGTTCACTAAAAGCCGTTTGTTTTCGAAACGGTCTCGAAGCGCCTCCCAAGCGGAAGCGAAACCATCATTAGTGAGCGGGGACTTGGCAACAATTGCCTTTGCCTCACCGCTCGTCTTCGCGTTGAGATGGAACAACTTCTCGACCGGCGTCAACCGTGTGTTGTTGACGTAGACGGCAGTGAAAAGGTCTCTGAACGTTGGCCATTTGAGATAGTCTCCCTCGAATACCTCTGTATCACATGGAGGCAACCGACACCCGGACGGAATGTACGCGGACTGATTGTCGGTGCTCGACATCGGTTGCTCTGAACTGGCTCGGTCAATTAGCTCGCTGAGCTGAACCGCCAGCTCTTCGTACACCGAATAGCAGTATTCGTATTTGCGGTGCAGAGTCGCCAAAATCTCCTCCGCCCCTTCAGTCGTAATACTGGAGATCGTGTCTAAACACGCTTCGAATTCTTTTTCGGCCTTGTCCCATAGCGAGCGGACTTGCTCCTTACGGATTTTGCAGGTGTGGACAGACGGAGGTGACGGCCCCGGAGTTTCAATCGTCGCTCTGAAATGGCTCATACGGTCGGACACCGTGATGAACCGCGCGAGGGCTGCAATTGCAATTTCGTTGCTCATTTTTGCCTGAGAACGAGTTGGTAGCGACTTTATGGACTTGGTCTGGATTTGTGACCTAACTTTAGGCGTGAGCGGACTCAGAGACAATTGTTTCTGATTGCTCGTAGGAATAGACAATTTCTTGTCGCCTTCTTGGGTGGCTAATGAAGTTTCGCTCTTTGCCTTCGTTATCGATTTTGGGGCTAGTGGGCTTGAGGTGCGCGCGTGAGAAGATGCGGATAGCGATCGCGTTTTATTTGCAGACGGAACTGTTAGCTTCGTTATGTCTCCTGGCATTCCAGAAATCAGATCAACTGGGCAAACCTATCTGGTTTTGTAAAAATTAGACCCGCCCGGAAAAGTCTGTCCTGGAATGTGGTCACGCTGTTGCGGATCACCGGATTGGATTCGAGAAGAAAAAGGACGACGAAATTGATAACTTCCGGAAGATACAGGTGCGGCCCCAAAATTTCGAAAATCCTAATAGCGGAATGTCAACAATTTCAATGTCTGGTGGAGCGACGCGACAAAAATCGTATGGAATTAATTTAATTTTGTTTAAAAAAAAATAATATATAGCAGAGGTAAGTATCCTTGGTATAGCTTGCAAGCGGTCCGCTTGTGTTTTCTATTAGCGTTGCGGCTCCGGTCTATTTTTGGAATATGTGGAAACGGAACACTAGTACAAATTTCAAAGTTTTCGAGGAAAATAACGATGATTTGGAAATAATATTCTACAAGATATTTGCAGTTGGATGCTGTGCTGCGAAAATGAGCTGTAGGAATTTGAAAAAAATATACACTGCTATATATTAATTTGTTAAAAAAAAAAAAAAAAAAAATGAATATAGCAGTGGTAAGTATCCTTGGTATAGCTTGCAAGCGGTCCGCTTGTGTTTTCTATTAGCGTTGCGGCTCCGGTCTATTTTTGGAATATGTGGAAACGGAACACTAGTACAAATTTCAAAGTTTTCGAGAAAAAAGCGATGATTTGGAAATAATATTCTACAAGATATTTGCAGTTGGATGCTGTGCTGCGAAAATGAGCTGTAGGAATTTGAAAAAATATATTTGCGCACCGTCACGGCTTGCACAAAAAAAATGTATTTATTTATTTTTAATTTAATGGATGT
Source organism: Drosophila fuyamai (assembly GCA_018153365.1). NCBI lineage: Eukaryota > Metazoa > Arthropoda > Insecta > Diptera > Drosophilidae > Drosophila > Drosophila fuyamai. The sequence goes on along the minus strand of JAECXW010000451.1, from coordinate 47,779 downwards.
GAGCCAACGGTGTGTGCGAATTAGCGCTGCTGAAATAAATATCATGCAAATTCTGGCAAGGCGTGTCGTGGTAATGGGTTCGGTGGAATCGAGTTATTTTGGTAATATGTATAATATAATTATACATATATTAATATTTGTATATTAATCAGCATGCATCAGGATTATATGTGTGTATATGGTACTTCTTATATTTGGAAATTATAAATTATGTGGACTGTATTGTAAATGTCGATTTCGAAATGTTTGTAGGGTGTACCGCGAAAGAACGTATGTGGGTTATCGTGCTTACGTTGACTTACGTTACGTTACGACTTTTTATGTGCATATGTTGAAATGGATAAATAGATATGTACTTACATTAATAAGCATGCATTAGGGTTATATGTGTGTATGTTTGGGCGTATGGATATGTGTGTTTGTGGGAACTCGGTGATGTATGTGTATAAATTGTAGTTTAAAATTATTATTTGTGATAAATTTGCAAATTGGAGATAATGTGGACTGTATTGTAAATGTGTACCGCGAATGAAGGTACTTGTATGTTTCCTTACGTACATATGTTGAGATGGTCAGGCATATGTATGTACGTACATCAAAGAGTGTGCATCTGGATTATATGTCCGTATGAACAAGAATATGGAAATGGGAAAATATGAAGAAAGAAGCCGGAAAATGGCGACCGTATGAAGATGGAAATAGCAATACGAAAAGGAAGCCGGAATATGGCGATCGTATGCACAATGGAATGGCCGATCAGACAGATATAAGAAATTGGATTTAAAAAAAAAATTGGAAATATCTGGCTGGTCGGCAGAAATGAGTATAAATAAGAACGGTCGTACTTATCTTGAATGATGGAAGAGAAATTTCGGAAAATCCGCCGGTTGAACGCTGGTGCTTGGAACTTCTTCTGGAATTATCCGGCTCGAAGGACCATGAACTGGCGTAGGGCGGCTCTCCAAATGAATATTAAATATTTTCCAGGAAAAATCACGTATAAACGATTCTCGTTTCTCAGAAACTGAGCAAGTGCTATAGACCTTGAGTATCCCAACTCAGATCCACAATGATCGGGGTCGCAGAACGGTAACGTCACTACGTACTTCCCGCTCGCGTCTCTCGTTGTGGTTCTTAAAAAATTACTTTCACAGACGGAATCGGACTCTTTTACCATTTTTGATGGTAGATTTTCCACCTCCCAAAACTTCCTAAGAAGTTTGTCTAAGGACGCCTCAGTTGGCTTCGTAACTTGAGTCGTAAAGGCTGAGACTCGGTTGCTTGTGGACATGGAGACTGGTCTCTTGCCCAAAAAGAGATCCGCAGATGTTGGCCTTTGTGCCGCTCAGCAGCACGGATGGAAGGATATCAGCTCCGATAAGAACGTCTATTTGGGAACTCTGGAGAAATGTGGGATCTGCCCATTGAAGGTTTGGCAAATCTCTCAGGACATCTTGCGGAATCGAATGTGAGGGTAATCTGCCTGCTAACTCTGGCAGAACATACGCTGCGGTGTCTAACTGCAGGCCCGGCTTAGTAGGAGACCGAATGGAGAAATGGCAAAGCCGTGTTGACTGGGCAGAAACTGTCTGATTTAAACCAGACACTTGAGCTTGAATGGGGCGGAACGGCAGATTGACCAACTTGAAAAGACGCTCTGTAATAAACGTCGCCTCCGATCCCGAGTCAATCAGAGCGCGTGCTCGGAAGTGGTTACCGAGGTGGCAGATATTAATCATTGCCGTGCCCAAAAGAACTGCCTTTGAGCCAGAGGCAAAACAGACTTGTACATTTGAATGTTCATCTGGAATGTCTGAGCCTCCCGCCGGAGGATAGGCTCTAGGTCTCGCAGTCCCAGAGGGACTCGGATTGTTGGAAAAAGGGGTGCCTCGATGCAAAAGCGTGTGATGTCTCCCTCGGCACACGAAACAGCTGTGCGTACTGGAACAATCCCGGAGCTGATGGCCTCTTGCGAAGCAATTCAAACATAACTGCTTCTTTTTATGTAATTTTCCCGCGCCTCGATTGCCATCTGAATGAAGCGAGGGCACAACCGCACTGGGTGACTCTCTTTAGAGCACAAATCACAGCTCTTTGGTTTGACACTCACCTTGGCTTCAAAGGAGTGAAGCTTTTTCGTAACCTGGGGATTTTTGGAAGTTGACGGACCACCAAGACTCTGCTTCATATCCTCAATGGCTTCTAAGGTTCTATACCTATCGCTAAGGAACGCGTTCATCTCATCCCATGTAGGAATATCGGACTTTGATGTAAGGGATTGTTCCCACAGGGACAGGGTCAACCTGGGCAACTTACTGGCGCACAGGTATACCAGCAAGCAATCCCAATTTTCCGTTGATATTTTGGAATGGGCTAATGCTGTCAGGCACCCTTGGATGGTGCTTTGAAGCTCTTTTATGGAGTGGCCAGTTTCGGAATTAACGGAACTCAAGTTAAATAGGAGCTTGAGCTGGCTGTTCACTAAAAGCCGTTTGTTTTCGAAACGGTCTCGAAGCGCCTCCCAAGCGGAAGCGAAACCATCATTAGTGAGCGGGGACTTGGCAACAATTGCCTTTGCCTCACCGCTCGTCTTCGCGTTGAGATGGAACAACTTCTCGACCGGCGTCAACCGTGTGTTGTTGACGTAGACGGCAGTGAAAAGGTCTCTGAACGTTGGCCATTTGAGATAGTCTCCCTCGAATACCTCTGTATCACATGGAGGCAACCGACACCCGGACGGAATGTACGCGGACTGATTGTCGGTGCTCGACATCGGTTGCTCTGAACTGGCTCGGTCAATTAGCTCGCTGAGCTGAACCGCCAGCTCTTCGTACACCGAATAGCAGTATTCGTATTTGCGGTGCAGAGTCGCCAAAATCTCCTCCGCCCCTTCAGTCGTAATACTGGAGATCGTGTCTAAACACGCTTCGAATTCTTTTTCGGCCTTGTCCCATAGCGAGCGGACTTGCTCCTTACGGATTTTGCAGGTGTGGACAGACGGAGGTGACGGCCCCGGAGTTTCAATCGTCGCTCTGAAATGGCTCATACGGTCGGACACCGTGATGAACCGCGCGAGGGCTGCAATTGCAATTTCGTTGCTCATTTTTGCCTGAGAACGAGTTGGTAGCGACTTTATGGACTTGGTCTGGATTTGTGACCTAACTTTAGGCGTGAGCGGACTCAGAGACAATTGTTTCTGATTGCTCGTAGGAATAGACAATTTCTTGTCGCCTTCTTGGGTGGCTAATGAAGTTTCGCTCTTTGCCTTCGTTATCGATTTTGGGGCTAGTGGGCTTGAGGTGCGCGCGTGAGAAGATGCGGATAGCGATCGCGTTTTATTTGCAGACGGAACTGTTAGCTTCGTTATGTCTCCTGGCATTCCAGAAATCAGATCAACTGGGCAAACCTATCTGGTTTTGTAAAAATTAGACCCGCCCGGAAAAGTCTGTCCTGGAATGTGGTCACGCTGTTGCGGATCACCGGATTGGATTCGAGAAGAAAAAGGACGACGAAATTGATAACTTCCGGAAGATACAGGTGCGGCCCCAAAATTTCGAAAATCCTAATAGCGGAATGTCAACAATTTCAATGTCTGGTGGAGCGACGCGACAAAAATCGTATGGAATTAATTTAATTTTGTTTAAAAAAACAAAAAAAAATTAATATATAGCAGAGGTAAGTATCCTTGGTATAGCTTGCAAGCGGTCCGCTTGTGTTTTCTATTAGCGTTGCGGCTCCGGTCTATTTTTGGAATATGTGGAAACGGAACACTAGTACAAATTTCAAAGTTTTCGAGGAAAATAACGATGATTTGGAAATAATATTCTACAAGATATTTGCAGTTGGATGCTGTGCTGCGAAAATGAGCTGTAGGAATTTGAAAAAAATATACACTGCTATATATTAATTTGTTAAAATAAAACAAAAAAAAATGAATATAGCAGTGGTAAGTATCCTTGGTATAGCTTGCAAGCGGTCCGCTTGTGTTTTCTATTAGCGTTGCGGCTCCGGTCTATTTTTGGAATATGTGGAAACGGAACACTAGTACAAATTTCAAAGTTTTCGAGAAAAAAGCGATTATTTGGAAATAATATTCTACAAGATATTTGCAGTTGGATGCTGTGCTGCGAAAATGAGCTGTAGGAATTTGAAAAAATATATATTGCGCACCGTCACGGCTTGCACAAAAAAATGTATTTATTTATTTTTTATTTAATGGATGTGAGCCAACGGTGTGTGCGAATTAGCGCTGCTGAAATAAATATCATGCAAATTCTGGCAAGGCGTGTCGTGGTAATGGGTTCGGTGGAATCGAGTTATTTTGGTAATATGTATAATATAATTATACATATATTAATATTTGTATATTAATCAGCATGCATCAGGATTATATGTGTGTATATGGTACTTCTTATATTGGAAATTATAAATTATGTGGACTGTATTGTAAATGTCGATTTCGAAATGTTTGTAGGGTGTACCGCGAAAGAACGTATGTGGGTTATCGTGCTTACGTTGACTTACGTTACGTTACGACTTTTTATGTGCATATGTTGAAATGGATAAATAGATATGTACTTACATTAATAAGCATGCATTAGGGTTATATGTGTGTATGTTTGGGCGTATGTATATGTGTGTTTGTGGGAACTCGGTGATGTATGTGTATAAATTGTAGTTTAAAATTATTATTTGTGATAAATTTGCAAATTGGAGATAATGTGGACTGTATGGTAAATGTGTACCGCGAATGAAGGTACTTGTATGTTTCCTTACGTACATATGTTGAGATGGTCAGGCATATGTATGTACGTACATTAAAGAGTGTGCATCTGGATTATATGTCCGTATGAACAAGAATATGGAAATGGGAAAATATGAAGAAAGAAGCCGGAAAATGGCGACCGTATGAAGATGGAAATAGCAATACGAAAAGGAAGCCGGAATATGTCGATCGTATGCACAATGGAATGGCCGATCAGACAGATATAAGAAATTGGACTTAAAAAAAAATTGGAAATATCTGGCTGGTCGGCAGAAATGAGTATAAATAAGAACGGTCGTACTTATCTTGAATGATGGAAGAGAAATTTCGGAAAATCCGCCGGTTGAACGCTGGTGCTTGGAACTTCTTCTGGAATTATCCGGCTCGAAGGACCATGAACTGGCGTAGGGCGGCTCTCCAAATGAATATTAAATATTTTCCAGGAAAAATCACGTATAATTTATTTCACTTTTTCTTTGCTGCACTTCACTCTTTCTTCTTACACTGGTAGATTAGAACTGACTTAATGCTACGGGGTGGAGGTTTCAGGAGGCCGCTTGGAGAGCGGAGTGGAGACACTTAACAGTGCGAGAGAACGAGATGCGAAGATCTGGAAAAAACTGTTCTCTCGACTGTTAGGACTCCAGGGTTCCGGTTCACCCGAAACTGGAAGCGCCGCTTGGCGCGAACATATATATATGTATATATATATAATATATATTATATATTATATATTATATATTATATATTATATATTATATATATATTATATATTATATATTATATATTATATATTATATATTATATATTATATATTATATATTATATATTATATATTATATATTATATATTATATATTATATATTATATATTATATATTATATATTATATATTATATATTATATATTATATATTATATATTATATATTATATATTATATATTATATATTATATATTATATATTATATATTATATATTATATATTATATATTATATATTATATATTATATATTATATATTATATATTATATATTATATATTATATATTATATATTATATACTATATATTATTTGTTAAACGGCATGGGCGGCCTTCTCAGAGTTTGGGAAGTATAGAGCCGGTCGAAATATAATTGTTAATGACTCTCTGCACTGAGGAGTGTGCGCGACCTACGATTCCGCCAATATCTCTCAAGCTTTTCCCTTCCAAATGCAATTTTAGGATAATTTTCCTTTCGGAGTCTTGTATGGGGCCAAATAGCCGAAGCTGAGACTGAGAAGTTGGTCAATTCTATGCCAAAGCGTCTCTCCGAAGTTTTGAAGCGGAAAGGTTATCCAACCTCTTATTAAATTGCGTATAAATGGCCAATAAATGCAACTATCTCCAGCTGTACGCAAACTTTTGAAAGCATGTTATTTTAAAAGGTTTTGGGGAAATACAAATTATAGGGGAACCAAAGAAGATACAAATTTTTTAAAATATAGAATGTGAAGGTAATTGCTGGGACTATCCGTAACAAAAATCATAATTTTTTTATAACACGTCTAGCCCAAGATTTTTCCTGTCAAAGTGACAAATTAAAAATTATTTGCCCTGTACGCAGAGATATGACGCTGAGTGTATGTATCTCCGCAATCACCTACCAAGACGATAAAGTGTGAACCAAATGTATTTAATTCTGCTGTCCATTTAATGAGGTAGGCGGATGCATGGCATAGCAATGTGTGCCGAACCCAAGTGCTTAGATCGACGAAAACTGACCGCCAGTCATGAGAGAGTGCGAGAGGCAAACAGCTGGCATACAAATCGACAAAAAAAATACCAGTAAATTTCATAGCGTTCCCAGTCTGCTGAAATGAACTTTGGGTGAACCCTAACGAAAAGAATTAAAAATTTATTTTTTTGGCGTGCGCTTCTCACTGAACATTTTTAAAAATCAAAAAACCTTTAAAAGTCGATTGCAGGAATTTTCTTGTGAGGGTGTTAATCTTTTTGGGTGCCTCTGGTCAGAGTAAAGTATTTCTTAGAGCAAAGTATTTCTTATGCTGTCTTCCCACAGAGATCCATCCACCATCCGTTGAACGGACTGTCCATAAGGTTTTGCAGTTCCGAAAATTCCTAGTTAGTACCCCATCCGAATTTGACGGACCTTTTTATACGATATCTAGGCGATGTTTTTTCGGCGCAACTCTGAGTTCTTCCTGGCGGTGAAAATTGAAACATTTAGTTATTTGTATTATTGTATTATGCATAGAGCATGTATGTAGAAATTAAAATGTACCTATATTATTTGTCATGTTGGATATTTTATTTTGTACTTCGCCAAGCAGTTAAGTCAATGAGAAAGCTAGCCGTCATGACCGTGTAAAAGCGAAATAGGTTATGCAGATCAGATAATCTTGGAAAGCCTTTCTGCTAAACAACATTGGTTAGAATGTGATGGCCAACGTTATAGGCGAACCCAAATTGGTTTTGTAGATAAGTACAAGAAATTTAATGTTTAACTTTTTAATTGTCTTTCGTATGGTAAGAACTTCGTGGTACAAATAAATATATGCTCGAATTAAGGTGTTATATCGATGCCCATTCATTTTTGCGACAAGACGCAGAAAGAAAAAATATTTTTAGTCGTCAATTTGGAAAAGTGGTCAAAAAACAACAAAAATCTCGCCACCTACAACAGGAAATACTGAAAGAAAAGATGAAAATAACCGGAGAAAAGAAAGCAGGTTTTGCAAAATTGCGCCGTTTATATCAGGAGATAAGAACCGAGAAGAAGTCTGGAGTTAATTCGAAATAAGAGTATAGAAGCAATGAATATGAAAAAACTCGTTCCAAAGAACATCAAGACAATGTGATTGTCACAAAGCTTCCTGATATCACAACAAGGATATAAATTAAAATTGGGGACCAACCACAGCCTGCCCCAGGTATAAGACACCAACTGCAATGGCAAGAGCATATTCAAGATCAAGGATGTAGCAGCCACCACCACTATGTGCTCAATCGGTGCAAAACAATACTGTGGGACTATTTTGCTCCAAAACCTTCTCCAGAAAAAATGGCAGTATCAGAGTTCTTTTTTTTTTCTTAGGAGTCTTAGGTCCTACCAAGTGTCATGAAAGGGCTGAGGGATTATCCGACTTTCGTGAAACGACGCAACTTTGCAACATTTTGGAAACAATAGGCTAAATTAATTACCTGTAGCTGATCCGGATTTTGGAAAGCACTTCTGGCTACAATGTCATGCGAGTCACGTGGGAGTCCAAGTAGTGTTGTACCAAAAAAGACGACGAAGAATCAGCCGATTAATTGCGTTCGTTAGCTTGCAACAGCATGTGTTTCTAACATAGGATAATAGTACAGATCCAAGACTTTCGTAGCATCATGTGAAAGCCGCAAGAAAAACAAACACACAGCTGAGACTACGCGACCAATGATAGAAAGGAAGTCCACTCCGATGGTCCCGTTAAGGAGCTGTACCTGGATTTTCTAAGAAATATCCGTGGTATCGTAATGAAAATGCCATGCTGTCCATTGCGTTAGCCCCAAGCAATGCTTTGAAGTTCCTGAGATTATACACACGGAGAACGACAAGTAGTTTACATCAACAGAGTTTAAAACAAGAAAGGAAGGCTAACTTCGGGCGGAGCCGAAGTTGATATACCCTTGCAGAATATTCTGTAAATAATATTCTCCAAAATTATTCATATGATGCATTCTTAATACTAATAAATATCCCAACTTCCTAACTTTAAAAACACCAAAGTTATGGCAATTTCAATCGTTCAGTTATATGGCAGCTATAGGATATAGTCGGCCGATCCCTATAAAATTTGGTAGGTCGGATTGATTGGCCAAATATAAAACCCATAGAAAATTCCAACTTCCTAACTCTAAAAACACCAAAGTTATGATATTTCCTATCGTTATATGGGAGCTATAGGATATAGTCGGCCGATCCTTATGAAATTTGGTAGGTCGAATTGATTGGCCAAATAAAGAAGCCATAGAAAATCCCAACTTCCTAACTTTACAAACACCAGAGTTATGGCATTTCCTATCGTTCGGACAGACAGACGGACAGACAGACAGACGGACAGACGGACAGACGGACATGCTTATATCAACTCAGGAGGTGATCCTGATCAAGAATATATATACTTTATAGGGTCGGAGATGTCTCCTTCACTGCGTTGCACACTTTTGACCAAAATTATAATACCCTCTGCAAGGGTATAAAAATGCTGCAAGAGTTTACCTCACAATTGCATCTAAGCAACTTAATTTAAAGGCATGAGAAATTCAATACTTACCTTGGCAGAAGGTGAACAAGAAAAATGTAGTGCTCAGCGTTTGCAACATGAACACCACCCTTAAGTTATGACATAGGTACATTGGGAACCTATGGTATGCCTTGCAAAACCTGCAGGGTGAACCTTAAAGTTTATTCCTGGAAAACAATGTTGCAGTGTAAATCGAACTTAAAGTTGACCGGCAACGTCTAACCGCCGAAATGTACCTAAAGATGACCGAGCTATTGCCGATAATGGCAATACGACTCCATCGCCCTTCATCGGGGAGGACATTAAATTTACTAGATCTTTAAAAAATGCCTTAGTTTCTCTGAAGCTGTTGCTGATAAATTGACGATGATGGTTTCTGATGTCATGGTGCAGAAATCGCATCCAAATCCTATTCAATCTCTTTTTCTAAGCCTATAACGTTTTTATGTCAAACCATATTTTTTTTCCTTCAATTCCGAAAATATTGGTACTTGCTCTAGTTTTAAAACATGACTGTTTCAAAATTTAAAATGTGCCTATTGGTGAGTGCTAGACTTTTTCATACTTTTTATATATACTTGTATATACTTATATTACTATTATATAAAATATAAAACCGACATTAGCCCTAATAAAATCAGAACTCAAGCAATACTTGTGTATTCAACTACTCTGCGTTCTACGAGTGAGCATCGCTGTGTCTTTGGCTTTCATATGCATGATCTCTCTGAGTTAAACCAATTTAAGTGTCGGTTTAGCGACCTATCGTCACTAGAGTATTTTCTAGGGGCAACCATTTATATTTGTTTTTACAAAAATGTTGGTGAACCCGACCATTGCATGAAATTCTAAGTCAACTTGGCGACTAATTTCTGCACCTACTTTTTTAGACAGTTTCCCGATCAACGAATCATCAGGAGTTAAAATTGTGAAAATCTTGCTTAATAAACCTGATATTGAGCAGAATTCATAACAATGGGAATTTTGCCACGAATAAATTTCTAAGCATATTCCCGAAAAACTTGAAATTTTCAAGGAGTAACTTATCAACTTGGCGATCTTTTACTACAATATTGGAAATAAAAGTAGAAGAAGTCAACCCGGCGACTCTTCCAACTTACAACATCCATATAATCCGATTTCTGGAGTCAACTAGGCGACTCCCAGTATAATCGTCGATTATTTTTCCGAAATTGAAGTAGTCAACAAGACGGCTCTTCAACTGAAAACAATAAATTCAAGTAGTCAACAAGGCGACTCTTGAATAATTCTAAATATACATGCATAAAATGTAAAAAAAAAAACACAACACATTGCTACATTTAGGTAACAGAAAACCAAATACCGAACCTAAAACGTCCGCTTCTGCTGCTACGAAAAACAGTTGTGAGAACAAATACACACTGTTAGCAACGGCTAGAGTCATAGTGCAAGGACTTAATAATCAAGAAGGAGATTTTCGCACACTGCTCGATTCCGGATCACAAATTAATCTGATTTCAGAAAGACTTGGCATTGAGGGAGTTGGAGGTCAGCCGCGAATAAGTAAAGGACGCGTTAGTGTTTTAATTAAATCAAAACATAGCGAGTTTGAAACAAGAGTTGAAGCCTTTGTTCTTCCTCATATTGTGGCCGATCAGCCTACGGAACAAATAAAAATATCCGACACACAGATCCAAATTTCGCGAAACCAGGAAAAATTGATATATTGCTTGGCGCAGAACATCCCTTTTCCGTTATAAAACCTGAACAAATTAGGTCTCATTCAGACCAACCTATTCTCCAGAACACCGAATTTGGTTGGATAATTGCTGGGCAAGTAAACATGAGTGCAAAAATGCCACAAAATTGCATGGTAGTTTCCTCAGCCCAGGAAGCCAAATCATCGTTGGAAAAATTCTGGAAACTGGACAACATGGAACCGATAAGGAAATACCGGACGCCAGAGGAAAGACATTGCGAAAAGCATTTTTTGGAAAATCTTCAGCACGCACAAGATGGAAGGTTAATTGTCAGATTACCTTATTCTGAAGATCCCTCAGCCCTGGGGAAGTCTTGCGATATTGCGACAAGGCGTTTTCTTTCGTTGGAACGAAGAACCAGCCCAGACATTAAAATATTATATAACGGTTTTATGGCCGAATACGAAAAACTAGGTCATATGAAGCAAGTATTACCTAGTCAAATACCAAAACATCATTATTTTATTCCTCACCACTGTGACCAGAAAGCACTACAACAAAATTGAGAGTAGTCTTTGATGCTTCCTGTAACACATCTACAGGAAAATCATTAAAGGATTTACTTTATCCAGGACCAGTTGTTCAAAGTGATCTGTTTGCGATTCTATTGAGATTCAGAGTTCACAAATATGTTTTTACGGCGGATATAGAAAAAATTTATCGGCAAGTTTGGATGAATCCAAAGGATCAATTTAACCAAATGATTGTTTGGCGCTACAATCCGTCCGAGGAAATAAAATATTACCGGCTGAAAACTGTGACTTATGGCACAACGTCAGCACCATTTCTTGCCTCAAAATGCTTGGAGCATTTGGCCAATAAAAATTTGGAAAAATGACCATTAGGATCAAATGCATTGAAAAATGATTTCAATGTTGATGACTGCCTAACTGGAGCAGATACAATTATAGATGCTGCAAGGATTCAAGAAGAACTAAACAAAATCTTGCTACCTTGCGGATTTAAACTAAGAAAATGGTGCTCTAATTTACACCATCTGCTAAAGAAATTTTCATCAGAAGATATTGCTAGCAACATAAATCTTGGCACTGCATTGGAACATACCAGTGTAAAGACTTTGGGAATTGTCATACATATTAAGATTTTGTTATCGTAAAAATAGAGCTTGACGAATTATAAAAAGCTAGGCGGATAATAATACGTTGTATATAACAGGCTGATTTCGCAAATGAATTAAATCATCTTTGACGTCATTCCGAACGCCCATTACCCAATAGCAGTAAGGTCGCATCTCTTCATCTTCATTTGCACGATAACTTTATCATAAGAGTAGGAACAAAAAACTTTAAAAGATATTGCGCGACAACTCTCCTATGGTTGAAAACGTAATTATGAAATGCGTGCCAAGTACCAGGTTTCGTCCAAAACTACTTTCTCAAATAATGGGAAAAGTACCTGAACATAGGAGTCTTACAAAACAGACCATTTTTAAATTATGGAGTTTATTATTGCGGACCCTTCTGGATACATCACAAAGTCCGAGCCAAGCGACCTGATAAGGCATACATAGAAGTATTTGTTTCTCCTCAAAGGCTGTCCATCTGGAACTTGTCGGAGATTTAACGACTGAAGCATTCCTTGGAGCATTACAACGATTTATAAGTCGTCGTGGGAAGTGTCAGAACCTATACTGCGAAAATGCAACAAATTTCGTTTGCGCCAGCAACCAATTGAAGGAGTTAAAGGAAACAATCCACTCACAGCAAGCTAAGAAATCCATAGTCCAGCTGTGCAATACGAAGGGTGTTCACTTTAAATGTATTCCTCCGAGATTCCCTCACTTTGGTGGATTACGGAAAGCTTTAGTAAAGTCAGCAAAAACGTTATTATTACAAAAATGTGTCCACTGCTAACCTAACCTTTGAGCTTTTTTTTATTAGATTTTTGAACACGCCACACAAGGATGGACCTTGTTTTCGTGTATTGATAAATTATTTCTAAAGATCCCAAAAAAGCGGGTAGCGGGTGCTCCATTCTTGGGCAAATCAGGTGTGGTCATAGCCAATCAAAAGTTAATAAGGATGTGTAATTACAGAAGACGACCGTGTCTGTCACGGCCGAGAATCCATAAGTCTGCCGGGTGTCTTCTGCGGAGACGCCGTCGACCCAGTGGCGTTGCAAGACGTCTTGCCAGACAGTTTGCATGTGTGAGCAAACGTTCCCGGTATCGACTTGAGGATTTACAAAACGTCTCCGTTACCTTTGAGCAGTTGAATACATTCATCACACATGTCGAGGCAGTATTAAATTCTCGGCCGCTTACTCCTATGTCAGATGATCCTAATGACCTTACAGTCCCTACGCCAGGTCATTTATTGATTGGAGAAGCACTAGTTGCTCACCCAGACCCAGGAACACTTAGAATAAAAGCGACTCAAGCACACATTCTGGACGCAATGATCAGGGAATATTTAACAAGCCATCAACAATACTCAAAATGGAAACAGCCCCATAAAAATGTAAGAGAAGGCATGATGGTTATTGTCAAGGAAGACAATGTACCTATGCTTCAATGGCCTATTGGACGAATAATAAAAATTTATCCAGGTCACGATGGATACATGCGAGCGGACATAAAAGAGCAATTCATAACAAAAATAAGTCTCCCAAGTAACTTGAGTCAAATTAAAGACAGATCTTTTAAAGACATATTACTCAGATAACTTAAAATCCATGTTAGAAGATCACATGAAAACTTTTAGAAGTCTACCACAATACAAAACGCTTTACAAAAATAAGATTAAACAGTCTGAATTTATTTCTGCATCAAACATACAACTCAGATTAAGCGACCAATGATGAAAAGAAAATGCACACAGATAAGCGGGTTCAGAACCTGTACATGGATTTTCTAGGAAAATATCATTGCGTTAGACCACCTAACCAAGTTTGTTTGCTGAAAGCTATACCCCAAGCCATATCGACAGCAATGATTAAGTTTTCGTACGATGTAATGATTCTCGTGGCAACAAGAGTTGCCTTTTAACTAGATTTTGATTTAAGAGCGGTTAGCACTGGGACGTTTTCGGCTAGGACTTCGTCGGATTGGGGGGATCTTTTATCAAAACTAGCTAACGAAATTACAAGAGAATTTATGTGCTAACCTCGCCAGATGTTTCATTTTTAGTTATGTTTATGCGTATTGTTTTATTTTTTTATGAGCTTGGTGTAAGTGCTCTATATTACCCGCCCAACCTTGTTAACACTTTTCAATGAAAGGAATTTGGTGTGTTAACCCTTAAGTGATTTGATGTGTGTTTGTTTTTCTTTTAGTACCCCATTATATTAAATTAATAATAAGTTAATATTCATATACAAATCTTAGTCTTAATAGCAATAAATATGTAAATTAAAATAATCAAGTTCATTTCAATATCTTATCTCTTTTCTAGTTATTAACAATTACTTCATTTTAATTTCTCCAGAGAAGGCTTATCCTAATATATATATTCTTAACATATTGAAGGGTTGAATAATGTTTAAATAATTAATTTGTTATATAATTTTGCATTGAAAAGACTATATAGAATTGATTTTTACTTGTCTACCATTAATTTTTATAATATCTTTTATATATATATGCATAATAATCTTATTAAATTTTATTTATTTTTGTTTTGTTTTTACTTGTTACCTTTTAAATCCACGTGTGCATGCAGGCATATAGCTGAGTGGCTGTAACTTTAATGGTTAAGGTTAGGTTATAAAAATATAAAAAATTATTAAATTAAACTATCTGTGGTAGCTGCTCTTTTTATACCCGTTACTCGTAGAGTAAAAGGGTATATTGTATTCGTGCAAAAGTATGTAACAGGTAGAAGGAAGCGTTTCCGACCCTATAAAGTATATATATTCTTGTTCAGGATCACTAGCCGAGTCGATCTAGCCATGTCTGTCTGTCCGTCTGTCCGTCCGTATGAACGCTGAGATCTCGGAAACTATAAAAGCTAGAAGATTGGCATTTTGCATGTAGATTTTAGGAGTTCCTTCGCAGCGCAAGTTTGTTTCAAAATGGTGCCACGCCCCCTCTGACGCCCACAAGACACAAGCTGTGGCCACAGTTTTGATGCTATTATGAAAAGATTTTTTGATATGTATTTGTTTCGTCAATACCTATCGATTCGCCAAATAAAAGTTTGCCACGCCCACTCTAACGCCCAAAAACCCATTAAACGCTTAAGCCTGGCTAGCGCCTTCATTTCCGCCTTTCATGGCGTATACAATAGCGCCATCTAACGCATGACTTTGAAACAGCTGGCCAAGGTGCTCAACAGAGTCAACGTTAATTCTCAATAAGGATTTCTATTAAAGGAAATTGCGATGGCTTTCATTTGACAATACCGATATATCCCAAAAACTATGCAAATCAAATCAAGTTAGCCAAAATGGGGGTGTTCCCTGGGTACCGATTTTAACATAAAAATCGGGAGCTAATTCGAGCGGCGGAAAACATACAAGAAAGCATATTTATATTAAGTTGTTTAGCTGAGTAACGGGTATCTAATAGTCGAGGCACTCGACTATAGCGTTCTCTCTTGTTTCGTTGTTTATTCGTCCAGTATATAGTTTTAAATCGCATCCAAATTATTTCCTTTACGCTGTGCGGCTGTGAGTATTAAGTTGATCAAGTTGAACATAGCTTGGCCAGCTTAGCTGCTAATTGTTTTGAGGTGCTTCGTCAAAAGGTGCAGTTTCATTAAGTGATGGATTTGGAAATCAAACCACAAATCCTGAAACTTTATGATTATTTGTGTCACATGTCTTGAAAATTTTGTGACAAATTTACCTGCACATATATACGTTTTGCCAAGTTAGGTTCTTCCTACGTCTCTTGATCGGTTTTCTATGGTGCACTTAATATTTTTGTAACGCACTTTAAATAAAATTGCCTTTTTATATTTATTTGACATGTGCAAAAATGATCACGTGTTTAAGTGTATGATTTTATTTACTCCAAGAACGATCTGATTTAATTGAGAGACTCTGACCAACTAAATACACATGCTTAAAATTTTTCATGAACCGCTTGGGCGTTGGATAAGCTTGGATCAGCTAACCAAAGTTCTTTTACACAAGCGTGGCTTTATCTTTTGAGCTTTTGTTTTAGAGATAAGATAAGACAAGCAAAGTGACTCTCAAAACTATATGACTTAAGCCATACACATACAAAGCTGACCATCACAACGAACATATTCCAACACACTTTAAAGTTCTCAAGATTACTATATTCACGAGGGCATACGCAAGCAGTTTACATGAACAGATTTTACAAATATGGTGCTAGAGTCTTTATACAATTTGAAGGTACGATAAATAAATACTACTCGTCACTGTCTCAAGGGTCAACCGAAGTTTGAATCCAAGAGTTTTTAGTGCTTTTGGAAAATAATAAAATGCAAAATTATTGATGTTCAAAATAATAACGTTACAAGACTATAAGTATTAATAGTAAGGAATGTATCGTCGTCTAGCCGGAGAAGAATATTCATCAAGGGTGCTCAGCCCATAAGCACGCGGGTCATATTTGTTTTTCTAAAGTCACAAAGCATTCATGCGGTCAGTCGCCGATATTGCATTGGGCAGTTTGCTGTCCGTAACAGATGAGAGCGAGCCAAGCCAACAAAAATTCCATTAAACTTTTTTTATCTCAACTCACAATGCAAATTGTTATTGTCTTTTTTTATCTCGTTTTCCCCGACTATTTTTTGTTACTTTTCTGATAAATTCTTTCTTATTTAGTTTTAATTTATTGTGGACCAGTGTTGTTCGTTTAGAGTAGGTGAAATTAATTATACATACATATTTACCGTGCTTAATGCTCAGTGTTATAACAGTTACTTAAACCGTTGTAAGGTCCAGTTCTCTCAGGACCCGAAAAAGTTTTATAATTTTGTTAACACCAAGCGTAAATCTAATTCTTTTCCTTCCTCGCTATCGTTCGAAAACATGACGGCAACCACAGATCAGGCAATAGCCGATTTATTTGCCAAATTTTTTCAAACGACTTACTCTACTTTAGATTATTCATCACAGCCTTATTCTTACAACATATCCAAGTCAAACCTCATATTCTGTCCCACTTTAACAGAAAGCTCTTTTCTTTTGTATCTTCTTCGTATTAAACCTGTTTATTCGCCAGGGCCCGATGGTATTCCTGGGTGCGTGCTTAGGTATTGCGCTAAGGCCCTGTGCAAACCTTTTTACAAGTTGTTTACCTTATCTATAGAAACCTCCCAATTCCCAAATATTTGGAAGGAATCATTTGTTATTCCTCTTTTCAAAAAAGGTAACAAGTTAGAAGCCAGTAACTACAGAGGTATTTCTAAGTTGTCAGCTATTCCTAAGCTTTTTGAAAAAATTATTACTCCTTATTTGCCGCACCTTTGCAGATCAATCATTTTTCCGTGTCAACACGGATTTATTAAACGTAGATCCACAATCACAAACCTTCTAGAGCTCACTTCATTAGTGATAAAAGGCTTCAATAGTAGTTTTCAAACAGACGTCATTTACACTGACTTTAGTAAAGCATTTGACTCTGTAAATCACTTACTTCTCATTCAAAAACTTGACCTTTTAGGTTTTCCAGTTGATCTGCTTAAATGGATTTCAAGTTATCTGAATGGCAGGTCACAAAGGGTCCTTTTTAAAAATTCAATTTCTGAAATTCTCCGTGTTACCTCCGGTGTCCCACAAGGGAGCCATCTAGGTCCGTTACTTTTTACATTATTTATTAATGATCTTCCCTCAATTATAAGTCATTCTCGCGTACTTATGTACGCAGATGATGTTAAGTTGTGCCTGCAGTATAAGGACATTTCCTGCCATTTAGACTTGCAATCCGATCTAGATAATTTTCAAAACTGGTGCCGAGATAATTTACTAAATTTAAACGGTTCCAAGTGCAAGCTGATGACTTTTTATCGGGCAAATCCGATATACGCGACCTACACGTTAAGTGGCAGCTCTTTGGATAGAATAACTCTTGTAAACTATCTTGGCGTTCTCTTGGACCCCAAACTAAAATTTTCTAATCACATTTCGTCCATGGTTAATAAAGCCAGAGGAATGCTTGGATTTATTAAAAGGTGGTCAAAAGAATTCGATGATCCTTATTTGACTAAAAGTTTATATATTTCGCTAGTCCGTCCGATTCTGGAGTATGGGTCTCCCGTCTGGAGTCCACAATACGGAATACATGTTGGTCGTATTGAATCTGTACAAAAAAACTTCCTTCTTTTTGCTTTACGGCGCCTAAACTGGGATGTAAATCTTATCTTACCTTCTTATTCTAATAGACTTCTTTTGATTAATTTACCATCCCTAGCCAACCGTAGAACGATGCTTGGTACTATCTTTATTTATAACCTTATACATGGTGATATTGACTGCCCCGACTTAAGTCGGCTAAACTTTTCTGTGCCAAGTAGATTAACTAGAAATTATATTCCCCTAACTTTAAATCATTGTAGATCTAACTATGCCTTGCATGAGCCTTTCAGAGTATTATGTTCTGACTATAATAGACTTTTTCCTGTAATATAAAATCTTGACTCTCTGCCGCTCCTAAAACGATTAATACTTGCTTCATTGGCACAAGATTGATCTAACTATTACTTTTTTCCCCGGACCTTTACCTTTATTTTTCCTATCTCGCGTCTCTCTTATCGCGAATCGTGCCGTACGATACACGGCTGCGCCCCTCGGTCGGTTGGGCGGGTAAGTGGGCCGTGGGACTCCGCGCGAAAAAAAAAAAATATATATATATATAATAATTCCGCAATAATTGTTAAACTTGAAAACCAATGCCTTATTTGACAAGGTTTTGTTGACTGAAAATAAGTATGTATGTATTTCAAGGACAGACAGTTAAGGTCATTATTTGTAAGAATTAAACGTGTTTCCATTCTCTTAGCGTTAATCTTGCAGCAGTATACACGTGTGTTTGTGTTTTTGTTTATTTGTCTTTTAGGAGCACTGTCTTAAGGTAATTTTAAGCACCCCTGATCTACACCATGAAAAATAAGACAGGATGAAGCTTTAAAAGCCGTATATTCATTCAATTTGATTAAATCGAGATATAAATAAATGCAATATTCCTATGCCATGCAAATATTATTAAAAGAGATTCTTATGCTGTCTTCCCACGGAGATCCTTCCACCATCCACCATTTTGCCGTTCCGAAAATTCCCAATTATAAAATTTTCGTAGTGAATGTTTCAATTTTCACTGTCAAGAAGAAGAACTCAGAGTTGCACCGAAAAAACATCACCTAACTATCGCATAAAAAAGTCCACCAAATTCGGATAGGGAACTACATCGGATGGGGAACTACATCCGAATTTGGCGGACTTTTTTATGCGATAGTTACGCGATGTTTTTTCGGTGCAACTCTGAGTTCTTCTTATTGACAGTGATAATTGAAACATTCACTACAAAAATTTTAAAAAAAAGTCGGGTAACTTTTCAAAAATGAAGGCGCCAAATCAAAAAATGCTGTTTATACTTGTAAAAATTAATTAACTACTGCAATAAACTGATCCACTCTTTCCTAGTCGCATATCGTACTCACACCAAACATCTGCAGACATATTAGTTCGATTTGGTTGTTCGCGTAAATCACTTGCAGTCTGTCACCAAGTATAATTTATAACGCAGTTGTGCTCATATTAAATGTTGTGCAAAATGCAACGGGCTAAAATGATGAGCCACAGCTGTTCAGATCAGCTGTCATCGGATGGTGGATGTGCTCTGTGGGAATCCGAGTTTCACATTTGTCAAAAATCCCAACCGTTTCAAACGGATGGACTCTACGGGAAGTACTAGGCTTTAAGAGGAAAAATATCGATATATTGATATTTTGATATATTTCCGACATCCCTACAATGTGTGGAATATTTTGCTCAGTTTTGCAAGATACTGTTTTATATTGTAATAATATTCAAAGCTCATTACATGAAATTCTAAGAAATCGTGGTCCAGACGCCCAAGATGAGTTGGTGCTTGATTATAATGGTGGACAAATAATTCTTGCGGGGAGCGTATTATGGCAGCAGGGTGAAACAGTACAAAAGCAACCAGTGGTGGCAGGCAACTTCATATTTCTGTTTAATGGAGACATTTATAATTTACCAAAACCTGAATCTATGTCGGACACGTTTTGGATAGCGAGTCGATTTTCAGAATGTCGTAATACCAAGAATATACTAAAACTTCTGAAGCAATGGGAGGGACCGCATTGCTTTATAATTTATGACAAATGTAATCAAGTACTTTACTTCTCTCGTGACTCATTGGGAAGAAATTCCTTAATTATTGAACGTATTCCGAAAGGGTTAAATTTATTGAGTACATCACATTGTGAAAATGAAAAAATATCGCAAGAGTTGCCCCCACTAGGCATCTACCAGGTTGAAGTGAGTGACCTAACAGCCTGTGTATTGTATCCGTGGCAACCTTTAAATGAGTACGCTATACAACTTTAACGTAATCTTGACTTTGCAATTGGTTTGAAAACTACTGTGGCCGATCCAGTGTCGCCAGATTGGATGTTAAAAAGTAAACTTAGATTTGATTACGACTTCTATAAGTTTCCCTATACCGATAATCATGTGAACCTTTATAATAAGATAATAAGTCAACCCCAAATCAGAGACTCACTTACCACACTACACAAACTGCTGTGCGACTCGGTACGAAATCGTGTTAAAAACACTGCTCCATTTTGCCGACTCTGCTTAACAAACTTGAGTCTAAAAACTGAATGCAGACATGCAAAAGTTTGTATTTTATATTCGGGTGGCATCGACTGTACCATCTTGGCCTTGCTAGCACAAATTTGTACCAGGTAATGAACCGATTGAACTGATTAATGTAGCTTTCGAAAGCATTGAGGGTCAAAATATATCCGAAAACCTGTGGGATGTGCCGGATCGAAGAACTTCATCGATATCTATAAATGAATTAAAGAAACTTTGTCCTGAGCGGTGCTGGAATCTGCTGCAAGTCAATGTAACTCGTTGTGAATTGCAGCATAATCTTGAAACTCCTCTTGAAACTGTTTTAGATGAGAGTCTTGGATGCGCCTTCTGGTTTGCTTCAAATTGCACTAGCTCTACTGCCAGAGTCGCCCTTATTGGAAGTGGGGCAGATGAATTATTTGGTGGGTATGCTCGCTACCGCAACACATTCAGGCGTTGCCTGGGCACCGAATTGGAACGCCAACTTGCCGTGCAAATCGAACTTGATCTAGACTGACAACGTATACCGGCCCGAAATTTAGCCAGAGATGACCGAGTTATTGCCGATAATGGTAAAACGGCTAGATCGCCCTTTTTTCGAGGAGAATGTTGTTAAATTTATTAGATCTTTAAAAGCATATCAAAAATGTTGCTTTAGTTTCCCTGAAGGGGTCGGTGATAAACTGCTTCTGAGACTGTATGGCTATCATATCGGGTTGCGAGAAGTAGTACTGCTGAAGAAAAGAGCTATTCAGTTCGGTTCCCGAATCGCAAACATAAAACAAAATGCTTCCTTTAAGTCGGATAACCTTAAGCTACAATAATTTTGATCCTTAAACAGATAACTGTTAAGTTCTATCAAAAAAATGCAAGTTCGCATGCAAAGGTTACAATTATGACTAATTTTCAATAAAAATATTATTTTTACAAATTTGGTTTATAGTGTTGAAAATTTTAGAATCATTGCAGGAGTTATAATTTTAAAATATATTTGCAATTAAAAAACATACTGAACGAATTTAAATTGATTAAATGAAAATTATGCTTTATATATGTCTTAAATTATTCAGCAACGCACCTCCCAATATTAGATCTCGGGGCTATTTTTGATCTACCTGTTAAAAATCAATTATAATTCGCTTTTTCATAAAATATACATAGACTCTACTCCGTCTCCGCAGACGACACGCAGCTGACTTTTGGATTCTCGGCCGTGACAGACACGATCGTCTTCTGTAATTACACATCTTGATTAACTTTTGATCGGCTATGACCACACCTGATTTGCCCAAGAATGGAGCACCCGCTACCCGCTTTTTTTGGGATCTTTAGAAATAATTCGTCAATACACGAAAACAAGGTCCATTCTTCAACAATCTAATCAAAAAAAAAATTAGACTACTGTCGCCTCTGCTCGATTAAATTAGTTTTTTCTGATCCATATGCTCCTCAATATATCTTTATTTTATACCCTTGCAGAGGGTATTATAATTTTGATCAGAAGTTTGTAACGCAGTGAAGGAGACGTTTCCGACCCTATAAAGTATATATATTCTTGATCAGGATCAACAGGGGAGTCGATATAGTCATGCCCGCCTGTCCGTCTGTGTCAACACCGTTTGCGAGCTCAGTTTAAAAGCTAGCGATATGAAACTTTCACACTCGTCCTAAAACATGTGTACACAGATCAAGTTTGAAAATCGCCCCACTCGGTCGTCTCTATCCTATAGCTCCCATAGGAACAATCGGATATATCTTGCAAGACTTGATGATAGCGCAGTGTAAAAGCTATTGACATGAATCAGGGGTGATCAGGGTAAAAGCGCGTGCTGATCGGACTTCTATATCCTATAGCTCCCATAGGAACAATTGGGTAAAATCGGTCCAAATTTGATGTTTTTTACAATATTTCGCGCAGTGTATAATCTATTGACATACATTATTCCAAGTCTTATTTATTTACGCATACCTTGATCAAGGTAAAAGCGCGTGCCGATCGGATGTCTATATCTTATAGCTCCCATAGGAATAATAGGGTGAGATAGATTAAAATTGAATGATTTTTAGGATATTTCGCGCAGTATAAAACTATTGACATGAATAAAAATTTCATTTTTTGTCTATTTTTATATGACATTTTTGCAGTATAAAGGCTATTAACATGAAATTATGCAAATCTAGTTTATTTATGTATACCTTATTCCTTTCGCTACTTAATTTTAGCAATTTCGGCAAGGGGTATTGAAACTTCGGCTTTCCCAAGTTAGCTTCCGTCCTCGTTTTTGTACTAAATACTCACTGGCCAAGCTTCATTTTTCAAGCTTTATCAATTTAAATTTAACTCATTTCCGAATTTAACCGTCTAATTTTCAATTCTGTCTTCCTCTAAAGGCACTAAAAACTCTTGGACTTAAACTTGAGTCACTCACGAGCAGGAGATGGGCATATTTACTTTACGGATGGTCTATAAGGTTTTGCCGTTCCGAAAATTCCCAGTTAGTTCTCCATTTCGTTGCAACCCTTAGTTCTTCTTCTTGATAGTGAAAATTGAAACATTCACTGGGAAAATTTAAAAAATATTGGCGGGTAACATTTCACAAAGGAAGGCGCCAAATCAAAAAATTATGTTTAATGCCCTCTTCCCACAGAGTCCATCCGTTTGAAACGGTTGGGATTTTTGACAAATGTGAAACTCCGATTCCCACAGAGCACATCCACCATCCGATGTCAGCTGATCTGAACAGCTGTGGCTCATCATTTTAGCCCGTTGCATTTTGCACAAAATTTGAAATGAGCACAACAGCGTTGTAAATGATAGTTGGTGACAGACTGCAAGTGATCTACGCGAACAACCAAATCGAACTAATAGGTCTGCAGATTTTTGCCAGCCTGCCGAAAATATATGAACCACTTTTGCCCAATATTGTCTAAATGGTAGCAAATCAATTTCATTATATATAAATGTTTATTTTTTGTTCTCTCGTTCTCCAATGTGCTCCAGGTTGTGAGTACGGTATGCGCCTAGGGAACAGTGGAGCAACTCTTAATGCTGCCAGAGGGTTGAATCAGTAGTTAATTAATTATTACAAGTACAAACAGCATTTTTTTGATTTGGCGCCTTCCTTTTCGAAAAGTTACCCGCCATTATTTTTTAAATTTTCGTAGTGAATGTTTAAATTTTCACTGTCAAGAATAAGAACTCAGAGTTGCACCGAAAAAACATCGCCTAACTATCGCATAAAAAAGTCCGTCAAATTCGGATGGGGAACTAACTGGGAATTTTCGGAACGGCAAAACCTTATGGACCATCCGTTGAACGGATGGTGGATTGTGGATGGATCTCTGTGGGAAGACAGCATAACTTGTAATAATTAATTAACTACTGATCCATCCGTGTGGCAGCATTAAGAGTTGCTCCACTCTTTCCTAGGCGCATACTCACAGCCTAGAGCACCTTGGAGAACGAAAGAACAAAAAAAAACATTTATATACAATGAACGTAATTTGTTAACATTTAGACCATATTGGACAAAAGTGGTTCATATTTTTTCTGCAGGTTGGTAAAAATCTGCAGACATATTAGTTCAGTCTGTCACCAAGAATCATTTATTACGCTGTTGTGCTCATATTAAATGTTGTGCAAAATGCAACGGGCTAAAATGATGAGCCACAGCTGTTCAGATCAGCTGTCATCGGATGGCGGATGTGCTCTGTGGGAATCCGAGTTTCACATTTGTCAAAGATCCCAACCGTTTCAAACGGATGGACTCTACGGGAAGTACTAGGCTTTACGAGGAACAAGAGAGAACGCTATAGTCGGGTGCCCCGACTATCAGATACCCGTTACTCAGGTAAAAGGAGTACGAGGGAGATGGAGATAGAAACTTTGATCACGCATAACTTTTAAACGAATGGTCCGATTTGAAAAATTTCTTCTACATTTCGATAGGTATTGATAAACACAATAAAACTGCATTTTTACTTTTCCGAAATATTTAAATTTATATTTAAATAAAATCGTATATAAGCGATTGTGGGCGTTAAAAGGGGCGTGGCACCTTTTTGAAACAAACTTGCGCTGCGTAGGAACTCCTAAAATCTGCATGCAAAATGCCAATCTTCTAGCTTTTATAGTTTCCGAGATCTCAGCGTTCATACGGACGGACAGACGGACATGGCTATATCGACTCGGCTAGTGACCCTGATCAAGAATATATATACTTTATAGGGTCGGAAATGCTTCCTTCTACCTGTTACATACTTTTGCACGAATACAATATACCCTTTTACTCTACGAGTAACGGGTATAAAAATATCGATATATTGATATTTTGATATATTTCCGACATCCCTACAATGTGTGGAATATTTTGCTCAGTTTTGCAAGATACTGTTTTATATTGTTATAATATTCAAAGCTCATTACATCAAATTCTAAGAAATCGTGGTCCAGACGGCCAAGACGAGTTGGTGCTTGATTATAATGGTGGACAAATAATTCTTGCGGGGAGCGTATTATGGCAGCAGGGTGAAACAGTACAAAAGCAACCAGTGGTGGCAGGCAACTTCATATTTCTGTTGAATGGAGACATTTATAATTTACCAAAACCTGAATCTATGTCGGACACGTTTTGGATAGCGAGTCGATTTTCAGAATGTCGTAATACCAAGAATATACTAAAACTTCTGAAGCAATGGGGGGGACCGCATTGCTTTATAATTTATGACAAATGTAATCAAGTACTTTACTTCTCTCGTGACTCATTGGGAAGAAATTCCTTAATTATTGAAGGAATTCCGAAAGGGTTAAATTTATTGAGTACATCACATTGTGAAAATGAAAAAATATCGCAAGAGTTGCCCCCACTAGGCATCTACCAGGTTGAAGTGAGTGACCTAACAGCCTGTGTATTGTATCCGTGGCAACCTTTAAATGAGTACGCTATACAACTTTTACGTAATCTTGACTTTGCAATTGGTTTGAAAACTACTGTGGCCGATCCAGTGTCGCCAGATTGGATGTTAAAAAGTAAACTTAGATTTGATTACGACTTCTATAAGTTTCCCTAT
This sequence comes from Drosophila fuyamai, assembly GCA_018153365.1. Taxonomy (NCBI): domain Eukaryota; kingdom Metazoa; phylum Arthropoda; class Insecta; order Diptera; family Drosophilidae; genus Drosophila; species Drosophila fuyamai. Next base: position 22,153 of record JAECXW010000451.1, on the reverse strand, counting down.
ACCGATAATCATGTGAACCTTTATAATAAGATAATAAGTCAACCCCAAATCAGAGACTCACTTACCACACTACACAAACTGCTGTGCGACTCGGTACGAAATCGTGTAAAACACTGCTCCATTTTGCCGTCTCTGCTTAACAAACTTGAGTCTAAAAACTGAATGCAGACATGCAAAAGTTTGTATTTTATATTCGGGTGGCATCGACTGTACCATCTTGGCCTTGCTAGCCCACAAATTTGTACCAGGTAATGAACCGATTGAACTGATTAATGTAGCTTTCGAAAGCATTGAGGGTCAAAATATATCCGAAAACCTGTGGGATGTGCCGGATCGAAGAACTTCATCGATATCTATAAATGAATTAAAGAAACTTTGTTCCGAGCGGTGCTGGAATCTGCTGCAAGTCAATGTAACTCGTTGTGAATTGCAGCATAATCTTACAAAACATATCAAGCATCTTATTTATCCTCTTGAAACTGTTTTAGATGAGAGTCTTGGATGCGCCTTCTGGTTTGCTTCAAATTGCCCTAGCTCTACTGCCAGAGTCGCCCTTATTGGAAGTGGGGCAGATGAATTATTTGGTGGGTATGCTCGCTACCGCAACACATTCAGACGTTGCCTGGGCACCGAATTGGAACGCCAACTTGCCGTGCAAATCGAACTTGATCTAGACTGGCAACGTATACCGGCCCGAAATTTAGCCAGAGATGACCGAGTTATTGCCGATAATGGTAAAACGGCTAGATCGCCCTTTATCGAGGAGAATGTTGTTAAATTTATTAGATCTTTAAAAGCATATCAAAAATGTGGCTTTAGTTTCCCTGAAGGGGTCGGTGATAAACTGCTTCTGAGACTGTATGGCTATCATATCGGGTTGCGAGAAGTAGTACTGCTGAAGAAAAGAGCTATTCAGTTCGGTTCCCGAATCGCAAACAAAAAACAAAATGCTTCCTTTAAGTCGGATAACCTTAAGCTACAATAATTTTCATCTTTAAACAGATAACTGTTAAGTTCTATCAGAAATATGCAAGTTTGCATTCAAAGGTTACAATTATGACTAATTTTCAATAAAAATATTATTTTTACAAATTTGGTTTATAGTGTTGAAAATTTTAGAATCATTGCAGGAGTTATAATTTTAAAATATATTTGCAATTAAAAAACATACTGAACGAATTTAAATTGATTAAATGAAAATGATGCTTTATATATGTCCTAAATTATTCAGCAACGCACCTCCCAATATTAGATATCGGGGCTATTTTTGATCTACCTGTTAAAAATCAATTATAATTCGCTTTTTCATAAAATATACATAGGCTCTACTCCGTCTCCGCAGACGACACGCAACTGACTTTTGGATTCTCGGCCGTGACAGACACGACCGTCTTCTGTAATTACACATCTTGATTAACTTTTGATCGGCTATGACCACACCTGATTTGCCCAAGAATGGAGCACCCGCTACCCGCTTTTTTTGGGATCTTTAGAAATAATTCGTCAATACACGAAAACAAGGTCCATTCTTCAACAATCTAATCAAAAAAAAAATAGACTACTGTCGCCTCTGCTCGATTAAATTAGTTTTTTCTGATCCATATGCTCCTCAATATATCTTTATTTTATACCCTTGCAGAGGGTATTATAATTTTGGTCAGAAGTTTGTAACGCAGTGAAGGAGACGTTTCCGACCCTATAAAGTATATATATTCTTGATCAGGATCAACAGGGGAGTCGATATAGTCATGCCCGCCTGTCCGTCTGTGTCAACACCGTTTGCGAGCTCAGTTTAAAAGCTAGCGATATGAAACTTTCACACTCGTCCTAAAACATGTGTACACAGATCAAGTTTGAAAATCGCCCCACTCGGTCGTCTCTATCCTATAGCTCCCATAGGAACAATCGGATATATCTTGCAAGACTTGATGATAGCGCAGTGTAAAAGCTATTGACATGAATCAGGGGTGATCAGGGTAAAAGCGCGTGCTGATCGGACTTCTATATCCTATAGCTCCCATAGGAACAATTGGGTAAAATCGGTCCAAATTTGATGTTTTTTACAATATTTCGCGCAGTGTATAATCTATTGACATACATTATTCCAAGTCTTATTTATTTACGCATACCTTGATCAAGGTAAAAGCGCGTGCCGATCGGATGTCTATATCTTATAGCTCCCATAGGAATAATAGGGTGAGATAGATTAAAATTGAATGATTTTTAGGATATTTCGCGCAGTATAAAACTATTGACATGAATAAAAATTTCATTTTTTGTCTATTTTTATATGACATTTTTGCAGTATAAAGGCTATTAACATGAAATTATGCAAATCTAGTTTATTTATGTATACCTTATTCCTTTCGCTACTTTCTTAATTTTAGCAATTTCGGCAAAGTCTGCAAGGGTATTGAAACTTCGGCTTTCCCAAGTTAGCTTCCGTCCTCGGTTTTGTACTAAATACTCACTGGCCAAGCTCCATTTTTCAATCTTTATCAATTTAAATTTAACTCATTTCCGAATTTAGCCGTCTAATTTTCAATTCTGCGGGTAACTTTTCAAAAAGGAAGGCGCCAAATCAAAAAATTATGTTTAATGCCCTCTTCCCACAGAGTCCATCCGTTTGAAACGGTTGGGATTTTTGACAAATGTGAAACTCCGATTCCCACAGAGCACATCCACCATCCGATGTCAGCTGATCTGAACAGCTGTGGCTCATCATTTTAGCCCGTTGCATTTTGCACAAAATTTGAAATGAGCACAACAGCGTTGTAAATGATAGTTGGTGACAGACTGCAAGTGATCTACGCGAACAACCAAATCGAACTAATAGGTCTGCAGATTTTTGCCAGCCTGCCGAAAATATATGAACCACTTTTGCCCAATATTGTCTAAATGGTAGCAAATCAATTTCATTATATATAAATGTTTATTTTTTGTTTTCTCGTTCTCCAATGTGCTCCAGGTTGTGAGTACGGTATGCGCCTAGGGAACAGTGGAGCAACTCTTAATGCTGCCAGAGGGATGAATCAGTAGTTAATTAATTATTACAAGTACAAACAGCATTTTTTTGATTTGGCGCCTTCCTTTTTGAAAAGTTACCCGCCATTATTTTTTAAATTTTCGTAGTGAATGTTTAAATTTTCACTGTCAAGAAGAAGAACTCAGAGTTGCACCGAAAAAACATCGCCTAACTATCGCATAAAAAAGTCCGTCAAATTCGGATGGGGAACTAACTGGGAATTTTCGGAACGGCAAAACCTTATGGACCATCCGTTGAACGGATGGTGGATGGTGGATGGATCTCTGTGGGAAGACAGCATTAGATTTGATTACGACTTCTATAAGTTTCCCTATACCGATAATCATGTGAACCTTTATAATAAGATAATAAGTCAACCCCAAATCAGAGACTCACTTACCACACTACACAAACTGCTGTGCGACTCGGTACGAAATCGTGTTAAAAACACTGCTCCATTTTGCCGACTCTGCTTAACAAACTTGAGTCTAAAAACTGAATGCAGACATGCAAAAGTTTGTATTTTATATTCGGGTGGCATCGACTGTACCATCTTGGCCTTGCTAGCCCACAAATTTGTACCAGGTAATGAACCGATTGAACTGATTAATGTAGTTTTCGAAAGCATTGAGGGTCAAAATATATCCGAAAACCTGTGGGATGTGCCGGATCGAAGAACTTCATCGATATCTATAAATGAATTAAAGAAACTTTGTCCTGAGCGGTGCTGGAATCTGCTGCAAGTCAATGTAACTCGTTGTGAATTGCAGCATAATCTTACAAAACATATCAAGCATCTTATTTATCCTCTTGAAACTGTTTTAGATGAGAGTCTTGGATGCGCCTTCTGGTTTGCTTCAAATTGCCCTAGCTCTACTGCCAGAGTCGCCCTTATTGGAAGTGGGGCAGATGAATTATTTGGTGGGTATGCTCGCTACCGCAACACATTCAGGCGTTGCCTGGGCACCGAATTGAAACGCCAACTTGCCGTGCAAATCGAACTTGATCTAGACTGGCAACGTATACCGGCCCGAAATTTAGCCAGAGATGACCGAGTTATTGCCGATAATGGTAAAACGGCTAGATCGCCCTTTATCGAGGAGAATGTTGTTAAATTTATTAGATCTTTAAAAGCATATCAAAAATGTTGCTTTAGTTTCCCTGAAGGGGTCGGTGATAAACTGCTTCTGAGACTGTATGGCTATCATATCGGGTTGCGAGAAGTAGTACTGCTGAAGAAAAGAGCTATTCAGTTCGGTTCCCGAATCGCAAACGAAAAACCAAATGTTTCCTTTAAGTCGGATAACCGTAAGCTACAATAATTTTGATCCTTAAACAGATAACTGTTAAGTTCTATCAGAAATATGCAAGTTCGCATTCAAAGGTTACAATTATGACTAATTTTCAATAAAAATATTATTTTTACAAATTTGGTTTATAGTGTTGAAAATTTTAGAATCATTGCAGGAGTTATAATTTTAAAATATTTTTGCAATTAAAAAACATACTGAACGAATTTAAATTGATTAAATGAAAATTATGCTTTATATATGTCCTAAATTATTCAGCAACGCACCTCCCAATATTAGATCTCGGGGCTATTTTTGATCTACCTGTTAAAAATCAATTATAATTCGCTTTTTCATAAAATATACATAGACTCTACTCCGTCTCCGCAGACGACACGCAACTGACTTTTGGATTCTCGGCCGTGACAGACACGATCGTCTTCTGTAATTACACATCTTGATTAACTTTTGATCGGCTATGACCACACCTGATTTGCTCAAGAATGGAGCACCCGCTACCCGCTTTTTTTGGGATCTTTAGAAATAATTCGTCAATACACGAAAACAAGGTCCATTCTTCAACAATCTAATCAAAAAAAAATTAGACTACTGTCGCCTCTGCTCGATTAAATTAGTTTTTTCTGATCCATATGCTCCTCAATATATCTTTATTTTATACCCTTGCAGAGGGTATTATAATTTTGATCAGAAGTTTGTAACGCAGTGAAGGAGACGTTTCCGACCCTATAAAGTATATATATTCTTGATCAGGATCAACAGGGGAGTCGATATAGTCATGCCCGCCTGTCCGTCTGTGTCAACACCGTTTGCGAGCTCAGTTTAAAAGCTAGCGATATGAAACTTTCACACTCGTCCTAAAACATGTGTACACAGATCAAGTTTGAAAATCGCCCCACTCGGTCGTCTCTATCCTATAGCTCCCATAGGAACAATCGGATATATCTTGCAAGACTTGATGATAGCGCAGTGTAAAAGCTATTGACATGAATCAGGGGTGATCAGGGTAAAAGCGCGTGCTGATCGGACTTCTATATTCTATAGCTCCCATAGGAACAATTGGGTAAAATCGGTCCAAATTTGATGTTTTTTACAATATTTCGCGCAGTGTATAATCTATTGACATACATTATTCCAAGTCTTATTTATTTACGCATACCTTGATCAAGGTAAAAGCGCGTGCCGATCGGATGTCTATATCTTATAGCTCCCATAGGAATAATAGGGTGAGATAGGTTAAAATTGAATGATTTTTAGGATATTTCGCGCAGTATAAAACTATTGACATGAATAAAAATTTCATTTTTTGTCTATTTTTATATGACATTTTTGCAGTATAAAGGCTATTAACATGAAATTATGCAAATCTAGTTTATTTATGTATACCTTATTCCTTTCGCTACTTAATTTTAGCAATTTCGGCAAAGTCGGCAAAGGTATTGAAACTTCGGCTTTCCCAAGTTAGCTTCCGTCCTCGTTTTTGTACTAAATACTCACTGGCCAAGCTTCATTTTTCAAGCTTTATCAATTTAAATTTAACTCATTTCCGAATTTAACCGTCTAATTTTCAATTCTGTCTTCCTCTAAAGGCCCTAAAAACTCTTGGACTTAAACTTGAGTCACTCACGAGCAGGAGATGGGCATATTTACTTTACGGATGATCTATAAGGTTTTGCCGTTCCGAAAATTCCCAGTTAGTTCTCCATTTCGTTGCAACCCTTAGTTCTTCTTCTTGATAGTGAAAATTGAAACATTCACTGGGAAAATTTAAAAAATATTGGCGGGTAACTTTTCAAAAAGGAAGGCGCCAAATCAAAAAATTATGTTTAATGCCCTCTTCCCACAGAGTCCATCCGTTTGAAACGGTTGGGATTTTTGACAAATGTGAAACTCCGATTCCCACAGAGCACATCCACCATCCGATGTCAGCTGATCTGAACAGCTGTGGCTCATCATTTTAGCCCGTTGCATTTTGCACAAAATTTGAAATGAGCACAACAGCGTTGTAAATGATAGTTGGTGACAGACTGCAAGTGATCTACGCGAACAACCAAATCGAACTAATAGGTCTGCAGATTTTTGCCAGCCTGCCGAAAATATATGAACCACTTTTGCCCAATATTGTCTAAATGGTAGCAAATCAATTTCATTATATATAAATGTTTATTTTTTGTTTTCTCGTTCTCCAATGTGCTCCAGGTTGTGAGTACGGTATGCGCCTAGGGAACAGTGGAGCAACTCTTAATGCTGCCAGAGGGATGAATCAGTAGTTAATTAATTATTACAAGTACAAACAGCATTTTTTTGATTTGGCGCCTTCCTTTTTGAAAAGTTACCCGCCATTATTTTTTAAATTTTCGTAGTGAATGTTTGAATTTTCACTGTCAAGAAGAAGAACTCAGAGTTGCACCGAAAAAACATCGCCTAACTATCGCATAAAAAAGTCCGTCAAATTCGGATGGGGAACTAACTGGGAATTTTCGGAACGGCAAAACCTTATGGACCATCCGTTGAACGGATGGTGGATTGTGGATGGATCTCTGAGGGAAGACAGCATAACTTGTAATAATTAATTAACTACTGATCCATCCGTGTGGCAGCATTAAGAGTTGCTCCACTCTCTCCTAGGCGCATACCGTACTCACAACCTAGAGCACCTTGGAGAACGAGAGAACAAAAAACAAACATTTATATACAATGAACGTAATTTGTTAACATTTAGACCATATTGGACAAAAGTGGTTCATATTTTTTCTGCAGGTTGGTAAAAATCTGCAGACATATTAGTTCAGTCTGTCACCAAGAATCATTTATTACGCTGTTGTGCTCATATTAAATGTTGTGCAAAATGCAACGGGCTAAAATGATGAGCCACAGCTGATCAGATCAGCTGTCATCGGATGGTGGATGTGCTCTGTGGGAATCCGAGTTTCACATTTGTCAAAAATCCCAACCGTTTCAAACGGATGGACTCTACGGGAAGTACTAGGCTTTAAGAGGAAAAATATCGATATATTGATATTTTGATATATTTCCGACATCCCTACAATGTGTGGAATATTTTGCTCAGTTTTGCAAGATACTGCTTTATATTGTAATAATATTCAAAGCTCATTACATCAAATTCTAAGAAATCGTGGTCCAGACGCCCAAGACGAGTTGGTGCTTGATTATAATGGTGGACAAATAATTCTTGCGGGGAGCGTATTATGGCAGCAGGGTGAAACAGTACAAAAGCAACCAGTGGTGGCAGGCAACTTCATATTTCTGTTTAATGGAGACATTTATAATTTACCAAAACCTGAATCTATGTCGGACACGTTTTGGATAGCGAGTCGATTTTCAGAATGTCGTAATACCAAGAATATACTAAAACTTCTGAAGCAATGGGAGGGACCGCATTGCTTTATAATTTATGACAAATGTAATCAAGTACTTTACTTCTCTCGTGACTCATTGGGAAGAAATTCCTTAATTATTGAACGTATTCCGAAAGGGTTAAATATATTGAGTACATCACATTGTGAAAATGAAAAAATATCGCAAGAGTTGCCCCCACTAGGCATCTACCAGGTTGAAGTGAGTGACCTAACAGCCTGTGTATTGTATCCGTGGCAACCTTTAAATGAGTACGCTATACAACTTTTACGTAATCTTGACTTTGCAATTGGTTTGAAAACTACTGTGGCCGATCCAGTGTCGCCAGATTGGATGTTAAAAAGTAAACTTAGATTTGATTACGACTTCTATAAGTTTCCCTATACCGATAATCATGTGAACCTTTATAATAAGATAATAAGTCAACCCCAAATCAGAGACTCACTTACCACACTACACAAACTGCTGTGCGACTCGGTACGAAATCGTGTTAAAAACACTGCTCCATTTTGCCGACTCTGCTTAACAAACTTGAGTCTAAAAACTGAATGCAGACATGCAAAAGTTTGTATTTTATATTCGGGTGGCATCGACTGTACCATCTTGGCCTTGCTAGCCCACAAATTTGTACCAGGTAATGAACCGATTGAACTGATTAATGTAGCTTTCGAAAGCATTGAGGGTCAAAATATATCCGAAAACCTGTGGGATGTGCCGGATCGAAGAACTTCATCGATATCTATAAATGAATTAAAGAAACTTTGTCCTGAGCGGTGCTGGAATCTGCTGCAAGTCAATGTAACTCGTTGTGAATTGCAGCATAATCTTACAAAACATATCAAGCATCTTATTTATCCTCTTGAAACTGTTTTAGATGAGAGTCTTGGATGCGCCTTCTGGTTTGCTTCAAATTGCCCTAGCTCTACTGCCAGAGTCGCCCTTATTGGAAGTGGGGCAGATGAATTATTTGGTGGGTATGCTCGCTACCGCAACACATTCAGGCGTTGCCTGGGCACCGAATTGGAACGCCAACTTGCCGTGCAAATCGAACTTGATCTAGACTGGCAACGTATACCGGCCCGAAATTTAGCCAGAGATGACCGAGTTATTGCCGATAATGGTAAAACGGCTAGATCGCCCTTTATCGAGGAGAATGTTGTTAAATTTATTAGATCTTTAAAAGCATATCAAAAATGTTGCTTTAGTTTCCCTGAAGGGGTCGGTGATAAACTGCTTCTGAGACTGTATGGCTATCATATCGGGTTGCGAGAAGTAGTACTGCTGAAGAAAAGAGCTATTCAGTTCGGTTCCCGAATCGCAAACAAAAAACAAAATGCTTCCTTAAAGTCGGATAACCTTAAGCTACAATAATTTTGATCCTTAAACAGATAACTGTTAAGTTCTATCAAAAAAATGCAAGTTCGCATTCAAAGGTTACAATTATGACTAATTTTCAATAAAAATATTATTTTTACAAATTTGGTTTATAGTGTTGAAAATTTTAGAATCATTGCAGGAGTTATAATTTTAAAATATATTTGCAATTAAAAAACATACTGAAAGAATTTAAATTGATTAAATGAAAATTATGCTTTATATATGTCCTAAATTATTCAGCAACGCACCTCCCAATATTAGATCTCGGGGCTATTTTTGATCTACCTGTTAAAAATCAATTATAATTCGCTTTTTCATAAAATATACATAGACTCTACTCCGTCTTCGCAGACGACACGCAACTGACTTTTGGATTCTCGGCCGTGACAGACACGATCGTCTTCTGTAATTACACATCTTGATTAACTTTTGATCGGCTATGACCACACCTGATTTGCTCAAGAATGGAGCACCCGCTACCCGCTTTTTTGGGATCTTTAGAAATAATTCGTCAATACACGAAAACAAGGTCCATTCTTCAACAATCTAATCAAAAAAAAATTAGACTACTGTCGCCTCTGCTCGATTAAATTAGTTTTTTCTGATCCATATGCTCCTCAATATATCTTTATTTTATACCCTTGCAGAGGGTATTTTAATTTTGGTCAGAAGTTTGTAACGCAGTGAAGGAGACGTTTCCGACTCTATAAAGTATATATATTCTTGATCAGGATCAACAGGGGAGTCGATATAGTCATGCCCGCCTGTCCGTCTGTGTCAACACCGTTTGCGAGCTCAGTTTAAAAGCTAGCGATATGAAACTTTCACACTCGTCCTAAAACATGTGTACACAGATCAAGTTTGAAAATCGCCCCACTCGGTCGTCTCTATCCTATAGCTCCCATAGGAACAATCGGATATATCTTGCAAGACTTGATGATAGCGCAGTGTAAAAGCTATTGACATGAATCAGGGGTGATCAGGGTAAAAGCGCGTGCTGATCGGACTTCTATATTCTATAGCTCCCATAGGAACAATTGGGTAAAATCGGTCCAAATTTGATGTTTTTTACAATATTTCGCGCAGTGTATAATCTATTGACATACATTATTCCAAGTCTTATTTATTTACGCATACCTTGATCAAGGTAAAAGCGCGTGCCGATCGGATGTCTATATCTTATAGCTCCCATAGGAATAATAGGGTGAGATAGGTTAAAATTGAATGATTTTTAGGATATTTCGCGCAGTATAAAACTATTGACATGAATAAAAATTTCATTTTTTGTCTATTTTCATATGACATTTTTGCAGTATAAAGGCTATTAACATGAAATTATGCAAATCTAGTTTATTTATGTATACCTTATTCCTTTCGCTACTTTCTTAATTTTAGCAATTTCGGCAAAGTCTGCAAGGGTATTGAAACTTCGGCTTTCAAAAGTTAGCTTCCGTCCTCGTTTTTGTACTAAATACTCACTGGCCAAGCTCCATTTTTCAAGCTTTATCAATTTAAATTTAACTCATTTCCGAATTTAACTGTCTAATTTTCAATTCTGCCTTCCTCTAATGCTGTCTTCCCACAGAGATCCATCCACCATCTACCATCCGTTCAACAGATGGTCCATAAGGTTTTGCCGTTCCGAAAATTCCCAGTTAGTTCCCCATCCGAATTTGACGGACTTTTTTATGCGATAGTTAGGCGATGTTTTTTCGGTGCAACTCTGAGTTCTTCTTCTTGACAGTGAAAATTTAAACATTCACTACGAAAATTTAAAAAGTAATGGCGGGTAACTTTTCAAAAAGGAAGGCGCCAAATCAAAAAAATGCTGTTTGTACTTGTAATAATTAATTAACTACTGATTCATCCCTCTGGCAGCATTAAGAGTTGCTCCACTGTTCCCTAGGCGCATACCGTACTCACAACCTGGAGCACATTGGAGAACGAGAAAACAAAAAATAAACATTTATATATAATGAAATTGATATGTTACCATTTAGACAATATTGGACAAAAGTGGTGCATATATTTTCGGCAGGCTGGCAAAAATCTGCAGACCTATTAGTTCGATTTGGTTGTTCGCGTAGATCACTTGCAGTCTGTCACCAAGTATCATTTACAACGCTGTTGTGCTCATTTCAAATGATGAGCCACAGCTGTTCAAATCAGCTTACATCGGATGGTGGATGGTGGATGTGCTCTGTGGGAATCGGAGTTTCACATTTGTCAAAAATCCCAACCGTTTCAAACGGATGGACTCTGTGGGAAGAGGGCATAAAAGCACTAAAAACTCTTGGACTTAAACTTGAGTCACTCACGAGCAGGAGATGGGCATATTTACTTTACGGATGGTCTATAAGGTTTTGCCGTTCCGAAAATTCTCCATTAGTTCTCCATTATGAATTTGACGGACTTTTTATGCGATAGTTAGGCGATGTTTTTTCGTTGCAACCCTTAGTTCTTCTTCTTGATAGTGAAAATTGAAACATTCACTGGGAAAATTTAAAAAATATTGGAGGGTAACTTTTCAAAAAGGAAGGCGCCAAATCAAAAAATTCTGTTTAACTTGTAATAATTAATTAACTACTGATCCATCCGTGTGGCAGCATTAAGAGTTGCTCCACTCTTTCCTAGGCGCATACCGTACTCACAACCTAGAGCACCTTGGAGAACGAGAGAACAAAAAACAAACATTTATATACAATGAACGTAATTTGTTAACATTTAGACCATATTGGGCAAAAGTGGTTCATATTTTTTCTGCAGGTTGGTAAAAATCTGCAGACATATTAGTTCAGTCTGTCACCAAGAATCATTTATTACGCGGTTGTGCTCATATTAAATGTTGTGCAAAATGCAACGGGCTAAAATGATGAGCCACAGCTGTTCAGATCAGCTGTCATCGGATGGTGGACGTGCTCTGTGGGAATCCGAGTTTCACATTTATCAAAAATCCCAACCGTTTCAAACGGATGGACTCTACGGGAAGTACTAGGCTTTAAGAGGAAAAATATCGATATATTGATATTTTGATATATTTCCGACATCCCTACAATGTGTGGAATATTTTGCTCAGTTTTGCAAGATACTGTTTTATATTGTAATAATATTCAAAGCTCATTACATGAAATTCTAAGAAATCGTGGTCCAGACGCCCAAGATGAGTTGGTGCTTGATTATAATGGTGGACAAATAATTCTTGCGGGGAGCGTATTATGGCAGCAGGGTGATACAGTACAAAAGCAACCAGTGGTGGCAGGCAACTTCATATTTCTGTTTAATGGAGACATTTATAATTTACCAAAACCTGAATCTATGTCGGACACGTTTTGGATAGCGAGTCGATTTTCAGAATGTCGTAATACCAAGAATATACTAAAACTTCTGAAGCAATGGGAGGGACCGCATTGCTTTATAATTTATGACAAATGTAATCAAGTACTTTACTTCTCTCGTGACTCATTGGGAAGAAATTCCTTAATTATTGAACGTATTCCGAAAGGGTTAAATTTATTGAGTACATCACATTGTGAAAATGAAAAAATATCGCAAGAGTTGCCCCCACTAGGCATCTACCAGGTTGAAGTGAGTGACCTAACAGCCTGTGTATTGTATCCGTGGCAACCTTTAAATGAGTACGCTATACAACTTTTACGTAATCTTGACATTGCAGTTGGTTTGAAAACTACTGTGGCCGATCCAGTGTCGCCAGATTGGATGTTAAAAAGTAAACTTAGATTTGATTGAGTGTCAAAATATATCCGAAAACCTGTGGGATGTGCCGGATCGAAGAACTTCATCGATATCTATAAATGAATTAAAGAAACTTTGTCCTGAGCGGTGCTGGAATCTGCTGCAAGTCAATGTAACTCGTTGTGAATTGCAGCATAATCTTACAAAACATATCAAGCATCTTATATATCCTCTTGAAACTGTTTTAGATGAGAGTCTTGGATGCGCCTTCTGGTTTGCTTCAAATTGCACTAGCTCTACTGCCAGAGTCGCCCTTATTGGAAGTGGGGCAGATGAATTATTTGGTGGGTATGCTCGCTACCGCAACACATTCAGACGTTGCCTGGGCACCGAATTGGAACGCCAACTTGCCGTGCAAATCGAACTTGATCTAGACTGGCAACGTATACCGGCCCGAAATTCAGCCAGAGATGACCGAGTTATTGCCGATAATGGTAAAACGGCTAGATCGCCCTTTATCGAGGAGAATGTTGTTAAATTTATTAGATCTTTAAAAGCATATCAAAAATGTGGCTTTAGTTTCCCTGAAGGGGTCGGTGATAAACTGCTTCTGAGACTGTATGGCTATCATATCGGGTTGCGAGAAGTAGTACTGCTGAAGAAAAGAGCTATTCAGTTCGGTTCCCGAATCGCAAACGAAAAACCAAATGTTTCCTTTAAGTCGGATAACCGTAAGCTACAATAATTTTGATCCTTAAACAGATAACTGTTAAGTTCTATCAGAAATATGCAAGTTCGCATTCAAAGGTTACAATTATGACTAATTTTCAATAAAAATATTATTTTTACAAATTTGGTTTATAGGGTTGAAAATTTTAGAATCATTGCAGGAGTTATAATTTTAAAATATATTTGCAATTAAAAAACATACTGAACGAATTTAAATTGATTAAATGAAAATTATGCTTTATATATGTCCTAAATTATTCATTATTCCTCCCAATATTAGATCTCGGGGCTATTTTTGATCTACCTGTTAAAAATCAATTATAATTCGCTTTTTCATAAAATATACATAGACTCTACTCCGTCTCCGCAGACGACACGCAACTGACTTTTGGATTCTCGGCCGTGACAGACACGATCGTCTTCTGTAATTACACATCTTGATTAACTTTTGATCGGCTATGACCACACCTGATTTGCTCAAGAATGGAGCACCCGCTACCCGCTTTTTTTGGGATCTTTAGAAAAAATTCGTCAATACACGAAAACAAGGTCCATTCTTCAACAATCTAATCAAAAAAAAAAAATAGACTACTGTCGCCTCTGCTCGATTAAATTAGTTTTTTCTGATCCATATGCTCCTCAATATATCTTTATTTTATACCCTTGCAGAGGGTATTATAATTTTGGTCAGAAGTTTGTAACGCAGTGAAGGAGACGTTTCCGACCCTATAAAGTATATATATACTTGATCAGGATCAACAGGGGAGTCGATATAGTCAAGACCGCCTGTCCGTCTGTGTCAACACCGTTTGCGAGCTCAGTTTAAAAGCTAGCGATATGAAACTTTCACACTCGTCCTAAAACATGTGTACACAGATCAAGTTTGAAAATCGCCCCACTCGGACGTCTCTATCCTATAGCTCCCACAGGAACAATCGGATATATCTTGCAAGACTTGATGATAGCGCAGTGTAAAAGCTATTGACATGAATCAGGGGTGAAAAGGGTAAAAGCGCGTGCTAATCGGACTTCTATATCATATAGCTCCCATAGGAACAATTGGGTGAAATCGGTCCAAATTTGATGTTTTTTACAATATTTCGCGCAGTGTATAATCTATTGACATACATTTTTCCAAGTCTTATTTATTTACGCATACCTTGATCAAGGTAAAAGCGCGTGCCGATCGGATGTCTATATCTTATAGCTCCCATAGGAATAATAGGGTGAGATAGGTTAAAATTGAATGATTTTTAGGATATTTCGCGCAGTATAAAACTATCTATTTTTATATGACATTTTTGCAGTATAAAGGCTATTAACATGAAATTATGCAAATCTAGTTTATTTATGTATACCTTATTCCTTTCGCTACTTAATTTTAGCAATTTCGGCAAAGTCGGCAAGGGTATTGAAACTTCGGCTTTCCCAAGTTAACTTCCGTCCTCGTTTTTGTACTAAATACTCACTGGCCAAGCTTCATTTTTCAAGCTTTATCAATTTAAATTTAACTCATTTCCGAATTTAACCGTCTAATTTTCAATTCTGTCTTCCTCTAAAGGCACTAAAAACTCTTGGACTTAAACTTGAGTCACTCACGAGCAGGAGATGGGCATATTTACTTTACGGATGGTCTATAAGGTTTTGCCGTTCCGAAAATTCCCAGTTAGTTCTCCATTTTGAATTTGACGGACTTTTTATGCGATAGTTAGGCGATGTTTTTTCGTTGCAACCCTTAGTTCTTCTTCTTGATAGTGAAAATTGAAACATTCAATTAAAAAATATTGGCGGGTAACTTTTCAAAAAGGAAGGCGCCAAATCAAAAAATGCTGTTTAACTTGTAATAATTAATTAACTACTGATTCATCCGTGTGGCAGCATTAAGAGTTGCTCCACTCTTTCCTAGGCGCATACCGTACTCACAACCTAGAGCACCTTGGAGAACGGGAGAACAAAAACCAAACATTTATATACAATGAACGTAATTTGTTAACATTTAGACCATATTGGGCAAAAGTGGTTCATATTTTTTCTGCAGGTTGGTAAAAATCTGCAGACATATTAGTTCAGTCTGTCACCAAGAATCATTTATTACGCTGTTGTGCTCATATTAAATGTTGTGCAAAATGCAACGGGCTAAAATGATGAGCCACAGCTGTTCAGATCAGCTGTCATCGGATGGTGGATGTGCTCTGTGGGAATCCGAGTTTCACATTTGTCAAAAATCCCAACCGTTTCAAACGGATGGACTCTACGGGAAGTACTAGGCTTTAAGAGGAAAAATATCGATATATTGATATTTTGATATATTTCCGACATCCCTACAATGTGTGGAATATTTTGCTCAGTTTTGCAAGATACTGTTTTATGCCCTCTTCCCACAGAGTCCATCCGTTTGAAACGGCTGGGATTTTTGACAAATGTGAAACTCCGATTCCCTCAGAGCACATCCACCATCCGATGTCAGCTGATCTGAACAGCTGTGGCCCATCATTTTAGCCCGTTGCATTTTGCACAACATTTGAAATAAGCACAACAGCGTTGTAAATGATATTTGGTGACAGACTGCAAGTGATCTACGCGAACAACCAAATCTAACTAATAGGTCTGCAGATTTTTGCCAGCCTGCCGAAAATATATGAACCACTTTTGCCCAATATTGTCTAAATGGTAGCAAATCAATTTCATTATATATAAATGTTTATTTTTTGTTCTCTCGTTCTCCAATGTGCTCCAGGTTGTGAGTACGGTATGCGCCTAGGGAACAGTGGAGCAACTCTTAATGCTGCCAGAGGGATGAATCAGTAGTTAATTAATTATTACAAGTACAAACAGCATTTGTTTGATTTGGCGCTTTCCTTTTTGAAAAGTTACCCGCCATTATTTTTTAAATTTTCGTAGTGAATGTTCCAATTTTCACTGTCAAGAAGAAGAACTCAGAGTTGCACCGAAAAAACAACGCCTAACTATCGCATAAAAAAGTCCGTCAAATTCGGATGGGGAAATAACTGGGAATTTTCGGAACGGCAAAACCTTATGGACCATCCGTTGAACGGATGGTGGATGGTGGATGGTTCTCTGTGGGAAGACAGCATTATATTGTAATAATATTCAAAGCTCATTACATGAAATTCTAAGAAATCGTGGTCCAGACGCCCTAGAGGAGTTGGTGCTTGATTATAATGGTGGACAAATAATTCTTGCGGGGAGCGTATTATGACAGCAGGGTGAAACAGTACAAAAGCAACCAGTGGTGGCAGGCAACTTCATATTTCTGTTTAATGGAGACATTTATAATTTACCAAAACCTGAATCTATGTCGGACACGTTTTGGATAGCGAGTCGATTTTCAGAATGTCGTAATACCAAGAATATACTCAAACTTCTGAAGCAATGGGAGGGACCGCATTGCTTTATAATTTATGACAAATGTAATCAAGTACTTTACTTCTCTCGTGACTCAATGGGAAGAAATTCCTTAATTATTGAACGTATTCCGAAAGGGTTAAATTTATTGAGTACATCACATTGTGAAAATGAAAAAATATCGCAAGAGTTGCCCCCACTAGGCATCTACCAGGTTGAAGTGAGTGACTTAACAGCCTGTGTATTGTATCCGTGGCAACCTTTAAATGAGTACGCTATACAACTTTTACGTACTCTTGACATTGCAGTTGGTTTAAAAACTACTGTGGCCGATCCAGTGTCGCCAGATTGGATGTTAAAAAGTAAACTTAGATTTGATTACGACTTCTATAAGTTTCCTTATACCGATAATCATGTGAACCTTTATAATAAGATAATAAGTCAACCCCAAATCAGAGACTCACCACACTACACAAACTGCTGTGCGACTCGGTACGAAATCGTGTTAAAAACACTGCTCCATTTTGCCGACTCTGCTTAACAAACTTGAGTCTTAAAACTGAATGCAGACATGCAAAAGTTTGTATTTTATATTCGGGTGGCATCGACTGTACCATCTTGGCCTTGCTAGCACAAATTTGTACCAGGTAATGAACCGATTGAACTGATTAATGTAGCTTTCGAAAGCATTGAGGGTCAAAATATATCCGAAAACCTGTGGGATGTGCCGGATCGAAGAACTTCATCGATATCTATAAATGAATTAAAGAAACTTTGTCCTGAGCGGTGCTGGAATCTGCTGCAAGTCAATGTAACTCGTTGTGAATTGCAGCATAATCTTACAAAACATATCAAGCATCTTATTTATCCTCTTGAAACTGTTTTAGATGAGAGTCTTGGATGCGCCTTCTGGTTTGCTTCAAATTGCCCTAGCTCTACTGCCAGAGTCGCCCTTATTGGAAGTGGGGCAGATGAATTATTTGGTGGGTATGCTCGCTACCGCAACACATTCAGGCGTTGCCTGGGCACCGAATTGGAACGCCAACTTGCCGTGCAAATCGAACTTGATCTAGACTGGCAACGTATACCGGCCCGAAATTTAGCCAGAGATGACCGAGTTATTGCCGATAATGGTAAAACGGCTAGATCGCCCATTATCGAGGAGAATGTTGTTAAATTTATTAGATCTTTAAAAGCATATCAAAAATGTGGCTTTAGTTTCCCTGAAGGGAAACTTTTGAGACTGTATGGCTATCATATCGGGTTGCGAGAAGTAGTACTGCTGAAGAAAAGAGCTATTCAGTTCGGTTCCCGAATCGCAAACAAAAAACAAATGTTTCCTTTAAGTCGGATAACCGTAAGCTACAATAATTTTGATCCTTAAACAGATAACTGTTAAGTTCTATCAAAAAAATGCAAGTCCGCATTCAAAGGTTACAATTATGACTAATTTTCAATAAAAATATTATTTTTACAAATTTGGTTTATAGTGTTGAAAATTTTAGAATCATTGCAGGAGTTATAATTTTAAAATATATTTGCAATTAAAAAACATACTGAACGATTTTAAATTGATTAAATGAAAATTATGCTTTATATATGTCCTAAATTATTCAGCAACGCACCTCCCAATATTAGATCTCGGGGCTATTTTTGATCTACCTGTTAAAAATCAATTATAATTCGCTTTTTCATAAAATATACATAGACTCTACTCCGTCTCCGCAGACGACACGCAACTGACTTTTGGATTCTCGGCCGTGACAGACACGATCGTCTTCTGTAATTACACATCTTGATTAACTTTTGATCGGCTATGACCACACCTGATTTGCTCAAGAATGGAGCACCCGCTACCCGCTTTTTTGGGATCTTTAGAAATAATTCGTCAATACACGAAAACAAGGTCCATTCTTCAACAATCTAATCAAAAAAAAAATTAGACTACTGTCGCCTCTGCTCGATTAAATTAGTTTTTTCTGATCCATATGCTCCTCAATATATCTTTATTTTATACCCTTGCAGAGGGTATTTTAATTTTGGTCAGAAGTTTGTAACGCAGTGAAGGAGACGTTTCCGACCCTATATATATATATTCTTGATCAGGATCAACAGGGGAGTCGATATAGTCAAGACCGCCTGTCCGTCTGTGTCAACACCGTTTGCGAGCTCAGTTTAAAAGCTAGAGATATGAAACTTTCACACTTGTCCTAAAACATGTGTACACAGATCAAGTTTGAAAATCGCCCCACTCGGTCGTCTCTATCCTATAGCTCCCATAGGAACATGTTGCATTTCAAGTTGGAATCGGCCGGAGGAATTAAGAAGAAGGTATTCGTTTTTGGTAGGGCTATCGATAAAGTAGGAGGGTGGCAACTCCTACTGGAGTGGCGCCCCCTTCTGCTGACGTCTTGGCTATCTAGCTATTTAAACTAGCCCGGTTCGCTCTGGGTATGGCTAGGGTGGCCTTGATATGTCCAATGACCCAATTTCGAGAGAGGCGAAGGGAATATGGCGAGATATAGGCATGATAGGCAAATTTTTATAAAATCGCAGCCATATTGTCCCAGCAGCCAGATCAAAAGGGTCAGAATAGTGTTTGTGCCGAAAAATAATAAAAAGTGAGTGTTAGAAAAATTTGTGTTAGGTTAATAGTTTATTTTATTTATAAATAATTATTCTTAGGGCAACCGGGGTCCCAATACAAAGGGCCCCGGGATATTCAAATTGGAAGTTATATTGGAAGTTTAAATTGGAAGATATTTAAATTGGAAGATATATAAATTGGAAGATATTTAAATTGGAGGGAATTAAATCTGGAAAATCAAATTGGAAATAGATCGTGATTTTAAATTGGAGGAAATTAAATCTGGAAAATCAGGAAAATACGCACCTTCGGTCGAGCCAGCTACGAGATCTGGACAAACACTACTCGCCTTCCTCGGACGCAGCCAACGCCATCCGACATTCACCGGTGAGTCCGTTCCGGGCTATTAAGACCCACCTGCTTTGGGGTCGCCAGGCTGCCAGTGCGCGCGGCGTTGAGAGGCACCGCCATCAGGCTCTCCTTCGCCACCGCTCCTCGTGGTGTTCCTGGCCATTATTGCTGCTGGCCTCCGGCAGAGTACGCTGCAGTCGGGGCATATTTAGCCCGGCGCCTAGCCCAGAAGTGGCTGAAATCATTAATGTTAATTTAAATGTGCACATTGCTAAATTTATGTACTTACCTGTTGACCTGTATATTTATCCGGACTTAGACCCGAAAACCTCAAGTTGTCCTCGTTGTTGCCTGTGAAAAAGGGTCGCGATTATTAGTTTTCGGCGGGATTGTTTACAGCGCGTACTGCTTACCGTTTGGCCTGTCCCTTCTTTTCCCTTGGAGCTCCTCAGGATTAGGTGACCCGACACATACCTAGGTTGTGCCCTTTTTTTGCGCCTCGTTCCACTGCGAGTTCCACCAATACATGTCTGGTGGAACATATATTTCCGCGGCGCCTGTAGCCTTACCAAAGGAAGGTAATCTTCCGCTTTGACCGCATAAATTTGTAGACGGTGGCCAAGTTTGGTCGTAAAGGCTAAGGAAAGATGAATTGATATAAAGGAGAGCAATTTATGTTAACTTTAGTACTTACAATGATTATTAAAATGTACATGAAAGACTGAAATGTGCGAGTGAGTTGTCGCTGTGGGGGAGATGGGGCTGTCCTAGTCGCGAGGAGTGACTTCGACCAGCAGATTATGGGTGATGCCTCCGCAGAATCATCCGGGGCATCCTTGGTTGGGTGGGCGTGCTTGGCTAAGTCATCGATAGCCACCAAAACACCATATTTTTCCCGTCAATTATAATTGTTTGCATTGTTTACGTTTTTGGTTTGTTTTGATTGTTAATGATGAGCGATATCAGGGGTGAAAAGGGTAAAAGCGCGTGCTAATCGGACTTCTATATCATATAGCTCCCATAGGAACAATTGGGTGAAATCGGTCCAAATTTGATGTTTTTTACAATATTTCGCGCAGTGTATAATCTATTGACATACATTTTTCCAAGTCTTATTTATTTACGCATACCTTGATCAAGGTAAAAGCGCGTGCCGATCGGATGTCTATATCTTATAGCTCCCATAGGAATAATAGGGTGAGATAGGTTAAAATTGAATGATTTTTAGGATATTTCGCGCAGTATAAAACTATCTATTTTTATATGACATTTTTGCAGTATAAAGGCTATTAACATGAAATTATGCAAATCTAGTTTATTTATGTATACCTTATTCCTTTCGCTACTTAATTTTAGCAATTTCGGCAAAGTCGGCAAGGGTATTGAAACTTCGGCTTTCCCAAGTTAACTTCCGTCCTCGTTTTTGTACTAAATACTCACTGGCCAAGCTTCATTTTTCAAGCTTTATCAATTTAAATTTAACTCATTTCCGAATTTAACCGTCTAATTTTCAATTCTGTCTTCCTCTAAAGGCACTAAAAACTCTTGGACTTAAACTTGAGTCACTCACGAGCAGGAGATGGGCATATTTACTTTACGGATGGTCTATAAGGTTTTGCCGTTCCGAAAATTCCCAGTTAGTTCTCCATTTTGAATTTGACGGACTTTTTATGCGATAGTTAGGCGATGTTTTTTCGTTGCAACCCTTAGTTCTTCTTCTTGATAGTGAAAATTGAAACATTCAATTAAAAAATATTGGCGGGTAACTTTTCAAAAGGAAGGCGCCAAATCAAAAAATGCTGTTTAACTTGTAATAATTAATTAACTACTGATTCATCCGTGTGGCAGCATTAAGAGTTGCTCCACTCTTTCCTAGGCGCATACCGTACTCACAACCTAGAGCACCTTGGAGAACGGGAGAACAAAAACCAAACATTTATATACAATGAACGTAATTTGTTAACATTTAGACCATATTGGGCAAAAGTGGTTCATATTTTTTCTGCAGGTTGGTAAAAATCTGCAGACATATTAGTTCAGTCTGTCACCAAGAATCATTTATTACGCTGTTGTGCTCATATTAAATGTTGTGCAAAATGCAACGGGCTAAAATGATGAGCCACAGCTGTTCAGATCAGCTGTCATCGGATGGTGGATGTGCTCTGTGGGAATCCGAGTTTCACATTTGTCAAAAATCCCAACCGTTTCAAACGGATGGACTCTACGGGAAGTACTAGGCTTTAAGAGGAAAAATATCGATATATTGATATTTTGATATATTTCCGACATCCCTACAATGTGTGGAATATTTTGCTCAGTTTTGCAAGATACTGTTTTATA
>JAECXW010000449.1:0-239191 GCA_018153365.1 Drosophila fuyamai | reverse complement strand
GAACGCGTCCGTTCGTTGTGAAATTACAGGCGAGAGAGACTTAGATTTATATCGATATATATATGGAGTTGCTCGCAGGCAACTATCGCAATCGGCTGACAGACGGCGTTGCCAAATAGTTACATATTTCTAACACTCCTTCTCAACGCTGTTTGTCATTTTACAGGATAATTAGAATACATAATTTACAGTAAGCCCATCATATTGATACATTTCATGTGCTTAATCTTACTTAGATTCTTTGTTAACACATCTGCCATCATGTTTTCTGTTGATACATATTTTAAATCTATAATCTTTTCTTTAAACATATCTCTTACATGATGATACTTAATATCTATATGTTTGCTGCGCGCGTGATATACAGGATTCTTTACAAGATACTGCGCTTTGATTATCGCTGTGTATTATAATCGGCTGTACTTCACCAAGACCTATCTCACTCCAAAGTTTTCGAATATACACTGCCTCCTTTGCAGCTGAAGAAAGTGCAATGTACTCTGCTTCTGTTGTGCTGAGAGCTACCACGGGTTGCTTTTTAGACTCCCAGCTGATCGCTGCTCCTGCCACCAAAAATGTCCAGCCGGTGAAGGATTTCCTGTCGCTGTCGTCTCCAGCCCAGTCGGCGTCAACATAACAATAGACAGCCTGTCCAGTTTGCTGATAATTTAACTGGAACGTCTTCGTACCCTGCAGGTACCTTAAAACTCGCTTGGCACACACCATGTGCTCTTGGTGTGGATCCGAGTTCCGTTGAGCAAGCTTCGCCACGGAGAGGAGTATATCTGGCCTTGTCGTTATAGCCAAATACATAAGAGAGCCTATCAGGGACTGGTATTCAACCTGATTTGCTCTCAAACACTCCTTCTTGCTGCATCGAACCTGGTAACCAGCTTCGAGGGGTAAAATGGATGCCTTACAGTTCTGCATCCCGTAGTCTTCCAATAAGGCCTCTATATACTGCTTATGGCCCACTCGAACACTGCCAACTTCGCCATCTCGATCAATTTCCATTCCTAGGAAATGTTTCAGGATACCGCCATCTACAACATCGTACCTTTTTGAAATGAGGTACTTGATCTCATCCAGCTCAGCTTTCGATTTGCTCGCCACTATGATGTCATCTACGTAGACTACGATGAAACTCATGTGGTCATTTTGACCCCGTTTGTAGATGCAGGATTCGCTCGGACATGCTGAGAACCCTAACTTCAGAATGGTCTCGTCCAGGTTGCTGTTCCACTCTCGCCCACTCTGTTTTAAGCCGTAAAGCGATTTGTGCAGCTTCAGAACCTTTCCTGGATGCTTTTCGTCAGTAAACCCCTCAGGTTGCCTCATGTACACCACGTCATGGAGTTCACTGTTGAGGTAAGCAGAAGAAACATCAAGTTGGTGCATATACATACCATGTTCGACCGCTATCGCAATCATCAGCCTTATTGATGAATATCTGGCCACCGGGGAAAACGTCTCAGAGTAGTTGATACCATATTTTTGTCCACAGCCCTTTGCAACAAGCCGTGACTTCAAACGTTCCACATTGCCATGTTTATCTCGCTTGACCGCGTAGACCCACTTGCATCCAATGGCCTTCTCTCCCTCAGGCAGCTCGACAAGTGTCCAAGTCTTCCTCTCTTTTAGACTATCAACTTCTTGTTGCATAGAATTCTTCCAGTCCTCTGCATGTCTGGAACTTAGTGTATCTTTGAAACTTGCTGGAACCTCAACATCACTTTTGGTTATGACATTGACAGTTTGGTACTCCTTTCGAGGTCTCCCACGCCGCCCAGAACGAACAAGTTTTGGCCTCCCAGGGCCCCGTTTATCGCTTAGCAGCACCTCTGCTTCTGACAGCACCTCTGCTTCTGGCAGTAGCTCTGCTTCTGGCAGCACATCTTCATCTGGAAACACCTCGGCTCCTGGTAGTACTTCTGCTTCTGGTGGTTGCTGTTCTTTGCTCTCCTCGCTGGCATATACATCGGGCTCATTTTCGTCATAAGCTCCGATCTCTTCAATTTGTGGAGCGAAATTACTTTCATTATATTTTTGCTTCTGAAAATGCTCCAAAAATATGACGTCACGTGACTCTGTGAGTTTTCCTGTACATGGATTATACAAACGGTAAGCAGCAGCCGTATCTGAATACCCTACAAAAACATATTCGATTCCTTTCGGTTTGAATTTACGGAAATGCTTCTTATCCAAGCCGATCGCTTTAACTCCGAATACCTTGAGATGAGCAACACTCGGTTTCCGTCCGAACCAAGCTTCGAACGGCGTCATATCCTCCAGTGCTGATGACTCCGATCTGTTTCGCAAGTATGCTGCAGCAGCTACGGCTTCCGCCCAAAATGCTTCGTCCATATTAGCATACTGCAACATGCTCCGAGCCATCTCAACCAGCGTCCTGTTAGCTCTTTCCGCCACTCCGTTTTGTTGAGGTGTATACGGTACAGTAAGCTCTCT
This sequence comes from Drosophila fuyamai, assembly GCA_018153365.1. Classification (NCBI taxonomy): domain Eukaryota; kingdom Metazoa; phylum Arthropoda; class Insecta; order Diptera; family Drosophilidae; genus Drosophila; species Drosophila fuyamai. The sequence goes on along the minus strand of JAECXW010000449.1, from coordinate 236,725 downwards.
CTTTATTCCATTGCTTACCAAGAACTGCGTAAACTCTCCGCTCAAATACTCCCGTCCGTTATCGCTGCGCAGGATTTTGAGCCTTTCTCCTGTTTGTTTTTCCACCAGTGCTTTAAACTCCGTGAATTTTCCGAAAACTTCATCACGCGTCTTCAGAAAATGTACATGCATATATCGCGATTTATCGTCTATAAATGTCACGAAATACCGAGATCCGCCATTTGATTTTTTGCTCATCGGTCCGCAAATGTCTGTGTGAACACGTTGCAAAATATTATTCGCCCGATTTTCTGCAACCTTAGGAAATGGCTTTACAGTTATTTTACATTTAGCACACGTTTCGCACACATGGTCCCGCATGTCACACTGGCTCGCTTTTAGTCCACGCACTATGTTATTTTTAATCATTTTGTTTAGGCTTCCAAAATTTAAATGACCAAGCCTGCGATGCCACTTTATTATTACTGAGTCTTTCCCTTCTGCCGCAAAACACAAATTTTTCTTTGTTTCTACTAAGAACAAGTCGTTTTTCTTATCGGCACTCAACACAACAGTTCCATTTTTATTTATTATTTGGGCACTATTTCCAGAAAACTCTGCACGGAATCCGTTTTCAAGTGCTCTCGATACGGATAGAAAGTTACACTGTAAATCTTTTACATACAGTACATCCACGAGATCGATCGTACTTTTCTTCCATTTTATGCGTACATTTCCACGGCCTTCCGCCATGATGCTATTACTGCCGGCCAATATTATTTTTTCTCTATGTTCCTTCATACTTGTAAAACTAGAGCGATTGCAACACAAATGCGTCGTGGCGCCACTGTCTAAGCACCAAACGCTATCTCGGCGCTCTCCGAACTCACTTGGCCCATAAGAGAAAACAGAATAATTACGACTGTTCTCCTTCTTCTCTCCGTCTTTCCTTTCGGGTTTACCCTTTTCGCGACAATTTACAGCAATATGCCCTTGACGACCGCATGCCCAACACGCTCTCTTGTTCTTGTCTTTGTTCTTCCATTCGGTTTTGGCAGACACTTTCTCACTTCGCGACGCAAACATTCTTGTCTCTTTCTCATGAACCGTTTCGTCGTTCTTTCGTCTCTCTCCTTCTTCCAGCAATTTGATTTTTTGCACATGCAACGACGGCAATCTGTCGCGCGTCTCGACAGCAACAACAAAATTCTCAAATGCATCACTTAGGCCAGACAACAACAAAATAACTGTAACTTCTTCGGGTAGCGTTACCCCGACTTCGTTCAGTTTCTCCAGAGTATCAGAAAATTTGCTTATATGCGATCCAATGTTGTTTTCATCTGCCATTTTCATTCGAAGCAATTGCCTAAGCAGAAATACACGCCGCGCCGGTCCTGTTGGCCTATGTATTCCTAAAAGCCTGTCCCATGCTTCCGCTGCACTAACACAATATTTTACATGATTTATTTGAGACGGTTTTATATGTAACATTATGCTCGCAAGAGCTTTCTCATCTTTTGTATCAAAAGCAGCCTTGACTTCTTCACTGTCATTTTCATTCTTTATAACACGACGGCAAACCACTGCCCACAAATCTGCGTATATTAAAACGCTTTTCATTTGCACAGCCCATGCGCTGCAATTTTCATCATCGAGTCTTTCTATGAAGTTCATACTTGGATTCATTTTTCCGTGTTTAATTGCGAAGCCACTAACTTAGCCTGAAGTCCAGAACTTTCCACGCAGGGACAAGCTCACTTTTTACCGCAAATGACTACACGCACACAACCGTAACCGTCTTTTAACGCGAAGCCCTCTACTGAGCCTTAAGTCCAGAACTTTCCATGCAGGAACAAGCTCACTTTTTACCGCGATTACCAAACACGATCACCAGCAACTCTTTTTAATCCTTTCGCAGTGTAAAGTCACTCTGGGCCCATAACCTATTGGATATGTGAGTGCTTTATTAGAAAGAACAAAAAAAGGAGGAACGCGTCCGTTCGTTGTGAAATTACAGGCGAGAGAGACTTAGATTTATATCGATATATATATGGAGTTGCTCGCAGGCAACTATCGCAATCGGCTGACAGACGGCGTTGCCAAATAGTTACATATTTCTAACAATTATTTATAATAATTTATAATAATTTATAATAATTTACAGCAATTTATAATAATTTATAATAATTTATAATAATTTATAATAATTTACAATAATATATAATAATTCATAATAATTTATAATAATTTATAATAATTTATAATTATTTATAATAATTTACAACAATTTATAATAATTTATAATAATTTATAATAATTTATAATTATTTATAATAATTTATAATAATTTATAATAATTTATAATAATTTACAACAATTTATAATAATTTATAATAATTTATAATAATTTATAATAATTTATAATAATTTACAATAATATATAATAATTTATAATAATTTATAATAATTTATAATAATTTATAATAATTTATAATAATTTATAATAATTTATAATAATTTATAATAATTTATAATAATTTATAATAATTTATAATAATTTATAATAATTTATAATAATTTATAATAATTTATAATAATTTATAATAATTTATAATAATTTATAATAATTTATAATAATTTATAATAATTTATAATAATTTATAATAATTTATAATAATTTATAATAATTTATAATAATTCTTAATAATTTATACAAATTTACAACAATTTATAACAATTTATAATAATTTATAATAATTTATAATAATTTATAATAATTTATAATAATTTATAATAATTTATGATAATTTATAATAATTTATAATTACTTATAATAATTTATAATAATTTATAATAATTTATAATAATTTATAATAATTTATAATAATTTATAATAATTTATAATAATTTATAATAATTTATAATAATTTATAATAATTTATAATAATTTATAATAATTTATAATAATTTATAATAATTTATAATAATTTATAATAATTTATAATAATTTATAATAATTTATAATAATTTATAATAATTTATAATAATTTATAATAATTTATAATAATTTATAATAATTTATAATAATATATAATAATTTATAATAATTTATAATAATTTATAATAATTTATAATAATTTATAATAATTTATAATAATTTATAATAATTTATAATAATTTATAATAATTTATAATAATTTATAATAATTTATAATAATTTATAATAATTTATAATAATTTATAATAATTTATAATAATTTACAACAACTTATAATAATTTATAATAATTTATAATAATTTATAATAATTTATAATAATTTATAATCATTTACAATAATATATAATAATTTATAATAATTTATAATAATTTATAATAATTTATAATAATTTATAATAATTTATAATAATTTATAATAATTTATAATAATTTATAATAATTTATAATAATTTATAATAATTTATAATAATTTATAATAATTTATAATAATTTATAATAATTTATAATAATTTATAATAATTTATAATAATTTATAATAATTTATAATAATTTATAATAATTTATAATAATTTATAATAATTTATAATAATTTATAATAATTTATAATAATTTATAATAATTTTTAATAATTTATACAAATTTACAACAATTTATAACAATTTATAATAATTTATAATAATTTATAATAATTTATAATAATTTATAATAATTTATAATAATTTATAATAATTTATAATAATTTATGATAATTTATAATAATTTATAATTACTTATAATAATTTATAATAATTTATAATAATTTATAATAATTTATAATAATTTATAATAATTTATAATAATTTATAATAATTTATAATAATTTATAATAATTTATAATAATTTATAATAATTTATAATAATTTATAATAATTTATAATAATTTATAATAATTTATATACAATAATGTATAATAATTTATAATAATTTATAATAATTTATAATAATTTATAATAATTTATAATAATTTATAATAATTTATAATAATTTATAATAATTTATAATAATTTATAATAATTTATAATAATTTATAATAATTTATAATAATTTATAATAATTTATAATAATTTATAATAATTTATAATAATTTATAATAATTTATAATAATTTATAATAATTTATAATAATTTATAATAATTTATAATAATTTATAATAATTTATAATAATTTATAATAATTTATAATAATTTATAATAATTTATAATAATTTATAATAATTTATAATAATTTATAATAATTTATAATAATTTATAATAATTTATAATAATTTATAATAATATATAATTATTTATAATAATTTATAATAATTTATAATAATTTATAATATTTTCTAATAATTTATAATAACTTATAATAATTTATAATAATTTATAATAATATAATATTAATATATAATCTGATCAATCAGTTATATGGCGGCTATAGGATATAGTCGGCCGATCCTTATGAAATTTGTTAGGTCAGATTGATTGGCCAAATATAAAACCCATAAAACATCGCAACTTTCTAACTTTACAAACACCAAAATTAAGCATTTCCGATCAATCAGTTATATGGCGGCTATGGGATATAATCGGCCAATCCCAGCCGTTCTTTTTTTTTACTGATGGACGTTGATGCACTTCGAGCAGTACAAACAAGTAGCCCATCGACACCAAGCACGTGCTTGTTACGCGCGGGGCCCTATTTGGGCAAAAAATGAGAGTTCGCGAGGAAAATATATAAATTATATAGAGACAAGACACAAGTGAAAATAAAATGCACAATTAAGAGTAAAGCAAATGAGTAAAATATTAGTTTTTAATAACGGAATAGAAGTTGAAATGCAAATTAAATAATAAAGGTTGTTATAATTATTACATAGAACGCGAAAGGGCTCGTGCAGACACAAATTTGATGTACATTGTGGCAAATTTAGAGGAATATAATTTCGTGTTAGTCTAACAGGAACATTGAAAGTTGGGCGGTTTTCAAGTTCTGCAGAATTAGTATCACCTCTTATAAGATTATGCATAAAAATAGTATTAAGCATTGTTCTACGATTTACAAGTGTTGGTAAATTAAGCAACAGTAATCTATTCTGGTAGGAAGGTAGCCTTACGTTTTGATCCCAGTTCAAATTACGAAGGGCAAATAGAATAATTTTTTTTTGTACCGACTCAATACCGTTAATGTGCACTTGATATTGTAGACTCCAAACCGACCAACAATATTCCAAAATAGGACGGGCAAGGGAGGTAAATAATAATTTGGTCGTATAAGGGTCATCAAATTCTTTTGACCAACGCTTTATAAACCCAAGAACACTCATGGCTTTGTTAACAGTGGACATTATGTGGCAGTCAAATTTAAATTTAGGGTCCAGAAGAACACCTAAATCGTTAACTGAATATATACGGTCCAGTGGCGTATTTTCAAGAAAGGAACTGATAAACGTAGGAGTACCCCTATAAAAAGTCATAACGTTGCATTTAAGGTGGTTCAACTTCAAAAGGTTGTACTCACACCATCCACGAAAACTATCAATATCTGACTGTAAGTTAAATCCCGACGCTATATCATTATATGATAAACAAAGCTTAACATCATCAGCCTACATTAGTACACGAGAATGTGTTATGATAGAGGGAAGATCGTTGATAAACAAAGTAAACAGCAAAGGGCCCAGATGACTGACCTGAGGCACTCCAGATATCACGTAGATTAATTTTGAAACAGCATTCTTGAATATAACCCTCTGAGTCCTACCATTCAAGTAAGTTGAAATCCAAGTTAATAGATTACCAGGAAACCCAAGCAGATCTAATTTGAATAAGAGAAGAGAGTGGTTGACGGAGTCAAAGGCCTTACTAAAATCTGTATATATAACGTCAGTCTGCATTTTTTTCTGAAATCCATTTATTACAATGGATGACAATTCAAGAAGGTTGGAGGTGGTCGGTCTTCGCTTAACAAAACCATGCTGACACGGTGATATAAGCGAGGAACATAAATGTTGCAAATGAGAAGTAATAATACTTTCAAATGCTTTAGGAATTGCCGACAATTTGGAAATACCTCTATAATTCTTGGTATCAGCCTTCCCACCCTTTTTATGAAGTGAAATAATAAAAGAGTCCTTCCAGATATTAGGAAAAACTGATGATGAAATAGAGAAATTAAAAAGTTTAAGAATCGGTTTACAAATGGTTGACGCACAAAACTTAAGCAAACATCCAGGAAGTCCATCTGGACCGGAAGAATATGTCGGCGTTGTTGTTGCTACGTGAGGGGCGAACGGACCTATAAGTATTAAAGTTATTTGACAGAACTTCAGAGTCAGATATCTCTGGTTTTAGCCAAGTTTCCGTAAAAGCCAAAATATCTTCACTGAATGCAGAGGAGTCAGCATAAAGCTTTTGTAGCTTCATATTTAGACCCCTAACATTTTGATACGCCAAAGATAAACTTTTTAGTTTTTTGGCACAGTGGAAGGTCTGTTATTTGTTCTCGGTTTATTGGGAACAAATTCTTTAATTACTAAATCATCATTAAGCCAAAATCTTTCAGAAAGTAACACATTAAACACATCAGGCGGAGCAAATATTTAAAAAGACGATATCCTACTAGCGTATGAAAATCTAAATTGTTCAACTGCAATATCCTCGGATGGGAATTTTTCACGTATAAATTCCAAAACATCCTCAGATGTGGTATCTGGGGTAAATCTAGAAACAAATAATTGCTTTCTTTATGGAAGAACTGAAAGTTTCTTACGCCCCCCAGAAGCAGTATGAACCTCATTGGGCTGAGAACCAGGAACACTGCCTACTGTACCTATAGGTACGGTCAGCAGTACTGTAGATTTTATTCTGGAAACAGGGACACCACCCGAACAAGCTGTATCCATAGGCACAGTTGGTTCATTTCTGACTTATATACTGGGTGCAAAGGGTGTGGGCAAAGTGCCATTTCGATATCTTTAAAACTGATAGACTAGTTCGCGTAGGAACAGACAGACGGACAGACATACGGACAAACAGACGGACAGACAGACGGACAGATGGACATTGTATATCAACTCAGGACGCGATCCTGATGATGAATATATACATATATTTTATAGGGTCGGATATGTCCCCTTCACTGCTTGCACGCTTTTGACCAATATTATAATACTCTCTGCAAGGGTATAAAAAGGTAATAATCGTTCCAGCAAGTTCGTATTCAAACCCGTTTATTAAATGAATTTGGTTGAAGTTTACAGTTAAAAGTCGTTCATTCGTGTGCCTTCGTTACCATCATAGCTTTTGGAGCCGGTTTCTTCCATTCACACATGATTACAATATATCTTTGTATGTATTTACCTACAATTTCTTCTACTTTCAAAATGAAAAGGCTAACATTAATTTAATACAACTTTTAGATCACACATCATAATTTTAATACCTCCAGCAACTTCTGTATCTGCTCAGTACAATTATAATGGGATGTAACTTCGTTCTCAATCGTATTTTGGCTGCTGTTACAATTATAATTTTTTGTAATCCCACTTTAAGTCATAACTTAATTAAGGAGAAGGCGCTGAGTTCGATTTCCATTATTAACACCAACAACATTTTTGTTGGAGATTCGAAGCAACTGTCTATAAGCAACGGAAAGGATACAACACCACCAAATTTTATTAGATTACTATTAATGCGTCTTATATATGGAATTGCTACAAGTATGGGTATAGAGGACCGATTGGAAGGCACATTTAATGGAGCATTTATACCCCCAAACGTTAATGGTGTGTTTGAATTTAATGAATATGGTGATGATAATAATAGTGAGGAGCTATTGGAAAATAGTTTTAATGCTGGCAATTGAAAACTTAACTATAAATAAGCATGTGTCACTTAAAAAGCCTTTACAAACACTGTATTGACTCGATTGTTTAATTTTGATTAACGTGTTATATGTAACAAAATTTAATTCACAAAGATAATAATATTAGATTAGCATAAATTAACATATGTAAATTAGCACATATACATTATTACATCATTATTACTTATGAAAGTCGATTACTAATTTTTCAGAACGTCCCTCAAAATTATAAAGAAAATGGCCGTCTTGACTCTTACATTTACATTTACATTTCGAATAAAATGTCACTAAAAACAATACAAACAATTTTTAAAATGGCCTAATTTTATTTTTACGTAACTAAGTACTTTTCAGTTCCACACTTCTAAAATATTGGCAAAATATGCGTTTGCTTCAGTAAGAGGTAACTAAGTCTCAACAACCAATAAAAAACGTCAAAATCCTTTCTATAGAATACAATCGATCATTGAGTGCAAGCAATTAATAGAAATAGGACATTTTTTAACTTTCCATATTCGTTTTATAGATTAGGTTGTTAATATAGATGCTATAGCTTGAAATATATTGAGAAAGTTTGAAAAAAAAATCCACTATTAATTGCACATTGGAATTAATTACAAAACATATCTATTCGATGTTTTGATTTAAATGAACAATGAACCTAGGTCGTTTTCCGATACGATTTTCTATCGCTCCAATGACAGCTATATGATATAGTCACCTAATTTCGTCTAGAAGAACCGTAGTTCTGAAACAACGAAGCTATAATTTCATTTATTTTTTCCGGTTTTTTCTATGACAAAATTCCTTAAACTGACAAAATAAACCTTAAACATGCCCAATATTGTCTAAATAATAACAAATCAAGTTCATTAAATATTATATAAATATTTTTGTTTTTGTTTTATTATAATTTTATATTTTATCTTATTTTTAAAGTCAAGGATGGCATACAGCCAAGATCAATTCAATGACATGATCTTGGTCTGTGCTCGCTGCTCCTCCCGCGGTTCTTGAACTCTATTTCCATAAGCTTGGCCTTGTGGTATACATTTGCGCGAGTTATGTCAGTGAAATGCCACTGTTGGTAGATCGATTTTAGGACTTTACGAATAGTTGAGGACAAAAATTGTCTGCGATAGTTGAAGTTTGTCATCAGATTGAATTCAAATTTTATTCAGAGGTTCCCGAAAAGCCGACGCTGCCGAAATGTACATAGCTTGACTTAAGTACTAATACCAAAGAGAAATAACAAGCTGCGTCGGCAAAACGGTCCGAAGGGGCATCTGACTGTGTGTAGATGTGCGCACCCGTCAGAGTAACATATCTAGGATACCTCTGGGTATCTTACCTACCGGCTGGACGGTATCTCGCACACTGTAGGGGGCGCAGAGGTGACTAAACCTTAACTACCGCTGCAGAGGCTTCCATGACTTGGGGGTCCACATCTAACACCTTTACAAAGTATTTCCTAGTTCCAGCAATAAATAAATTGTATTAGTTAAGTTTAAACTACAGATAATAGTCTTTGGGCATACTCTTGTTCTCCAAGGTGTTCTGCTCCATGTTGAATACGTTACACGCCTAGATAAGAGTAGAGCACACGGATGGAGCGCCACGGCTTGGCCCCGATTTGCTTACAAAAAATATTATCGTAATATCGTTTACGATTATTTATTTATTAGTAAGTTCCCTTTTCTTGACATTTTATTGACCAAATTTCAAAGGAATTTTTGTCGATGAAGATAAGACCCCTTAAAGTAGACGGATTTTAGGTAAAATATTTTGAAAACTGGTAATTTCCCCTGATAGGTGTGTTTTATTAATGATAGATGGGTTTCGTTATTATTTCGTTACGTTTTTAATTGAAGCACTGATTACATCTCGAAAACTCACTGTACTTAGTTTTATGAATTAATAATTATACAAAGCCACAAGTATTTATATACAAATTCAAGTCCTAAGCATTTTTGCCATCGTTTCCGTGGCAGGTATATGATATTGTTGTCCGATTTTGACAAAACTAAAAGCGTAATTCTGATATAGTATGTAATTACTATATCTCAAAGGAATATTTCAATAAAAAGAAAAAAAATGTTTTTTTCATTTCTATTTTTTTTTTTCGATTTTTCTATGGAAGCTACATATTATATATGATATAGTTGTTCGATTTTAATTTATTCAAATCAATAATTCCAGAGTGTTTAAATATTATAAAATCCCTAAGAACAAAAAAAATAAAAACAACAAAGTTATACTTTTTTAAAATGTATTTTCCGATTGTTCCTATGAGAGCTATATAATATAGTTTCCTGATTCGGCTCGTTCCGACTTATATACTACCTGCAATAGAAAAACAACTTTTGGGAAAGTTTTTGATGAGGCAAGAATATTAGTGCATAAAAGTAGGAAAATAATAATAAAACGAGCTAGTCAAAATTATCAAAATTATTTATCAGTTACTTTCGAATTTAATAACTGTCAAAGAGATGTATCAATTAGATTTATTAATACCCCTTTGGCAATAAATCCTAGAGAAGAGCAAATTCTGGCAATTCCTGCGGTAATAACATTACCGGAACAAGAATAAGAAGCATTAGATTCAGATACAAGTGTAATAGATACAAAAGAAAACATAATGTTAGCTGACCAAAGGGCATATATAAAAGACATTTCGAATGCCTTTCCAGAATTTGATGGACAAAACAATGAGCAATGTATGTCAATTTTGCGCTGCATTTTGCCATCGTTTCTATGGCAGCTATATGATATTGTTGTCAGATTTTGACAACAGTAAAAGCGTTATTTTGATATTGTAAATTATTACTTTATCTCAAAGGAACATTTTGATAAATAAAAAAAAGCACAATAAAATTTTGTTTTATTTAAATTGTTTTTTATTTTTATATGGGTGCTATGTGAAATAGGTGTCCTATTTTAATTTATTAAAAATCGTAATTCCATAGTACTTAAGTATTAACAAATCAATGAACAGAAAAAATTTAATTATTAACAAATCAAAGAACAAAAATAAATTTGAGTAATAACAAATCAAAGAACAAAAAAAAATTAAAATCAACGAAGTTTTACTTAAAAACTTTGTTTTTCTGATTGTTCCTATTGTTCTGGCTTATATACTACCTGCAACAGAAAGACAACTCGGGTTTCTCAACTTCCCCGTGAATAAGTTTATAAATAAAAATTGTGCATCGTTCTAAGGTTAATAAGGATGGTAGATTAATTAGGAGAAGTCTACTAGATTGGGATGGTACAAAAAAGGTTTACATTCCATTTAATGCCCCGTAGAGCAATTAATAAAAAGTTCTTTTGCACAGGTCTATATGTACACCATACTGAGGACTCCAAACTGCTGAACAGTACTCCATGATTGGACGGACTAGTGAAATGAACAGAGTCTTTGTAACATAGGGATCATCGAATTCCTTTGACCACCTTTTAATAACTCCAAGTACTCATCTGGCTTTATTCTTCATAGAAGTAATATGGTCACAAAACTTATGTTTTGGATCAAGAAGGACGCCAGGGTCTTCAACATGCGTCATTCTAGACAACGCACAATCACCCATCGTATACGAGGCATATTGTGGGTTCACCCTAAAAATGTTATTACTTTACACTTAGCACTATTTAAATCCAACAGATTTTTACAACACCATTTTTGAAAAGCATTTATGTCCGATTGTAAGTCAGAACTGCTGTAAATTTTGTTATATGGCAAACATAACTGAAAGTCATCTGCGTACATGAGGACACGCGAAAAGACTAGAGGGATATCGTTAATAAATAAAGTAAAAAGAAGTGGGCCAAGGTGGCTTCCTTGTGGGACGCCTTAAGTAACTCGTATCAAATTAGAGATAGAGTTTTTAAAGACGACTCGTTGGGTCCTACCACGCAACATTCTTTCACTCTTGTGGCTGACTTCAGGGTCCCCAAGCAACACACTCTCTTTCTCTTGTGGCTGACTTTAGGGTCCCCATGCAACATTCTCTCATTTGTGGCTGACTTCAGGGTCCCCAAGCACCCCATTCTCATTTCAGGCTCGCTACGTGGCAACCCGCCCCGGGGTCTATTCTGCAATTGTGTCACTTTTTGCCACCTTACTCACACCCAATAAAATTTGTGTCCCGGTTCCACTCACACTCAGCTAAGCAAAGCAAAGACACACACTTATCAAAAATTTCATGTGTGCTATGAGTGCCGACATTATTACGCTCTCGCTCATACAAGGTGCCGTTATTTTTTTGTGCTTGCACCCATTCATTTTTGAGCAACGCGTGCTTGTCGCACTTGCACTCAAAACAAATGATGGAAAAATCACAAGTAAAAAAAGACAATGCGGGATTAATAGAAGTAGGCAAAACACACAAGAATCACTTGAGTGTTTTTTAAACACCATGGTGCTTTTGCATGATTTGTTCTTTGCGTTTAGGTTCAGTGCATCGTTGAACTTGTTGCGGAGGCAAACATAATGACGGCGGAAATAATAAAAAATAATATAGAACGTGGCGATTACACCGTAGCTCCAACTCACAAGGGCAAAAGTGTAATTTGGACAATATTATGTGAAATTATACAAGAAGACCAAACTGTCCTTGAAGGCTGGCTTTTTTCCAATACATGCAGAAAAGTGCTGAAGTTTGTTGTTAACCAAACTTCAATTTTGTCAAGACACAAATGTTGTTTGTCTTTAAGACAACCCATGGAAGCAAAAAAAAGTTTCTAGCTTGGACAAAAAATTAGCTATAGAGAAATGCAGCGAATGGGTTGTTCAGGATTGTCGCCCGTTTTCCGGAGTGAGCGGAAATGGATTTCGCAATCTAGCGAAATTCTTTATACAAATTGGTGCTGCTTATGGGGCGGACGTCGATATTGATGACCTACTGCCGGACGCAACGACATTAAGCCGAAATGCGGAAAATGTTGCGGAAGAAAAGCGGACAATGATATCCAAGGGACTAAAAGAAGCAGTGGATAATGGAGGAGTATCGGCAACGATTGATATGTGGACAGATCAGTACGTCAACAGAAATTTTTTAGGTGTCACATTGCATTATTTAAAAGACCTAAAATTGTATGACATTATTCTGGGATTGAAATCGATAGACTTCGAAAAATCGACAGTTGAAAATATTTTTAACAAACTAAAAACTATTTTTGTACAATTTGATATTGAGGACATTGCCAATATTAAATTCATAACAGATAGGGGATTGGCGCAAAATATACGATTGAATTGTAGTAGCCATTTACTTTCAAATGTTCTAGAAAAATCATTTGAAGAATCGTATGAGCTACAAGAAATTTTACACTCATGTAAAAAAATCGTAAAGTATTTTAAAAAAGCAAATTTGCAACATCGGCTAAACACAACATTAAAAAACTCATGCCCTACTCAATGGAATTCAAATTATACTATGCTTAATTCTATAGTGGATAATTGGACAACAGTTAATTAAATATTAGGTGACTCTGAGGGAGGTCAAAAACTGATTTGCGTTAATATATGTACTTTAATAAAAATAGTAATTTTGCTTGAAGATTTCGAGAGAATTTTTAAAGAATTACAAACGTGTAGTTCTCCATCTTTATGCTTTGTTTTACCCTCTATTTCGAAAATAAAAACACTTTGCGAACCGAACGCTGAAGACATTTCACCAATATCCGTTCTTAAGGAAAGAATTTTAATTAATGTACATACGATTTGGAAAGAAAACTTAAGTATTTGGCACAAAGCTGCATTTTTTTTATATCCACCTGCTGCAGTTATGGAACATGAGGACATAATACAAATAAATGAAAAATTAATAATTTTATTTACAATACAAGCGAATTTTCCAGTAACAATAGTTTTTCGAGTAATGAATCAAGCAGCAAGACCAGCAAGACCTATTTGTCAATTGGCAACTAACTCTAAAAACCAAACGTTTGTGCCGAAAACCCAATTTTTCTTTTCTCACCTGGTGGCTTTTTCAAAAAACAGTTAGAAAACGCCTTTAGAGGAAATAGAAAGTAACTGTACAGAGAGAGTTTGGAAAAGCAAGGAAAACTGTTATCCTCTTTTATCTAAGTTTGCCTTGCAACTTCTTACTACCCCATCGAGCAGTGCAGCGGCCGAGAGAGTTTTTTCCTTAGCGGGCAATGTTATAACAGAGAAAAGAAATAGATTAGTACCTAAATCTGTTGATAATTTACTTTTTCTCCATTCTTATTATAATAAATTTAAATAAAAATAAAAATAATTTTTAATAAAACGACCTGAAGCTAAAAAAATATGTTAAATAATAAATAATTAACAGTTAAGTAATATGCAATAAAGCAAAAAATTCATATATGTTAACTAATAAATAATTATAAAGTAAGTAATAGGCAATGAATCAAAATTATGTTAAATTAAAATGTAAGATCCATAGAAATAATTTGTTTCATTTAGCGATGCATTTGGAGCAGAAGGTAGTATAAAAAACAACTCAAGCGAAGGCTTGCAAAAAAGAAACCTAACACTCAACACACTCAATACAATATTTGCCTTCATTTTTGTGTTTTTCTTTTCACCCATCCTTTTTGCGACGCTGACGCGCTGGCGTGCGCACACACGCTTGTTCAAAAAAACTACCCGCTCTATATTGATGCTTGGTGCGGCACACACTTATGCATTATTACGAGGCTGGCACTTATACTCAGTTGTCCGGTAGCAAAAAACACCAGGGTGCCAGAATCACCCTACATTTACCCGGTGTACCTTGAGGGCCGGTGGACTCTTACAGTTCTCTGGTCGAAACTCTCTTTCAGCAGCCAGCGTCGCTTGTGAACAGTTGTGTTTACCTTTGTGCTCTGAGTTTTTGTATTTTTTCAGTGATTTTGTGCGAGTGTTTTGTGTTAATTTATTTACAAAGCTTAACTTAATACATATCTGTGTTAGAAATTTTAAATAGATCTCCCAGTAAACGGGTATGTGTTTAGAATTGTTTTTAACATTTCTATTAGATTTGTTTAATCTCGTAGCTTTGTTAGTGTAATTTACGCTCTCTATACTTGCTAGAACTCTTTTACTCCCTCTCAATCTCTCCCGCTCTATTTTATAACTGTAATTTACTCTCTATGAACTTCTGGTAGACTTGTTCGTTTATCTCTCTAACTCTCTCTCTCTCTCTCTCTCTCTTGCATGCTTTACATTGCATTTGTTTATTGATTAAAGTTGTTGTGTTGCACAAGCCACGCTCAGTCGATATAAGATTTATTCTCTCGTGCTCTCTTGTTATACCCGTTACTCGTAGAGTAAAAGGGTATATTGTATTCGTGCAAAAGTATGTAACAGGTAGAAGGAAGCGTTTCCGACCCTATAAAGTATATATATTCTTGTTCAGGATCACTAGTCGAGTCGATCTAGCCATGTCCGTCTGTCCGTCTGTCCGTCTGTCCTGTCTGTCCGTCTGTCCGTCTGTCTGTCCGTCTGTCTGTCTGTCTGTCCGTATGAACGCTGAGATCTCGGAAACTATAAAAGCTAGAAGATTGGCATTTTGCATGTAGATTTTAGGAGTTCCTACGCAGCGCAAGTTTGTTTCAAAATGGTGCCACGCCCCCTCTGACGCCCACAAGCCACAAGCTGTGACCACAGTTTTGATGCTAATATGAAAATTTTTTTTGATATGTATTTGTTTCCTCAATACCTTTCGATTGGCCAAATAAAAGTTTGCCACGCCCACTCTAACGCCCAAAAACCCATTAAACGCTTAAGCCTGGCCAGCGCCTACATTTCCGCCTTTCATGGCCCGTGGTACCAATAGCGCCATCTAACGGATGACTTTGGAATAGATGGGCAAGGCGCTCAACATAGTCAACGTTAATTCTCGATAAGGATTTCTATTAAAGGAAATTGCGATGGCTTTCATTTGTCAATACCGAACTATATCCCAAGATCTATGCAAATCAAATCAAGTTAGCCAAATTGGAGGTGTTCCCTGGGTACCGATTTTAACATACAAATCGGGAGCTAATTCGAGCGGCGAAAAACATACAAGAAGGCATATTTATATTAAGTTGTTTAGCTAAGTAACGGGTATCTAATAGCCGAGGCACTCGACTATAGCGTTCTCTCTTGTATTCGACTTAATTTCGTGATCCCGCGCTCTTACTTTTTTCGTGTTTTGTGGTTTTTGACAATTTGATTTGATCCCAGTGCCAAATTTACTTTGAGGTATTTTTCTTATTCTTATTTTTTTATTTTGCTTTAAAGTTACAATGGCTCTTGTCTGTTCTAAGAAAAATTGTACTCTTGCGTCTTTAACTAAAAACCCTTTTATTTTTTGCTGGCTCTGCGATTCGATGATGCACGTTAAATGTGCAGGATTTACTGGCAGAGTCAAAGATTTCATTGATCTTAATTCTGGTCTCATGTGGTCATGTGGGTCCTGCAAGGAAATGGTTGTTGAGATGAGTGGCTTTATGAGGCAGACTCGAGACAGCTTATTGAATATCTCTGGAGCTTTTAAACAACTCAATGAGGGGTTCAATTCCGTCTGTGCCCAGTTTAATAATAAAAAATAATTAACCGAGTCGCCTAAACGTAAAAAAGCCAGTTTAACCGCCGTTAATATGATTGTGGAATCCACCCCAAATCCGAACTTGGTAGCAGCAGTTTCTGTTGACACAGGGGTAAATGAACCAACTGTGCCTATGGATACAGCTAGTTCGGATGGTACCTCTGTTTCCAGAATAAAAGCTACAGTACTGGCTAAGTCAAAGAATTCGTTGCCGACCGTACCTACAGGTACAGTAGACACCGTTCCTGGTCCTCAGCCCAGTGTGGTTCAGACTGCTGGTGGGGGCCGTAAGAAACTTTCAGTTGTTCCACAAAGGAAGCAATTATTTGTTTCTAGATTCACCCCAGATACCACATCTGAGGATGTTTTGGAATTTATACGTGAAAAATTCCCATCCGAGGATATTGCAGTTGAACAATTTCGATTTTCTTACGCTCGTAGAATATCGTCTTTTAAAATATTTGCTCCGCCTGATGTGTTTAATGTGTTACTTTCTGAAAGTTTTTGGCTTAATGATGATTTAGTAATTAAAGAATTTGTTCCAAATAAACCGAGAACAAATAACAGGCCTTCCACTGTGCCAAAAACTAAATAGTTTATTCTTGGCGTATCAAAATGTTAGGGGACTAAATATGAAGCTACACAAGCTTTATGCCGACTCCTCTGCATTCACCGAAGATATTTTGGCTTTTACGGAAACTTGGCTAAAACCTGAGATATCTGACTCTGAAGTTCTGTCAAATAACTTTAATACTTATAGGACCGATCGCTCCTCACGTAGGGGGCGGTGTACTGATTGCTGTTACCTCTAGCCTAACATCCGAAAGAATTCTCACTCATATCCCAAACGAAATTGAATTTGTAAGTGTGAAAGTTTCTTTGCAATCTTTATCTATTTTTGTTACATGTTCCTATATTCCACCTGGCTCTGATCTAGTAATTTATGAGCACCATCTGTCCGCAATAAAATCCGTTCTATCCCTGCTTTCTAACAGAGACCTTTTGATTGTTTTGGGTGACTTTAATCTACCTGATATTTCTTGGTCTCCTCCCACTGACTCACTTGTCGCTATACCTTTATCCGCCCATGATTTTGTAGATGGCCTTTTAGAATTATCGTTACAGCAAGTAAGCTTTATACGAAATTCTTTAAATAGACAATTAGATCTTGTGTTTGATCTTTGTTTCAGACCCGTCCGAGGTCACGGTATGTAGAGTTGACGCTCTTGTTGTACCTGAAGACCGATATCATCCAACAATGGAATTGACAATTTACCTGAAGACCGATATCATCCAACAATGGAATTGACAATTTGCCTCCATTGCTCTGATACCCTCTCTCCTTTAGTGCCCCCAACTAAAATGAGATGTTTTCGTAAATGTGACTATAATAAACTTAACGATATGATTTGTCATTATAATTGGACAGACTTGTACAATTGTACAGACATTGAAAGCGCCACTGAACTATTCTATATAGCGTTAAATACTTTTTTTTAATGAATGCGTTTCTAATAGGTTTCCTTTAAACCTAAACAGGCCTCCTTGGATTACCAATGCGCTTCAAAGACTTAAAAATCTTAAATCAAATACTTATAAAAAGTATAAAAAATCGGGTAGCCATCAGATTTTTCGAAATATGTAGTGGCTCGATCGGATTTTAATGTTCTCAACAGTCATTGCTATTCTATGTATCTAAATCGATGTAAATTTGAATTTTCAAATGATCCGAAACAGTTTTTCAGCTTTGTTAATGCCAAGCGTAAGTCATCGGCATTGCCTTCATCGGTACGTCTAAACTCAATGGAGGCATCGACGGATTCTGACATTGCTGATTTATTTGCTGAGTTTTTCCAAACCACTTATAGTTCGACAGCTTGGTCAAATTCTAAATAGCCTAATCCCTTAAATAGGGCAAATTGTATTTTTTCACCTTTAATTACTGAAAACTCTCTCTTAATAGATTTAGAAACAACAACAATTCTCCCGGTCCAGATGGACTTCCTGGATGTGTGCTCAAGTTTTGTGCGTCAACCATTTGTAAACCGATTCTTAAACTTTTTAATTTGTCTATTTCATCATCAGTTTTTCCTACTATCTGGAAGGACTCTTTTATTATTCCACTTCATAAAAAGGGTGCGAAGGCTGATGCCAAGAATTATAGAGGTATTTCCAAATTGTCGGCAATTCCTAAAGCATTTGAAAGTATTATCACTTCTCATTTGCAACATTTATGTTCCTCGCTTATATCACCATGTCAGCATGGTTTTGTTAAGCGAAGACCGACCACCTCCAACCTTCTTGAATTGTCATCTATTGTAATAAATGGATTTCAGAAAAAAATGCAGACTGACGTTATATATACAGATTTTAGTAAGGCCTTTGACTCCGTCAACCACTCTCTTCTCTTATTCAAATTAGATCTGCTTGGGTTTCCTGGTAATCTATTAACTTGGATTTCAAGTTACTTGAATGGTAGGACTCAGAGGGTTATATTCAAGAATTCTGTTTCAAAATTGATCTACGTGACATCTGGAGTCCCTCAGGGAAGTCATCTGGGCCCTTTGCTGTTTACTTTGTTTATCAACGATCTTCCCTCTATCATAACACATTCTCGTGTTCTAATGTATGCTGATGATGTTAAGCTTTGTTTATCATATAATGATATAGCGTCGGGATTTAACTTACAGTCAGATATTGATTGTTTTCATGAATGGTGTGGGTACAACCTTTTAAAGTTGAACTACCTTAAATGCAACGTCATGACTTTTTATAGGGGTACTCCTACGTTTATTAGTTATTTTCTTGAAAATACGTCACTCGACCGTATATATTCAGTTAACGATTTAGGTGTTCTTCTTGACCCTAAACTTAAATTTGACTGCCACATAATGTCCACTGTTAATAAAGCCATGAGTGTTCTTGGCTTTATAAAGCGTTGGTCAAAAGAATTTGATGACCCTTATACGACCAAATTATTATTTACCTCCCTTGTCCGTCCTATTTTGGAATATTGTTCGTCGGTTTGGAGTCCACAATATCAAGTGCACATTGACCGTATTGAGTCGGTACAAAAAAAATTTCTTCTTTTTGACCTTCGTAGTTTGAACTGGGATCAAAACGTAAGGCTACCTTCCTACCAGAGTAGATTACTGTTGCTTAATTTACCTACACTTGTAAATCGTAGAAAAATGCTTGGTACTATTTTTATGCATAATCTTATAAGAGGTGATATTGATTCCGCAGAATTTGTAAACCGCCTAACTTTCAATGTTCCTGTTAGACTAACACGAAATTATATCCCTCTAAATTTGCCACCATGTTCATCAAATTTTTGTCTACACGAGCCCTTTCGCGTTCTATGTAATACTTATAACAACCTTTATCATCTAATTTGCATTTCCACTTCTATCCCGTTAGTAAAAACTAATATTTTAACTCATTTGCGTTTCTTTTAATTGTGCCTTTTATTTTCACTTGTGTCTTGTCTCTATTTAATTTATGTATTTTCCTCGCGAACTCGCATTTTTTGCCCAAATTGATAATAGGGCCCGCGCGTAACAAGCACGTGCTTGGTGTCGTTGGGCCACTTGTTTGTACTGCTCGTAGTGCATCAACGTCCATCAGAATAAAAAAAAAAAAAAAAAAAACACGCCTGACACAAAAAAATTCTTGTGACGAACCCTGGCCATCCCTGATCCCTAAACCGTCACAACACTTGGTACCACAGAATTTGTATTTGCACTACCAGTATCGCTCGTTAATCCGGACATTAAGTCCACATGAGGTGTTTTTTTTTTTTTTTTTTTTATAGTTTATTGAACACGCCACACAAGGATGGACCTTGTTTTCGTGTATTGACAAATTATTTCTAATGATCCCAAAAAAAGCGGGTAACGGGTGCTCTACTTGAGCAAATCAGGTGTGGTCAAAAGTTAATCAAGATGTGTTATTACAGAAGGCGACCGTGTCTGTCACGGCCTAGAATCCATAAGTCTGCCGGGTGTCGTCTGCGGAGACGCCGTCGACCCAGTGGTGTTGCAAGATGTCTTGCCAGACAGTTTGCATGTGTGAGCAAACGTTCCCGGTATCGACTTGAGGATTTGCAAATCGTCTCTGTTACCGTCGGCACTCCCGTGTCCTGGAACATAACTAGGTTTTCTACATAATGGTGCCACTTCACCCCTAGCATCCTCCTGAGAGCCTTTGTAATGCATGTTTGCACCCTTTTTAGTGACGAATCACAGGCCGTGCCCCAGCAAGTGATTCCCCAGTTTAAGGTTGGGAGGACAATGGCCTTAAAAAGCCGCACCTTAGCTTCAAGGGATAGGCCGCTGCCTGGACGAAGGAGCCAGTCCATTTTGTCAAGTTTTGTTCTTGCTGATCCACAAACTCGATCAATTTGTCCCTTCCAACAAAGGCGACGGTCTAAGGTAACTCCGAGGTACGTCACCTTATCTTCGTGCTTGAGCCTATTCCCATCAATGTAAAGGCTACGCGAACGGCCAGGGCGGAGAGCAAAAGTGGCATGTTGCGTTTTGTCAACATTAAGCGCAATGTTCCATCGAGAGGCCCAGCACTCAAATTCGTCTAAGAATGTCTGGACACGTCGGGACGCAGAAGTAGTGGTGCTACCAGCTGCAAGAAATGCAGTGTCATCTGCATATGTGGCCAGGAGTGTACCACGAGCAACTGGGTTTGGAAGATCCGAAGTGTAAATTGTATACAGAACCGGGCCAAGGACGCTTCCCTGCGGGACACCAGCACGAATTGGGCGAAGTCCAGAACGATGTCCACGAATGTCTACAGCAAACTTCCTTTTATCTAAAAACGATACAACGAGATTCCAGAGCCTTTCAGGCAAAAGCGGCATTAGCTTGTAGAACAGTCCTTCGTGCCAAACCCTGTCAAAGGCCTGTCGAACATCGAGAAAAACGGCTGAGCAGTATTTGTGGTCTTCGAAAGCCCCCAGGACATGGTTAATTACTCTGTGCACTTGCTCGATAGCACTATGGCGACTACGGAAACCAAACTGGTGGTTCGGAAGTGCGTCTTCAAAGGCGTTAATAGCTAGAAGTCTACCAAGCATGATCCGCTCAAAAATCTTGGAGAAAGTGGACAGCAAACTAATCGGCCTATAAGATTCCGGGCAACATGGGTCTTTTCCTTTTTTTGCCACCATTGTAACTAATGCTCGTTTCCAAGGTGATGGGAAATAACCAAGGTCCAGGCAAGCATTAAAGAGGAGACAGAGCTGTGCAATGACAGAGCTAGGCAGAGCCTTTGCTACTTTTCCATCAATCGCGTCCATGCCAGGAGCTTTAGTAGTAACCAGTCGCTTTATATGACCACGTACTTCATCTTCGTCTACTGGACGGACAGTAACAGGAGGACCAAATGAAAGTCCTAGCCTAGAGATTGTTGTCTGGACTTCATCGCTTGTTGCAAATTCAAATGGAGTAAAGCGATTTTCAAGATCATCAGCAAATACTTCAGCAATCTCGGAATCACTGTGGGCCCAAGTCCCATCACCACGTTTAAGGGAAAACCTCTGAAGCGGCTGTCTTTTAAGGTTGCGGGTGCATTTCCAGAGCGCAAATCCGTGATTCTGGTTAGGATCAATTGCACTGAACTTGTCTATAAAAAATTCTGACTTGGCCGAACGGAGGACTTTCCTTAGCTCTGATACAGTAGCCTTCCACCTTGCCATATCGATGGTATGCCTCGTCCTCATCCAGACACGGCGAAGTGCATGACCTTTTCTGGCCAAGGCAGCAATTTCTGGCTTTGAATAAGCCCAAGATGGAGGAGGAATAGGTATGCTTCTAGGAGGAGGGGCAGCTTGATGGATCTGTTCAACTAAGACCTCAGCAAAGGAATCTACGTCGTCCACAGAAAGAAGAGAAGGTTGCTCCTGAGTCAGAGCAGTAAGTTGCGCACTGAATCTTTTAAGATCCGAGCCCCGGGGAAGAAGCCTGGATTTGGTGACGATCGTATAGGCAGCCACGCAAAAATATATCAGGAGCGGAATATGATCAGAGGAAAGTCCCGGACACTCTGAGATTGTAAGGTGGTTGCACGGGATGCCTTTGTACACAGCAAAATCAATGGCCGTCGGGAGGTGGTCATTGATCCAAGGAAAATGAGTGGGTCCGCCAGTAGCCAAAATCTGCATATTTGAGTCAGCAATAACTGACATCAGGGTGTTTCCCCGAGGGCATGATCGCCTGCACCCCCAGAAACTGTGGTGCGCATTCCAATCACCTCCAATGAGAAAGCGGCTACCTACAGAGCCAAACAGACGCAGATATTCCTCAGTCGTCCAAGAAAGGCGGTGACCAGGTGGACAGTAGACAGCACCAAATGAAATTCTGCCAAACCCAGTGACCAAACTTATGGCAACTGCTTGCAGGTGAGGCTCCGATATTGTGGCACTTAGGTGATAATCTAAACAGGATTTGATGATGACAGCAGCACCACCACGATGTCGATCATCAGGGTGGTTGGCAGAGTGAACAGCATATCCATTAATGTGGAAGAATGAACGGCTGGTAAAATGTGTCTCTGAGATCAATAAAATGTCAATGTTGCGTTCCTGGAGGAGATGTTCAATCTCGAGTGATTTGCCAACTAAGTTGTTGGCGTTCCAAATAACGATATTTATACCGTAATTAGTCATCGCATTGCGTTGACCCTGATAGATTGGCGTGCTTAGAAATCACGCTCTGTAACATTTGTAGTGTGGTCGTCATTACTGACATCATTTGATCAAATCGTAACAACAATTTATCAATTGCAGCCGCTTGGGCTATCGCAGCAGCCTCTTGTTGCTTCCTTAATCCATTAATAAATTCCAGAAGCCTGTCCTGAGAAGGTTGTTCAATCGAGGAGGTCTTTTCACTTGGATGTGAATTTACCGTTGGCGAAGTCTTACTTAAGGATGCAGGAAGACGCGTAGAAAACCAAGCATTTTGAGCCGGGGGCATGGCAGGCTTAAAAGTACGTTTTTCAGTAGGTCTACGCCCTACAGAACCAGTGGGCTTACGTCTTTCAATAGCCTCTAAATAGGCAGGACATCGACGGGAAGACGCACTATGATTAGAACCACAGTTAATGCACTTGAGTTGTTCCTCATTTATGGCCAAGCACCGCTCCTTGCCTTTTGTTTCATGGTCACCAGCGCATCTGGCACACTTTGGCAAGAGTGAACAAAAATTTTTAGAATGTCCAAATTCTTGACATCTGAAACACCTTAAAGGACCTTTTCTCTGAAGCTGCGGTTCTACTTTAACCACCTGATAGTCAATTGTCTGGATATCATACACATTTTTGTTGTTTCTAGCTGGTTCCAGCTCCACAAAGAATATATCCCGGTTCGCCTTCCCATTTTCACCAGGGGGGTTGAATACATTCCGAGGGTTGTGTCCCAGAGCTTTCAGTTTTGCAGTGATTTCGGCTATTTCAGTGGAAGCGTGAAGTCCCTTGATGACGACTCGAAAGGCTCGTTCATTTTTAAACTGAAAAGTGCTGACAGGAATTCCATTATCCTTGAAAAGCTTCTGGACTACACGGTAAACATTGCCATCATCCACAGTAATCCTACAGGAAGATTTACCAGTTGTCTTGAGGCGAAAACCATTGGCCACAGAAGATAGTAATGAAATTAGTTGCCTAAAATCAGTGATTCCCCTCAAAAGGAAGGGTGGCGGACGGGGTTCACGTTTCTTGGTTTTAGCTTGAGAAGAGGCATTGCGTGGGGACACCGAATGCAAGTTAGCTTCAACAGGCTCAGACAATCCATGACCAAGTTTAGAGGTGCTGATTGACTGATTATTATGAGTGGAAGTCATTGTATCATCATCATCGTCAGACAAAATAGCAAAGCTATTGTTGTTTCCTAAGTAGGTAGAGCCTTCTTGACTTGAAGAATGTGATTGTATGGTCATGCCAGAGGATGGAGCTTGAGGACGTTTATGGTCGCCAACAGGGTTTGGCAGCGATGATTTGTTGATATTACTACCTCCGAGTATGTCAAGATTTCGTCTTTTCCTTAGGTTATTTACCTGAGTAAAGCGTTCATCATCGGCAGCATTTTTACTAATCCACTTAGGGGTAAAAATGGTCATAGTCGGGACAGATGAGGTGTCTGAATAATTGGAATCATCAAATTCATCAGAAGTATCAGAGAGGCACCTATTGGCATCAAAGGCAGTCGCCTTGGCATTCCTAGAGGCATTCATAACAGCTACTTTAGCAGCTTCATCTGTATTGACTGGTGGTCGCGTAACTTGGTCCTTAGCAAAGACCGAGTGCTTAGTCACATGAGAGTCATAATTGGTTTCCCGACAAACTTTCGTCGAGATGGCTTGAAATTGGAAGACATCTTTTTTGGGAACTGCACCAGCATCTGACATTGTACTTGCGTAATGAACTAAAAAAACAAAGAAAAAGTAAGTTAACCGCAGCAGCCGGCCTGCCAACCGAAGGCAAGGCCAGCAAATGTTTTGTTAAGAAAGTCAAAAGAAAATCGTAAAGACTCAAAAAAACAGAATTTTGTATAAAACTTTTTTTTTTTTTTTTTTAAATACGGGAGCTCTGAAATAAACACAACCGGTTAGTCTGACACATAAGTCGAGACTCACATGAGGTGTAGGAGCCACTTCTTTATTTTGATCGGACAGAGCGGAAGTTCCTAGCGGCGACACATCGCTTCGAGCCACTTCGGGTACCGAATAACTTTTTGCCCCCGATCTTAGTACCATTTGAGTGGCGCCTAAGATTGACACGACTTTTTTGTGCTTTGATGAATCGGGCTCAGCTAGCAGGCGACTAGTGAGCTGCGATTTAAGCGCCACGAGCAGGTGAATAATTTTATGGGAGTTCCGGATTAATTCCGTAACACTGCTTTTTTCTTTTATCACACGTATGGTAGGGAATACTCTGCTGACCAGCCAAGATAACTTTCTTACAATTTTTCAATGAACAATAAGCTATTATCACTGACCACGGAACACTGTGCACTATAGCGGGCAACAAAATCGAAAGCGCTCAAGAACTTTTTGATGAGAGAGAAAGAAGATATGACTCCAGTATTTTATGGGTGTTCTGTGGAAGCAAGGTTTTAATTTTATAAATTGGATATATATATGGATAATTGTTTCGGGTTACAGGATTTCGAGCTGCAATTATATGTTGGCCTAGTCGACTTTTCAACTTTTTATAGATAGGACAACCTCTGTAATTTGCAGTGTGGTTTTCCCCACAATTACTAAATATTTTGGCAGAGTGGTTCTCCTTGTTTATAAGGCACGCCTCCGTTGAATGTGTATCCCCGTGACGTCGTTAGTGTCGAAGTCACCGTTTTAAGCGAGGGCATAGTGATGGTCGTTGTTGTAATGAGCAGATCGTTGGTTATGTTGTAGGGGTCGGGGGACGCGCATTGGGCACTCCCCGGCTGCTTTTGTGTTGTGCCGCTTGGACATATCAAGCCGGGAGAGAGCGAGCGTGCTCTCTCCGTATTCGCTTGTAGTGTTGCAGTTGTTGCCGGAAATGAAAATTCGGAGCGCAAAACAAAAACGACACGATGGGAAAAACTGTCAAAAAATTCACAACAGAAATTGACAACGGCCGAACATGCTGATTACTTCCATTAGCACTACTATGGTCAAGATGTCGTTTTTTTGGCATAAAGTCGATTTTTCGATGTTAATATATCGTTGTTTTCTTATTTTAATTTTAAAGTAAATTCATCATGAGTTATACAAATTTTAATTAAAAGCTTTAAGAGCGCCAACAAAAATTTTTGGGATCTTTTAAAAGTGAGCTTACGATCAGCTGATAGAAATTCGCGCCAAAATATTTAGTTGCTTTATGTTGTGTCATACGCGTTAAATTGGTCCAGAAAATTCATCTAAATTATGGAAAGTAATCTTCAAGGTATGCACTATTAAATATATATGGCTATTTTATGTATAGTTCTAGGGATTTAGTATTGTGTAATGTCCAATTTATATGTATTTTTTAGAAAATTAAAATGCGTTATCCGTGTTTCTTGAAATATAACTGTTGAGCTGTTCCATGCTAAAAGCAACTAATTGGCCCAGATTGTACTTGTGAGTGTTGTCTTTAGCCACAAACCAAAAACTCATCCCCATTGGTCCCCCTTATCTCACATTTTGGTAGTCACTTTTGAGTTTAGTCACAGCGAACTTTTGCGAAATATAGCGCTGCGCCATAACACACAATCGAAAAATTCAATGTGTATCGGATTGGAATTACACCAAAATGAATAAAAACGCTGTGGAATTTAAAATAATAAAGGATATGGACAAAATTTAGTAATTTCAATAGTTACATTCATAAATATCTTCCCAAACGTAACTACATGCATGTACCGTTCATGTATAAGAATTCTGTATGGGTGGCGTCTAAAATATCAATTACTATTGATGAAACCTGCAAAACACCACAGCAAATGGGACGTCCAACCATATCTTAGACGAATACGGGTACAAGATCAAAAAGGAAATTGGCATCTGAGCTCGCAAATAAAAATAATTGTGACACAAGTCTTCTTGCCCATGCTGCAGCAGTCTATGCAAAGAAACAAAGCAAGATGGACACGGCTTTTGTTCATAAAAAACCATAACAACTCCCAAATACCCTATTGAATCAAACGTTATCAACAGCAACAAAATTTACTCAATGCTGTCCAATTTGTGTTGTCACTTCAAACAAAAGTATTAGAAATAAAAGATTTTAAGTCTGAAATTGTTGTCCCAAGGCCTGACGCTTTACAGTTTGGAGTAAGTTCATTGCTTGGTGTATTCGGTTTATAGAATTTGTCTTGAACATTTATTATAAAATTGAAATAAAACGATGACGGAAGCTAACTTCGTCAAGCCGAAGTTTTAATACCCTTGCAGACTTTGCCGAAATTGCTCAATTTAAAAATTTACTGAAAAGAATAAGGTATAAATAAATTAATTAGATTTGCATAGTTTCATGTCAATAGCTTTTATACTGCAAAAATGTCATATAAAAATAGAAAAAAAAGGAATATTTTCGCCGCCTTTAAAAATGTTTCCTACGGAAGCTATAAAATATAGACGTCCGATCGGCAAGCGATTTTACCCTGAGCAAGGTATACGTAAATAAATAAGACTTTGAAAAATGTATGTGATAGCTTCTACATTGCGCGAAATATTATGTTTGAAATTCGAACCGATTGCACCCAATTGTTCCTATGGGCGATATAGAATATAGACGTAAGATCGGCACTCGCTTTTATTCTGATCAATGTATGCATAAAAAAATACGATTTGGAAAGATTCATGTCAATAGCTTTTACACTGCGCGAAATATCATCAATTCTTGCACGATATATCCGATTGTTCCTATGGGAGCTATAGAATATAGACGTCCGATCGGGGCGATATTCAAACTTAATCTGCGTACACATGTTTTAGGACGAGTGTGAGCTCGCAAACGGCACTCGCTTTTATTCTGATCAAGGTATGCATAAAAAAATACGATTTGGAAAGATTCATGTCAATAGCTTTTACACTGCGCGAAATATCATCAATTCTTGCACGATATATCCGATTGTTCCTATGGGAGCTATAGAATATAGACGTCCGATCGGGGCGATATTCAAACTTAATCTGCGTACACATGTTTTAGGACGAGTGTGAGCTCGCAAACGTCGAGTGTTTCTTTAAAGGAAAGGGAAATATTAAATAAAAAAAAAAAAAACTTTTTCAAAAGAGGTATCAAGTCTTTTGGACCTTCCGTCTACAGCTGAAAATGAAAACGATGAAATTGTTTAAAATATTAAATTAGATAAAGTAAAAAATTGCATTTAAATAATAAGTAAGTAATTAAATAGAACTGAAAATAATATATATTTATTCTAAATCTACTATCAATCAGCTTGCAGGATGGCAAGAGTGGTCGTAACCGCACTGTTAATTTTTTTATCACAAATTATTAATACCATAACAAAAAAATGTGCGAGGTTTAAACCATGTAACTCAATTTTTCGACTTTATGCCAAAAAACGGCATCTGGACCATAGTGCAATGGTCAGAAATTGTGATTTGCATAGTTCTTGGGATATAGTTTGGTATTGACAAATGAAAACCATCACAATTTCCTTTAATATAAATCCTTATCGAGAATTAACGTTGACTCTGTTAAGCACCTTGGCCAGCTGTTCCAAAGTCATCCGTTAGATGGCGCTATTGTATACGCCATGAAAGGCGGAAATGTAGGCGCTAGCAAGGTTTAAGCGTTTAATGGGTTTTTGGGCGTTAGAGTGGGCGGTGCAAACTTTTATTAGGCCATCGATAGGTATCGACGAAACAAATACCTATCAATAAAAACTTTCATAATAGCATCAAAACTGAGGCCACAACTTGTGGCTTGTGGGAGTCAGAGGGGGCGTGGCACCATTTTGAAACAAACTTGCGCTGCGTAGGAACTCCTAAGATCTACATGCAAAATGCCAATCTTCTAGGTTTTATAGTTTCCGAGATCTCAGCGTTCATACGGACAGACGAACAGACAGGACAGACGGACAGACGGACATGGCTAGATCGACTCGGCTAGTGATCCTGAACAAGAATATATATACTTTATAGGGTCGGAAACGCTTCCTTCTACCTGTTACATACTTTTGCACGAATATAATATACTATATTATAATATAATATAATATATAAAAATAACAATGTAGTACAAAAATGACGGGCAACGCAAATTCAATATTATAAGCCCAAAAAGATCAAGGCCAGCTTGGTAGTTACAACAACAGAGGTCATTATCGCGGTACAGGCAATGGTCGCGGTTATTGTAATAATAATAAATATAAAAATAATTATAATCGCAAGAATTAACAGTTATTTAGGAAATAACCACCAAAATGGAGGTTATAACCCTAATAATAATAACAATAATAACAATAATAACAAAATCAATGATAGGGTAGCCCGAAACGCTCCGGGATTTTCCCAGCAATCTTTGGGTACTCAGCAGTAGAAAACATTAAAATCATTTTATTTTCAAAACTAACTTTTATAAATGTAGCAACGGGAAATAACTAGTCTTTTCAATAGACACAGGTGCGGAAATATTCATATTAAACTAATTCTCTAAACAATATACAGGGAATAAGTCAAAAAGTTACCAAATCAAGAGGGCTAACTTCTATCAAAATACAAACGTCTAAATATACAATATCACATGAGTTTCATATCGTACATTTATAGTTCGCTATTCCTTGTGATAGAATACTAGAAATCGATTTCATAATAATAAAAATACAACTATCAATTATATTTCAAGCCTTCTGAAGACTGTTATAAAACCAAAATAACTTAAAATATCCGACTTATGTTCCAATAACAATACAGTTTTGGCAACAACTCCATAATTCTGCCAGCAAGATCTCAAGTTGTGCGAAAAATTTAAAGAACCTCAGAAAAGACAGTATATAGATCGTAGATCCCTTTGTTCCAAACGTGCGTAAATGCATAACCGTAGGAATTTTACGTGTCCAATAAGTGTAAGGCAGCTCTCCAAATGGAGCCTTTGTTGGGCACCTGTTCCGAAGGTAGCAAGCTATTCTGATAGCTTCCGCCCAGAATAAAGCTGAGGCTCCCGCTTCTTTCATCATATACCTGGCCATTTCTACCAGTATACGGTTCGGCCGCTCGGCCTCTTCGTTTTGTTCTGGAGTGTGTGGGGTAGACAGACGTCGCTTAATCCCATTAAGTCGAAAGAAATTGTCGGATTCTTTATTTCGTAACTCTGTTCCATTATCGATTTGTAACTGTTTGATTTTATTTTCGGTTACATTTTCAGCTAATGCTTTAAACAATTTAAACGCTTCTAGCACTTCTGATTTTTGCTTTAAAATATAGACCGAACTATATCGCGAATAGTCATCTATAAATGTAACAGAGTACGTGAAGCCACTTATGGACTGTGTACCCATTGGTCCACACACGTCACTGTGCACAATTTCTAGCGTTTTCTCTTTTCCGTAGCACTTTTATAAGTATATATTTGCCGTTTGCTTTTTATTTTCTTTTATGTTCATACCGTGAACTTTTCCGTATATCGACATCTTCTTCAAATCTTTTTCATTTATCCCCTCTTCACAGCTGATCTGAACAGCTGTGGCTCATTATTCTAGCCCGTTGCATTTTGCACAAAATTTAAATTGAGCACAACAGCGTTGAAAATGATACTTAATGACAGATCTACGCGAACAACCAAATCGATTTAATGTGTCTGCACATTTTTGCCAGCCTGCAGAAAAAAAATTAACCACTTTTGCCCAATATTGTCTAAATGGTAACAAATCAAGTTCATTGTATATAAATGTTTGTTTTTGTTCTCTAGTTCTCCAAGGTGCTCCAGGTTGTGAGTACGGTATGCGCCTAGAAAAGAGTGTAGCAACTCTTAATTCTGCCACACGGATGGATTAATAGTTAATTAATTATTACAAGTATAAACAGCATTTTTTTGATTTGTCGGCTTCCTTTTTGAAAAGTTACCCGCAATTATTTTTTAAATTTTTGAAGTGAATGTTCCAATTTTCACTGTCAAGAAAAAGAACTCAGAGTTGCACCGAAAAACATCGCCTAACTATCGCATAAAAAAGTCCGTCAAATTCGGATGGGGAACTAACTGGGAATTTTCGGAACGGCAAAACTTTATGGACCATCCGTTCAGCGGATGGTAAATGGTTAAATAACTCCTCACAAATAATAAAGAGTTTGGAGGATACAGCTGGAGAGAGTTTGGAGAATAAAGCTGGAGAGAGATCGGAGAGAACGAGAAGAGAATTAGGAGAATGCAGCTGGTGAGAGTTTGGAGAGAACGAGGAGAGAGAGAGTTTGGAGAAAAGGAGTAACGGTAGAAGACGGCGTCCTTTGACCCTATTGTAGTGCCGTGCGCAAAGTCCAAAAAGGAGAAGCCCAGAATTAACGGGATGAGCCGGCCTTTATAAGCAGGCCGAGCGCAGGATGCGGGATCAGTCGATCAAAAGGAGCCATCGAGCATCGAATCGCGAGTGAACAACGTGTACTAAAAGTCAAAGTCAAGGATATACAACCGTGAAAACCAGCCGGCAGCAAGATCGCTACGTCGAGACGTTCGGGACCAAGTAAGTCACCGAATCGAGACACAGGTTTTATGTAATAAGGTTGTCTGTAATAACGACCATCCAGACTATATTGGCTGTAATACCAATTAGCGTCGGCTGTAATATCGATCAGGCTAGCTGTGCCGGCTGTAATAATGACTAGTCCGACTAGATTTGTCTAACTACGTGCGACTAAGTTGGCCGTAATACCGATCAGTTACGCAGGTTATAGGCAGACTTTGCACGGCACATCAACTAGGGTGTTCACCCTAGTCTGAGAACGGTGACGCTTCCCTAAGCCCAACGGTCCAACTCCACGCCCTTGTCTACGAGTGGCAGCGATAGTGCTCGAAGCGGCCAGGACCACCAGCAGCAAGGAATCACCGAGCGTCGTCGCAGGAGCATCACCACCACAAGACATACACAAGCATTGTAAACCAGAGCCGTAAATAAACGCTTCTTTAACTGAATTTTGAAGTGTAGTTACTGTTAACCGGGTGGTCACGTTTATATAAATTTGGTGGGACGAAAGCACAATCTACTGAGCTAGCATCACGAACTTCGTAGCGAGCAAACAATAAAAACCAGTTCGTTACATCTGGCGCCCAAAACGTGATTGTCCCGGCAGTAAAAACACAAAACACCAGAATGGGGAGAAGGTGAATCTACCGCCTCAAGAAGGAGGATTTCACCAATGTGGCACAAAGGCTGCGCATTTCCTTGACGGGTGGAACTGAAGACATGCGGAAAGCGGTGGTGGAATACTACAACGAGACGGAAAACAATCCAGAACTCAAAGAACTCTGGTCCGAACTAGAAGCTAGGTACCTAGAAAAACCAGATCTAAAATTAACAAGCCCCGAGGGAGAAGACGTATGGACAGGCCTTAGCATGGAAGAGATGCAACAAGAAGGCCAGAGATAGAAAGACAGTCCCGAAGGCACAAAGACCTATCGAGCCCGACTACGCTAAAGTCAAAGCTCGGAAGCAGGGATTCAGAGAGCCGTTCAAGGATTACATGGTGGACATGCAGACCATGATAAGGCCACTCGGGTGCAGTCCGGGGAAAGTACTCGGGGTCATAAGGGAGAAAAGCACACCTGACCTACGAATTTCCCTCCGAACGTACAATATCGACGACCTGGGTGCCCTCATGATCCTGGCCACAGAAAATGAAGAGTTTGAAAAAGAGCGAGAAATGTTCTCTCAAGAAAATAAGTTCAGCAGGACAAAGGCGACAGTACCGTCTCAGGTGACATGTAGAAGATGCGAGGATACCAGAAGGCAAGACACGCCAAACACAGAACATCAAAGGCAGCAGACCAACACTGTATGGAGACCACAAACACTACCCAGAGACCACAAAGCGCGACAGCAGGAAGCAACCAAGCCCAATAATACATATCCAACCCACAGGAGGCGTGTCGCAAATGTGGCGGACACGAGCATTGGGCAAGAGGTTGCCGAAACCAGCGAGCGGAAAATGGCCAGCGATCCTAGCCGCAGAGCGGCGAGCGGGGGTCGCACGCGGATACCTCTCCAATCTAACTGGCAGGCTAATCGAAGAGGAGCAGCAGTTGTCCGCAGCGGTGACGATTGGTGGGAACTTGTGCAAAGCCACAATCGACACCGGGGCAACAGCGAGCTTTATTAGCGACAATCTGGCTGCTCTGGGAAAGATTACACGGACGAGACGGCAAGTTAGATTGGCAGACGGAAGGTGCATCGGAATAATCGCACAGCTTGTGGTAGAAGTCGCATTCGGCAACAAACGACTGACCATGAGCCTGCTGATGTTATCAGGAGTAGTAGACGCACTGGTGATGGGCTGGATTTTTCTCACACAGGTTGGGGCTGAAATAAAGTGCGCAGGTCACGAAATCCGCATACCGACCAGGAACAGACACAACGGATGGCTGGAGGAAAAATTGTCGGTAGCAGTTGTTCATGAAGACCGCGAGGAAGGAAACTTCGAGCAAATCCTAGAAGAGCTGGCAGAATTCCAAACAATGAGCGGAACTTCGAATGTGGCCGAGCACCAGATCACCATGAAGGACGATAAACCTATAAAACCAAGATACTACCCTAAGAACCCTAAAGTTCAAGGTGAGATCAATAAAAAGGTGGACGAACTTCTGGAAAGGGGTTTCATAGAACAATCGAAGAGCCCGTATAGCTCGCCCATAGTAATGGTAAAGAAAAAAACCGGCAAGAGAAGATTGTGCGTCGACTTCCGACAGATCAACGCGAAATCGGTGAAGGACGCGTACCCAATGCCACGTATCAACTACATCCTGGACCAACTACGAGAAGTACGCTATATCAGTAGACTGGACTTAAAGGATGGATACTGCCAGATTCCGCTAGAGGAAGCAAGTAGAAAGTTCACGGCGTTCACGGTGCCAGGAAAAGGACTCTTCCAATGGAGAGTGATGCCATACGGATTACACTCGGCATCCGCAACAGCATTGAAAGCCCGTCCAGAAGAATCGCCAGGTAGGACCTTGAGTTGCAACAATACGACTTTGAGGTTGCGTACAGAAAAGGCCAATTGAACGTGATAGCCGACGCGCTGTCGCCCCGGAGAGCGAAAGAGTTGGCGCCAAATTCGGAATGTAACTGGATATGGGACATGCGCGAGAAGATAAAAACACACCTGCGAAACGCTGTACAGGCAGATCCCACACAGAGCTGGCAACGAAGATGTGGTGGCCTGGAAGCGTCCCTACGGAGCTAAGGGAAAAGGTCCTACAAGAAAATCACGACTCCCCAGCGGTCGATTTTGTATCCCCCGTAATCTGCAAAATTCGCCACCAAAGAAGCAAGAAGGAACGCATAGTGCACATCAGCGACGTAAAGCAGCAGGAAAAAGCACACGAAGCGAACGAAGAATACGGGCAGGTCTCAAGCAGTTAAAGAACGGAACGGGAAAGTGGACAAACAGGAGACATATCGTTTAATCGTCAAGCGAATGCAGAACCACCAGTGTCCAAGACCGCATAGGACAGTAGCAACCGTTTAATCGTCAGGCCAAAACCGGAGTCAACGGAGCACGCCACACACGAGCAAGGACTCTGATCATGCCAGCACACACCTAGTCAACGACGAACAAAGAATCGGGATTGCGAGAAT
Source organism: Drosophila fuyamai (assembly GCA_018153365.1). Lineage (NCBI taxonomy): Eukaryota > Metazoa > Arthropoda > Insecta > Diptera > Drosophilidae > Drosophila > Drosophila fuyamai. Next base: position 202,017 of record JAECXW010000449.1, on the reverse strand, counting down.
CCGTTTAATCGTCAGGACAAAGCCGGAGTCAACGGAAAGGGGATGTGGGCAGAAAGAAAAGATATCGTTTAATCGTCTAGCGAATGCAGAACCACCAATGTCCAAGACCATGGGACAGTAGCAACCGTTTTATCACGAGCAGGGATTCTGATCATGCCAGCACAGGAAGCCGTTTAATCGTCAGGACAAGCCGGAGTCAACGGAAGAGGGAGGTGGACATACAAGAAGAACGATCTTGCAAATGAAGACTAGACAGATTCCAGACTAGAGGGGGCAGAGGCAACCGTTTCTGCGTCAGGCCAAAGACCGAAGTCAACGGAGCATACAACCAATAGAAAGGGACTCTATCAAAGAAAGCATTCACCGGACCTGCGAAACGATCAAGGGAAAACAGGTGGAGAACAACGACAGAATACATGTCACCGAGGAAAGGGGAGAGACGGGGAGAGAGACCGTAAAGCTAGGAAGAACACGCGTCAGCGGCGGAAATTAACTGAAGAGGCCAAGCCAAAACGAGAGAAGACCCAGGCAACGGAGGAAATTGGCGGCATCAGACACGCAGAGTTAAGAGAAAACGGGGCCCCAAAGAGAAGACATAAGCCTCAAAGAGAGCCGCTAGGGACATAACCGTACGGCACAAAAGGAATCCCCAAAACCGGGGCTTCATGATAAAGGAAATTGCAAGGGAACGGGCAAACCAAATCAAGAAGTCATCAGGGATAGCCGAGTTACCAGAGCAGCAGCGAGGAGGCAGGACGCGCTTCAGCGAGGTCCTAAAGGACCCGGTCGAAGGGTAGGCCGCTGCCTATCTTCCGGCCCACCCAAACCCCGCGGTATGGCGCCGCGGACGATGGAGCTCGTTCGGAGCCCGAGCTGATAGTCACTACGGTGGAGAGTGACGTGGAGAGTCAAGGAGAGGCGGGAGTGGCGCCTAAGAGCCTCCAGGGATCCGGAGGTCGACGCAATCCCGCTGAGACACACCCGAACCTTTAAGGGTGCGGCGAAGAGGCCAAGGGGGACCGCGGTGAAGATGGCCGAGGCAAGAGGGCCCCGTACGAGGACCGCAGAGCGATCGAAAAGGACTTCGAGACGGCGCATTGGGAATGGAAGCGGATAAATCAGGCCGCCGACGAAGTCGCTGTGCAGGAGGCATACCGCATCAAGCAAGAAGAGGAGAAGGCCTGGAAGGAAGCGGAAGATGCCGAGGAGGCCAAACGAAAGGTGGAGGATGAGAGCCGAAAGGTGGAGGAGGAGAGGCAAAAGGTGGAGGAGGAGAGGCGAAAGGTGGAGGAGGAGAGGCGAAAGGCGAAGGAGAAGAGGCGAAAGGTGGAGGGGGAGAGGCGAAAGGCGGAGGAGGAGAGGCGAAAGGCGGAGGAGGAGAGGCGAAGGGCAGAGGAGCAGCATTAGTACGCAGAGTGGCAACAACGGCTCCAAAAGTGGGAGGAGGAGGAACGCCAGTTGTGGACGAGTTAGGTCCTGGTGGAGGCAGTGCCCCTAATCCTAGAAGAGATGCAGGGAATTCCACCGACTCCCCGATACGGCGACACCGAGGAAGCCAGCCATGGACCCGAGGCCCCGAACCAGTGGTTCCAATCGGGTGGAGGGGTTCCCGACCAATGCCCAACCCCCATCCCCAAGATTGGCACGAGCCTCCACCGACCCCCCCCCGCAAGAATGGCGGAACGATGGCAACCAGGATCCCGCTCCCAACCCCACCCTACGTCACTCGAAGGCGGAAACCCCACGCCCACCGAAGTGGACTCCGGCCCGACCGCCTACGCCTCAGCATGGCCAGGAGGTCCTAGAGGAGGAGCCGGAGGAGGCTCCAAGACCAGGAGGAAGAGAGGAGCAGTGGCAGTACTGCCGAACGGAGATCCGGCAGGCCCACGTTGCGCATGGCCTAAATACGTTTGTGACGTGGGCCTGGCCCGTCGGCGACGAAACAAAAGCCAAGGAAGAAGCGGAGACCCCAGCACAAGGCCCACCGAAATCCAATCCGCGGGATCCAAGGGTGCGCCGCGAAGACGCCGGGTGGGTGCGCCGATGCCGGAAACTGGAGGAACCGAAGGAGATGTCCTGGAGAAGGGGCCGTGGGTGTTGCCGCCACCCGTAGGCAACCAGAGGCCCAAACTCCAGCGGCAGGTCTCTGCTGCGGAGGCACGCGGCCCAGTGGCCAGGCCCGCACTGGTGCGGATGGCGTCCCGGACGGAGGGCGGATCCTGGCAGGACATCACCGAGGAGGAGTGGCCAACTGGCCTATTGGAGCAGCCGGTCGTCAAGGATGCCATTCGACGAGGAGCCAGATTTGATTGTTAACCTTGGGAAAGATTAAAAACCTGAAGAACTATCACCCACGTAAACACTGACACTTGGACTTAAAACGCGGAGAGACCTAACACAATCATTTTAAGTAACACCATAAAAAGCTGGGGAGTGTATTTGGAAAAGCAGTTCACAAGTAAATTGAACAATGAAATAATAGAGAGTTTGGAGGATACAGCTGGAGAGAGTTTGGAGAATACAGCTGGAGAGAGTTTGGAGAGAACAAGAAGAGAGTTTGGAGAATGCAGCTGGTGAGAGTTTGGAGAGAACGAGGAGAGAGAGTTTAGAAGGAGAGTTTAGAAGGAGTGACGGTAGAAGACGGCGGTCTTTGACCCAATAGTGACTACAATAGTGCCGTGCGCAAAGTCCAAAAAGGAGAAGCCGAGAATTAACGGGATACGCCGGCCTATATAAGCAGGCCGAGCGCAGGAAGCGGGATCAGTCGATCACAAGGAGTCATCGAGAATCAAACCGCGAGTGAACAACGTCTAGTAAAAGTCAAAGTCAAGGATATACAACCATGAAATCCAGCCGGCAGCAAGATCGCTACGTCGAGACCTTCGGTGCCAAGCAAGTCACCGAATTGAGACACAGTTAGCTGAGGTGCTTAAAAGCAACACTCGGCTAAGTCGGCAGGATATGAAGATTGGCTGTAATAACGAAGAATTCAGACTATATTGGCTGTAATACCAATTAGTCAGGCTACGTTGGCTGTAATACCGGTCAGCTTAGCTGCTTTGGCACCGATCAGGCTAGGTGTGCCGGCTGTAATTTCGACAAGTCCGGCTACATTGTCTGTAATACCGATTTGTCTAACTACGTGTGACGAAGTTGGCTGTAATACCGACTGGTCCAGCTACATTGGCTGTAAAACAGATTAGTCCAGCCGCGTCGGCCGTAATACCGATCAGCTGCGCAGGTTATAGGCAGAGTTGGCACGGCACATCACCACCAGCAGAGTGAAAAGCACGAGCAGCAGACTTCAAGGGAGCAACGTGAAACAACAAGATGACGACGAGGATAAACAGCCAGGGACCACGCCAAGAGCCAAGCCGCCGGTACGATCGCAACAGTCGGGAGGGAAGGCCGGGGTGCAACGTTCGTCTTTCTCTGGGCGTTAGCTACAGGGACTAGTGACGTAATCTGGCCGTAGTACCGGAGCGTCAAAGGAAACGGAGTAAGCGTCTAGCGGGACCGGCCGGGACACAGCAAGGGACAGAAAGCTGCGGCTGGTAGGACGCGAGCGTGGTGCCTGTTCACCCCAGTCTGAGGACGGTGACGCTTCCCTAACTCCAACGGTCCTACTCCACGCCCTACGAGTGACAGCGAAAGTGAACACCAGCAGCGAGGAATCACCGAGCGGCGTCATAGGAGCATCACCAGCACAAGACATACACAAGGTAAACCAGAGCCGTAAATAAACGCCTCCTTAACTGAATTCTGAAATGGGGCGGTCACGTTTATATAAATTTGGTGGGACCAACGCACAATCAACTGAGCTAGCCGCAAGAACTTCGTAGCGAGCAAACAATTAAAACCAGTTCGTTACGATGCCATGTTTCTATTTCTCCTTGTTCTTCGTTTACTTTGTTTGCTTGGTTCCTTTCGGTACTCAAGTAATACAAATTTCCGTATTTCTTCGCTTGAAGCCAAGCTTTAATTTGTTTTCTTCGTAATTAAAGCTTCATCTTTACGAAAATGCACTTCGTAACCCTTTTCCGTTATTTTGGTAAATTCTGGCGAAGGTCCGACACAAACAAAACGTCTTTAAAAGTAATCTCTTGATTTCTCTTTCCTTGTATGTAAATTTTCACATCACCGTCACGGTTAACCTTCGTTGTGTTACTATCGACCAAATGCAATGTTTTTTCAACACTTATTATTTCCTTGAACATTTTATTATTGGAACTCATGTGTGCCGAACAACCGCTGTCAATGCACCACATATCATTATGCCCTTCGGATATGTATGCGTATTCATTTAAGTTCATTGTCATCTCCTTTTTGTACCGGGCCTTATTGGCGGGTCAGAGCAGTCATTTGGGACTCGGATTTGGACCAGACGCGAACGAGTGAAAGCCGTCACGTGCGTGCCGGAGGAGGCACCCACTGTTCGGGATGGGTGTGCGTCGGTCGAAACCGAGACGGAAAGCTATGCAAGCGGAAAGAAAACCCGCATTTGCACGCCTTCACGTCTGTGCACGTGGCTGCCACCAAGGTTCAGTTGCGCAGAGGAATCTTCTCGAAAACGCAACCGGCTTGGCTTAGCCACTGTTTTAGCACACGCGGATCAGGGCTTTGAGGGTCAGGGACGAAATAAATCCAACTCGGTGTATGTTCGCTGTTCTTATTGTCCGTGTTTTTTTTGTTTTATTTTTCTTGGTTATCTTTTTGGGCTTTTCTTCCTCTTTTCTATATGTTTATTTTCCCTAGCCGCACTATTTTCTTTAACTGTCTCTCCCTATCTCTCTCGCACTCTACTCACTAGGGTCCTTCTTCCTGATCCTTGATGTCCTGCGTGTCCTTGGTGTCCTTGCATGGTTTTCCTCTGCTTCGATGTAGCCAGCCGGGCTCTCGCTTCTCAACACTGGAAACGTGCGTAGGTCGCCTAATCCGATCGTGTGTAGATCGCCTAACCCGCAGAGTAGAGCGCCTGATCAGCTGAGATCCTAATTAACACACTAAATAACGCCTGTTTGAACTACCGGCTAACGGCCGATTAACACACTAAATAACGCCTGTTTGAACTACTGGCTAACGGCCGAAGTTTTGAACTTAACGGCTCTTTTGGCTTCTAGCCTGACTCCGTGGCCTATCCTAGCTCAGTACTAGTTTTTCTTATTATCTACCAATATGTGTGTGAATATGTACATTTTACTCGCTGGATGTGGGGCAGCTTTTACGGTGCCTCACATCCCCCACCCCCCCCCCCCCCACCTTACGGCGGGGTGGCGAAGCGAGATGGCGATGCCGCGTCGGGCCGTAATTGTGACGCGGAATCGGTGTTCCTGGTGGTGCCGCAGGAAACGAACGTTCGTGCGGTCGTGGGCCTCCACGTACTCCGCGATGGCGCGGGAGAGACGACGCTCGTTCGTGCCCATCCTCCATGCTGCCGGTGCGACGATCCAATCATCCTCGTCGAGGATTTGCTCTACTCCCGGGTGCTCCCGTAATGCTTGCAGGAGTGCCTCTTCCTATGGTCCGGCCGGGAAGAGACCCAGGTCTATGATATCGGCATCCTCTGTGTCGTCGCGCGCACCTCCGCCTCTACCCAGTTCCGGTCCCGCCGGGTGGGGATCGAGCCTGCTGCTCATCTCCACTCTAGGGATGCTGCTCTCTGGAGTGGGCGGGATTAGTTCGTCTAGGGCGGCTTCCCTGGCGTTGTTTGCTTGCCCTCCCGTTCTGGGTGCCGGTCTTGAGCTCTTGAGCTTCCAACTTCGGGGATTCCCCTTCCCGGGGTAGCTGGAAGTGGCTCGTTCTGGGCTGCGGTCGTCTGGGGACTTCGGCTTCTTCTGGCTGCGTTTCCCGCGTCGTCGGGCAGTCCGGTGTGGGATCCGTCCCTTCCTCGCCTTCGTCCATCTGGTGCGGCTCAGGGATCCATTCACCGAAGTACCCATAAACGAGTCTCCGGTGGCATCGGCTTCCCGTGAGGCGGTCGAGGCGGTGGGGGTGCGAGGCCGTGCTGCGTAACCGGCCCACGCGTCGTTGGCCTCTGCTAGCGAGCACTGGAGGGGCACGGGTGGGCCTCCAGTCGCGAAGCGGCCATCCTCTCCGACTGACGAGTCGTCTTTAGACGGTGCCGGGTGCGGTACCCAGGCCCGACTCTCCTGGACGCATCTCTCCTCAAATCCCTCAGCGGCGTCGCCACGCTCTCCAGCCAAGCGGTCACTAGGTAGCAGGCCGTGCTGTACCCGACTGCCGGGGATCCCGCGACGTTTAACCGTGCCAGCCTCGCTGTAGTCAGCCCCCTGGTGTCGGGCTCGTCATCTCGAGCTGGCGGCTCCTCCTCCTGTCATGGTGGTCCGTTCGATCCACTGCTCACCTCGCATTCGTACGATGGGTCGCGACGGATTGTGGACTGGTAGTCGGCATCTCCGTCGCAGGCAAAAGTTGGAGGCGGCGGTGTCACAGCCGGGTCGAACGGCGGCGACGCGATGCGCTCCGCGTGCTCCGATAGCCCGGAGTCTGTGCTGATGGTGACGGCTGGTGGTGAGGGAGAGCGGGTGGAGTCGCTCCCTGGGCGGTACATGGTGCCGGTGTGCTAGTAAATGTAACGTATTAGCTTAGGTCTTATTGTGTAAATCCTACCTATAGTGCGGCTTGATATACTTATGATTCTAGATTACCAGTTCAGGGTTCTTAGCTTACTTGGCGGCTTAACCTAACTATGGCAGCGCGGGTGCCCCGCTTGACTTACGTGACCCTGCTTGATGTTGGTTTATTCGAAGTGTACTCGTCGATGGGTGGCTTTCTTGGGCTGGGTACGCTGCTCAGTGACTTGGGCATCCTGGTTGCTCTCCTGGCCGAGTATCTCCTACTGGTCGCCCAGAGCTTGGGAGTCTTCTGGATCCACGTTTGGGGGTTCGGAGGCGAACGCTTCGGTGTATGGCTCTGCCTCGTTGTCCGCTGTATCTTCTTCGTCGTCGGCTTCTCCGGTTCTGTACTCTTTGAGATCCGGGAGACTGGCAGTCCGCAGTTTCCTAGAGCCCCGCAGTTGTAGGCGCACTACATTCTGGGACAGGAACTTCACCACTTTGTATGGTCCGGTGTACTTCGGAGCCAACTTGGCGTTGAATCCCTCGCTGGCCTTGGACAGGTGAATGGTACGGACCAGCACCCATGATTCCACCAACGGTCGCCAAGCGCGCCGCCGTAAATTGTAGTACCGCTGCTGTTCCTGGGATGCCCGCTCGTTGTTCTCTCGTGCGATGGCATATGCCTCCTGTAATCCTTTAGCCCGGTCTTTGGGTGGCTGTGGCGTGGTACTTGGGCTCGGCGTCTCCTTGTCGTACCAAGCCCCCGGCAGGCGTGGCTCGCGTCCCTGGACTAAATAGGCGGCGCTGAATCCCGTGCTGTCCGAGATGCTGGAATTCACTGCGAGCGAGATCTCTGGCAGTAGCTGGTCCCAGGATCGCTGGTCATCCGTGGTGTATTGGGCGATCATAGTTTTGATCGTTCGGTTCGCACGCTCGGTCGGGTTCTGTTACGGCGAGTACGGAGCCGTGTACTGAATCTGGACGCCGGCCCGTGTGCAGAGTGCCTTAAACCCTCGACTCGTAAATTGTGCGACCGGACACTTTTCCGGTTGGACGTCGATTTGTTCCAGTTTGGCTCGGATCCACTTGCATGGTGATACTACTTCCTGTAGCTGGTGGAGCGTGTCCAGTGGTTGGCGCGACAGTGCATCAGCGACCACGTTCTGGTTACCCTTCCTGTAGTGCACGTCGAATTGGAACTGCTGGAGCTCCAGCGCCCAGCGAGCGATACGCCCGGTCGGGTTTTCAATGTTATTCAGCCATTTCAGGGCTAAATGGTCTGTGATAACATCCAACCGATACCATTCCAGGTAGCACCGGAGTTTCCGAATGGCCCAGACGATGGCGAGACATTCTTTCTCGGTGGCCGAGTAGTTTTTCTCGGATTTCACCAGTCGCCGGCTAGCGTATGCCACCACTCGTTCGCCTTTTTTGGCTTGCTGCGTCAGGACTGCTCCGAGCCCGTAGTCGCTGGCGTCGGTTTGCAACTGAAACTTCCGGGTGAAATCCGGGCATGCCAACACCGGTGCTTCGGTGAGCTTGCTCTTCAGATCTTCGAACGCGAGTTGCTGTGGTTCCTCCCAGAGCCATCGTTTCCCCTTCCGTAGCAACGTGGGCATCGGCTGCACTATGGCGGCGAAGTTGGGAACAAATCGCCTATACTATGAAGCGACTCCCAGACATCGCCGCAGCTCCTTGCAATTGGTGGGGGGTTGTAGCCCCTTTATGGCCGCGATCTTGTCCGGATCGGTTTGGATACCGGCCTTACTGATCACATGCCCCAAGTATACTAGGCTTCGGCAGAAGAACTTGCACTTGGCCCGGTTCAGCCGTAGGTTGGCATTCCGAATTCGCTTGAAGACCTCCTTGAGGTTTTGTATATGTTCTTCCCGTGTAGCTCCTGTGACGATGAGCACAGGAGCACTATGCGGGCTCCGTGATGGTTCGATCCTCCCATCCCGGAGTAGCTCATCGACTTGGTCGCTGATGATCTGCTGCATGGCCGGGTTCTTTGGAAAATACCGCTGCTTCAGTGGCTTTTCGTCCCGCATGACTATTTGGCGCTCCGCGATGTGGGTCACCCCGGCCAATCCGTCGAATCGCTTCAGCTCCTCCTCGAGGAACGCTAGGGTTCGGGGTTCCCTAGGCTCGCCGGTGAGTGTCTGTGGCTGCTGTTGTTCCAGACATTCGGCGATGGCGGCGAGATTTGCCGTATGCTTATCGTGACTGGCCTGGTTTCGGAACGGGTTTCTCTCACGGGCCACTTCTGCATCCGCCAGTGGAGTCAATCCGTACTCGCTGGCCCCTCCGATAACCGCAGGCGGCGGGGGATCGGATGACATAGTTGGACCCGGTCGTCCTGGAGGTGGTACCGCTTGAGAGTTCGGGGACGGCGGCGACGACGATGTAGCCGTGGCGGCCCTTGGAGCCGATGGCGACGACGATGTGGCCGTGGTGGTCCTTGGCGACGATGACGATGACGATAAGAATGCATCCGTGGTGGTTCTTGACGACGATGACAAGGCTCGAGAGCCCGCTGCTGAGGTGACCGGTCTGGCCCTTGGAGACGGCGATGACGATGATGTGGCCGTGGTGGCCCTTGGCGACGATGACGATGACGATGAGGATGCATCCGTGGTGGTTCGAGAGCTCGATGATAACACAGCCCGAGAGCCCGATGACGCTGTGGCGTCACTTGACTGCTGGAGTGGATCCCGTGGGTGTCCACCGATTACGACACCCGCTCGGGGTGGGTTCGCGGCTGTCGGGTCTGCAGGCAGTGTCTCGGGCGTGGGTATCGTCGTTGCATCTCGAGGGGACGCCGGAAAGAGTCGCAAGCAAGTGCGACCACAGATCAGGGACGCCTGGATGACGCACAAGAAGTCGATCCCTAGGATAACGTCATCCAGGATCGTGGGTAACACCAGGAGGGGTAGCTCGGTCCTCGCTGGTCCAGTTTGACGCGTGCCCACACGGCCTTGGTGACTTCTTGAGAGCCGTCAGCCAAGGAGATCCGCGTTCGCACTACCCTCTTGTTGGTGGTGGTGGCCAGAGTTTGGGCCACTCGCTCGCTCACGAAGCTGCGCGACGCTCCCGTGTCCACGCTGGACAGAAATGGTCGTCCATTGATGCTTATCGTCGCTACTATCCGCCCGTCCTCCAGTCGAAGTGGTGGCTTTACAGGTTGGGAAGTGTGCTGGCTGTCCCCGGCCGCTCCCAATTCGAGTGGGGATGCTGTCCGTTTCCGGACTGCCGACAACAGTCTACTGTCCGCACGCCTCTGCGTCCGCAATCCCAACAGAATAGGCGGGGCGGCCGAGTGCTCTCTTTGGCGAAGTGGCTTACCTCTGCGCAGCGGCGTCAGGCACGCTGTATGTTTACCGGCCGGCTGTCCTCGTCGGAGATCATGTGATTCGTAGCCCCGATGGGCAGGGGGACGGCGTTGGGTTCTCTTGCAGTCGTAGCCCTAGGGTATGGTGGTGACCTATGCGCTTGGTCCGACCCCATGGTGGCGAAGTGGTCGAGGGCGGCGTGCCGGATCGAGTCCCGATCCCGTGCGATCTCATATGCGGTGGCGAGCTGCGTCAGCGTTTCGAGGGTGGAGAACTCGTGGCGACGGATAAAGAGCTGATATTCTGGCAACAAGTTCTCATATATCCTTTCGAGCTCGTCTGCCAGAGTGTACTTCGCGCGCTGCATCATGAGTCTCAGGTCCACAAGGAAGTTCTTGAATGGCTCCTGCGGCTGTTGATACCGGATGCGGATCGTGTCCTCCAACCTCTGAAAGTACCTCGGAGGCAGGAAGAACTCCAAGAACTCGGTCTTAAATATGAGCTATGGCACAGAGTGCATGCGATAGGCTCGGTACCAGCCTTCCGCTCTTCCAGATAGTAATCCGGAGATGGCTCGGGGTACGTCGCTGATCCGGACGTTGTAGGCGGCTGCTCCTTCCATGACTCGTTCCACGAAATGGACCGGGTCCGTTTGTCCGTCGAAGAGGATTCCCAAAGTCCGTAGCTTCTCGGTCAGTACCGCTGCGGATATGGCGTCGCGCGGTGCTCGGTTAGTGAAGGCCGTGGTTGCATTCTGGGCTTCCGCGCTGGTGATCGTGCGTCCTGGTGAGGATGACGGCCAGGGTACGATCAGCTTCATGGCCCCCGCTTCCGGCATTGGGGACGTGGACCGTGATAGCATTTCCTTCGCGGATGGTGCCTCGGGATAGCGGGCTTCTAGCTGTGCGAGTCGAGACAGCGTGGTCTTCCCGATAAAGTCGGCTAGTCGTGCTCGCAGCTCGACTACCGTTCCCGCCGTTTCTAATCCGAACTCCTTGAGGAGTCCCTCCAGTTCCTCTTTCCGGCGATATGAGATCCAGCGGACGCCCATGGTGGCCGGCTTTTCCTCACTTCCGGTTGCTACGACTAATTCCTCCAGGTTGTCGTCCGGCGTGGGTTTCCGGGTGGTCTTTGATGTCCAGTTCCTTTATCCTTGGCGTCGGTGTCCAACGAACACGTTGGCGGTGACGTAGAGTGGCCGGAACGAGGCTTAGTGGCGATTTTGAACGGTGTTGATGGCCAACAACCCCGTGTGCGGTGGCACAAAGCGGCCGGAACGAGGCCTAGCAAAGCTGCACTGCGTCGGTGGTGGTCCACGACCACGTTGGACCGACGTTGAGCGGCCTGGCCGAAATCCGGTATCAGCGGCGTCGGTGGCCGGAACAAGACCTGGTGGCGGCGCTGTGCTGCCGAGCTGAGGTCTGGTGAGGATCGGTGGCGTCGATGGCCAATGCTCACGTTGGCGGCGATGCTGAGCGGCTTGGCCAAAATCCGGTGAAGATCGGTGGCGTCGATGGCCAGAACGAGGGCTGGCAGAGCTGCTCTGCGTCGGTGGCGATGCTTGACCACGTTGGTGGCGCTGAGTGGCCTTGCAGAGAATCCGGCTGGGATCAGTGGCGTCGATGGCCAGAACGAGGGCTGGCAGAGCTGCTCTGCGTCGGTGGCGGTGCTGCGTCGGTGGTGGTGCTTGACCACGTGGGTGGCGCTGAGTGGCCTCGTCAAGAATCCGGCAGGGATCAGTGGCTTTGATAGCCGGAACGAGGGCTGGCGACAGCGCGGTGCGGCCGAACCGAGGTTTGGTGAGGATCGGTGGTGTCGTTGGCGACGGCCACGTTTAAATGGAACGATACAAGTTCCCCGTTGCAAATAGAGGTGAGAGAGCCCCAACCAAAACTATGGCGGCAGTCGTGTGCGTATCACAAATTGTTTTCCTATTGTCGTGTGTGTTTACTTGGTTTTGCGACCCTGGTTTTCTGGTGCTTGGCGCGTGTAACGACCCTGTCTGTTTTGCTGAGCTGGCGTGCGTCTGACGTGTGCGACGACCGTGTCTGTGGCGAAAAAAATAGGACCCCGGCTCGTCCTCCGCTCGTCCCTGTTCGGGCGCCAGACTGTAAGGATGTTTCTACGTCTGGGATGGAGCTCAGTCTCCCCAGGATCCTTTACAATCGAATTTGTAAATAAGCGGGGACGAGGAGAGGCGGGCAACCTGGCCGCAGTCGCCGATCAGTCGCGATGCGCGCGGCGGGCCTTACTGGCGGGTCAGAGCAGGCATTTGGGACTCGGATTTGAACCAGATGCGAACGAATGAAATACGTCACGTGCGTGCCGGAGGAGGCACCCACTGTTCGGGATGGGTGTACGTCGGTCGAAACCGAGACGGAAAGCTATGCAAGCAGAAAGAAAAAACGTACTTGCACGCCTTCACGTCTGTGCACGTGGTTGCCACCAAAGTCCAGTTCCGCAGTGGAATCTTCTCGAAAAAAACGCAACCAGCTTGGCTTGGGCCACAGTTTGGCACACGCGGGTCAGGTTTGGGTTACTTGGGGCTTGGGTGCGTCGACCGGAAATCGAGACGGAAAGCTATGCAAGCGGAAAGAAACCCGTGCACGTCTGTGCACGTGGCTGCCACCAAGGTCCAGTTGGACCTCGGTGTATGTTCGCTGTTCTTATTGTCCGTGTTTTTTTGTTTTATTTTTCTTGGTTATCTTTTTGGGCTTTTCTTCCTCTTTTCTATATGTTTATTTTCCCTAGCCGCACTATTTTCTTTCCCTGTCTCTCCCTATCTCTCTCGCACTCTACTCTCTAGGGTCCTTCGTCCTGATCCTTGATGTCCTGCGTGTCCTTGCGTGGTTTTCCTCTGCTTCGATGTAGCCAGCCGGGCTCTCGCTTCTCAACACTGGAAACGTGCGTAGGTCGCCTAATCCGATCGTGTGTAGATCGCCTAACCCGCAGAGTAGAGCGCCTGATCAGCTGAGATCCTAATTAACACACTAAATAACGCCTGTTTGAACTACCGGCTAACGGCCGAAGTTTTGAACTTAACGGCTCTTTTGGCTTCTTGCCTGCCTCCGTGGCCTATCCTAGCTTAGTACTAGTTTTTCTTATTATCTATCAATATGTGTATGTATATCTTAAATTATTATCTTATTATTATTATCTTATGTAACGAACTGATTTTTACGGTCTGCTCGCTACGAGTATCGTGCGGCTAGCTCAGAAGATTTGTCTTGTTTGTCCCACCAAATTTATATAAACGTGACCGCCCGATTGTCTAGTGAGAACGCACAGAATGTTAGGATGTTTGTACTAGGATCTTTATTCGCCGACTTGTCCCTCGGCCTGGGACTAATGATGACAGATGGTTGTCTCAACTCCTTCCTTGAAGACTTGTGGTCGTTCCACCGTCGTTCTCCGCTTCCTCGCTGCTCCGGAACACCTCCGCTGTCACTGGCTTCGGGGCTATGAAGGTCTAGGTATGCGTCACCGTTCCCAGACTAGGGTGATCAGGCACCGGGCTCTCAAAGCTTACGCCTTTCGCAGCCACAGCCTCCTGTCCCTGGATCTGTCCCGGCCGGTCGCACCAGACGCCTACACAGTTTCCACCTGACGGTTCAAGCATACGCCGGAAGGCCGCCAATGCAGTCCCTGTGGCAGGACGCTAGGTTCAAGACGAACGCTTCCGCCCTCGCCTCTTAGCCGTGGACTGGATGTGTTGTAGAATAGCTTGGTTGCCGCTGGGCCTGCGATGACTGCTCGTCGCTCCTCGTGTCCTCGATGCCCTTGCTCTGCTCACGGCGTGGTCTGCGTGCTCTCGTGAGACTAGATGTAGCGGTCTTTGGCTCTCGAGATTCGGTCAGTTGCTTGTCTAGGACTCTGGCGGTGAATTACCGTGCTCTCGACGCATACGCCTCTCGAGACACCCGTGGTTCAGACGCGCGTCCTTCGTGGCTAGTCGCACCAGGGCCTGCACAATTCTCGCCTGTCGATTCAGGCGTACGCCGGAATTCGATAAGGCAAATGCTTTCGCACGGCCGGTAGTTCTGGACAACTTCCCTTTCGAGCCCACGGTTCTTTGTCGAAGGACTCTTTCTATTCACTTCCGTTAGACTCGCCGAGCAATACGCCAAGCTCACGTCGCGACAAGAATTAGAACAAAGCGCCTGGACTTAGCCGCGTGATGCCTCAAGGACCTCAGCTACCTGTTTCTCAGCTCGGCGACTTCAACTCTAAGTCCCGAACGTCTTGTTGTAGCGATCTGGCTCCTGTTGACTCGGCGCGGCTCTGCTTCCTCCTGATGTTGACTTGACTTGTTTTCCTTACTGATTTGCTGCTTGTCTACTGATCTTGCTGGATTGACTCCTTGGGATCGACTGATCCCGCTTCCTGCGCTCGGCCCGCTTATATAGGCCGGCGTATCCCGTTAATTCTCGGCTTCTCCTTTTTCGGTTTTGCGCACGGCATTACACTCGGTCCAAAGTCCGTCGCCTTCTACCGTTACACGTTCTCTCCAAACTCTCTCCGGCCGAACTCTCCAAACTCTCACCAGCTGTATTCCTCCAAACTCTCACCAGCTGTATTCTCCAAACTCTCACCAGCTGTATTTCTCCAAACTCTCACCCGCTGTATTTCTCCAAACTCTCACCAGTTGTATTTCTCCAAACTCTCATTTATTTGTGAGGAGTTATTTAACTTCTCACACTTATTATCTACCAATATGAGTGTGAATATGTACATTTTATTCGCTGGATGTGGGGCAGCTTTTACGGTGCCTCACAATATCCGACTTTGTTACACACAAAACATTTTTTAACCAGCTTTGCACTTATTCAATTTTGTCTTTTTGATACTACACGTCCTGGGCCCATAACCTGTTGGGATTTTCTCCCTAACGAAGGTGCATGAGTATCCGTTTCAATAAGTACCCAATAGAAGTTGATGATTATATAACGTTTATTCAATATTCTTCGGACTTATCCGGATAACCAAACGCAAGCTCTACCGTTCTTTTTGAATACATAGATTTCCATAAACAAACTCTTAATAAGTCTTCTAAGCCCAACGTATACGAAGTCATTGTAAATGGTGAGGTACGAAAGGTAGTGATCGTGCGAATAACTAATTCACTATGTTTACTAAAACATAGGAAGTTAGTTATTGCAAGAATTGACGTTAGCGGTATGGAATTCTCGACTTAGGTCAGTTCAAAGTTCAAAGGCTTGAAAATGAATATCAGCTAACTCAAAGCGGCACCGAGCGAAAAGATCTTTGACAATATATTAATTTGATCTTTTAAAATAATGGGCAATAAAATATTACAATCTCTAAGAGTAGAGCTACTCAAGCGGGCGACTCTATATTAAATAATGAAAAAGAGAAAGAAACAATACTGTTTACATATCATGACGATCATAGACAATCATACAGCCATAACTAGAACATTAGCTATAATAACAAGGCATTATTATTAGAAAAACGTGACACGAAATAAATCAAATAATATAAGAAAATGCGCCAAATGCCGCTCATACATCTCAGTTGATAAAAATGGCACTCTTGACTGCAATGGGACTGGACAGTGCTAAGTCGTTATATCTGACATGCGTACAAGCTCTGTCACCATGTGAACATAAAATTTACTTGTAGATATATTTATACATAAGCGCTGACCGCTCCTCTGGCGGCCTCACTGGCGGCGCACCTGCGCAGTCTCTAGCTAAATTAACAATTTTATAAAAATGAAGAGTTATTCAATAAAGAGTGATCGAACTAAGAAGTTGTCCTATATTATCATTGGGAAATACAACAAGGGAGATTTATTAAACTTTAGAGCACAACAGCGCCCTAAATGATACTTCCTAAGAGACTGCAAGTGACCTACGCGAACAACCAAATCGGACTAATATGTCTGTACATTTTTTTTTCCAGCCTGCAGAAAAAATAACATTAGCTTTTTTCCCATATTGTCTAAATGGTATCAAGTATCAAATTTAATATTAATATTTTTGTCTATTGTATTTTTATAATTATACCCTTGAAGGAGACATTTCCGACCCAATAAAGTTTATATATTCTTGATCAGGATCGCGTCCTGAGTTGATATAAGCATGTCCGACTGTCCGACTGTCTGTCCGTCTGTCTGTCCGTCTGTCTGTCCGTCTGTCTGTCCGTCTGTCCGTCTGTCTGTCCGTCTGTCTGTCCGTCTGTCTGTCCGTCTGTCTGTCCGTCTGTCTGTCCGTCTGTCTGTCCGTCTGTCCGTCTGTCTGTCCGTCTGTCTGTCCGTCTATCTGTCCGTCTGTCTGTCCGTCTGTCTGTCCGTCTGTCTGTCCGTCTGTCTGTCCGTCTGTCTATCCGTCTGTCTGTTTCTACGCGAACTAGTCTCTCAGTTTTAAAGATATCGAATTGAAACTTTTCACACACCCTTTTTTCCATTCCACGCAGTATATAAGTCGGAACGGCCGCAATCGGCCCACTTTATCCTATAGCTGCCATATAACTGAACGATCGGAAACACTCTCCGAGTCAAGACGTGCCTAAATTCTACGTGGAAGCTACGCTTAAACTATCAATAACAGTTACTCGAGTTGCGAAAACAAAACAAAACAAAAACATAACAGTTGTTGCTGATCAGCAACCAAAAAGTGTTGTTGTCAACATGAGCGACGACGAAGACGACACATCGGTTTGGAGCTGGCAAAGAATTAAACCTAAGCCAAAGGGAATCAAGAGACAAAACCAAGTTTCTCCGATTCTGCTAAAGAAAAAACTTGCCCTGAACACTGCACCCAGCACTAGCTCTAATCAATTCGCTATCTTAACCGAACGCTCGCCAATTGAAAAAGGTAATGATGCAGACGAAAACGAAGCACTGGTCATGATAACTGAAGACAATATTGACGAACCTGCCAAGCCGCCACCTATCTTCCTATTGGATGTTAATGATATAAGAAATATGCTAGCCTACCTCGAAACCAAAATTAAAAAAGTAAGTTTCCATTATAAATCTCAACGAGATGGTCAAGTGAGAGTTATGGTTAAGTCTTTTGATGAATACAGGTCCCTCGTTAAAACTCTTGCTAGTGATTTTGTCAAGTTTCACACATACCATCTTAAGCATGAGATTTGCACTTCTCAACGGATATTGATGTTATTAAACAAGATGTGGAGTCCAAAGGTCATTCTGTTAGGAGCATAAATATAAAAGCCGTGGAACCAAAGAGCCATTAAATCTGTTCTTCCTTGACATTGAGCCCCTCATAAAGCAAAAGACATTGTTCAGTGTCACCGTTGCCAGGAATTCGGGCACACAAAATCCTATTGTTCTAAAACCCATAGGTGTGTAAAATGCTCTCGTAAGCATCCCAGCAACATATGCCCAAAAGATAAGGAACAACAAGCAAAATGTGCGAATTGCAACGAAGATCACGCTGCCAGCTACAAAGGGTGTAGAGTCTATAAGGAACTCATTTCAAAAAAATTAGCTACTGGTCGCAAACAGATGCACAATAAAGACCACAATAAAAATGATTCTGTTAGATTTCAATCATCTTTTCTGCCTGGTAAGCCGACCCAACAACCAAAAGATTACCAATCATACGCTCAAGTTACTGCAGGAAATAGTAATTCAAATACTTCTCTAGAAAAAATAGAACATCTTTTAGAAAAACAATTTGAACTCACCAATAACTTACTTAACATGATAATGTTACTAGTCAATAAATTATGCAAATAAGTCTAAACTTAGGAATATGGAATGCCAATGGGCTTTCCAACCATGTTAATGAGATATCTTTATTTTTAAAAACAAATGCAATCGACATCATGCTTGTTTCAAAAACACACTTCACCAGTAAAACTTTTTTTAAAGTAGTTGGATATAACACAATAAGAGCTGATCATCCGTCTGATAGAGCCCATGGAGGTGCAGCAATTCTCGTTAAGAACGGTCTGAAATTTAAAATCATGGACAGTACTAGAGAAAATGCTATACAGGCTGCCAAAATTGAGATTTAATGCATCCATGCAGATGTCTCAATCACAGCAATATATCTCCCACCAAGATTTACAATAAAGGAGCTTGATTTTAAGAACTTTTTTCAGGGACCAGGAACAAAGTTTATTGTTGGAAGCGACTTCAATGCTAAACACCCATGGAGGGGCTCCAGACTTATTAACCCAAAGGGATCCGAATTATACAAATGCATACGAAACAATAATATAACAACTCTCTCAACTGGTAAGCCTACATACTGGCCCACAGATAGTCGAAAAACCCCAGACTTGATTGACTTCGTAGCATTCTTTGGTATCCCACAATCACACATGCGTATAATGGAAAGTTTCGATCTTAACTCAGATCACTCTCCGATAATAGCGACCTATAGCACAATAGCTCATATGCTGGACAAGCCGTATAAAGTCATATCTGCTTCCACAGACATTAACGCGTTTAAAAGCTACCTAGAAGACGC
The DNA here is from genome assembly GCA_018153365.1 of Drosophila fuyamai. Taxonomy (NCBI): domain Eukaryota; kingdom Metazoa; phylum Arthropoda; class Insecta; order Diptera; family Drosophilidae; genus Drosophila; species Drosophila fuyamai. Next base: position 183,639 of record JAECXW010000449.1, on the reverse strand, counting down.
CATAAGCTTAGATATTTCGTTAAAAACAGGAGAGGAAATAGACAATGCTGTGGAGCTTTTCACAAATACAATTCACAAAGCGAGCTACATTAACACGAGTCACACCCACAGAAACCAACAACCAAACCAATTGTACCTCTCTGCCGAACTTCGAGAAAAAATTCGTCAAAAAAGAGACCTGAGAAAACGTTGGCAAGAAACCCACTATCCTGCTGACAAAAGGTTATACAACAAAGCTGCATCTGAGCTCAAAAAACTGCTGTCAAATTTACGAAATTAATCTCTAACTGCATATCTGAGAAATTTAGACCCTAATTCTTGCAACAAAGAATATAACCTGTGGAGAGCAACTAAATATCTAAAGAGACCAGCAAAAAGAAACATAATCATCCGCAAAAGCAATGGAACCTGGTGTAGATCTGATAATGAACAAGCAGAAGCATTTGCACAACATCTGCACTCTGTATTCCACCCAAATGATATAAACAATTCTATAACAGAATCTGAAGTAGAAAACTTTCTTGGGTCACCCTGTCAAATGAGCTTGCCTATTAAAAGTATTCACTTTGACGAAGTCGTGACAGAAATTAAATGCTCAAACAACAAAAAATCACCAGGCCCGGATAGGATAGACGGCATCACTCTTAAAACTCTACCACCAAAATGCATACGGTTTCTCACTCTAGTATTTAACGGTATTATCAGGCTAGACCACTTTCCAAGTCAATGGAAATGTGCAGAAATCATTATGATTCTTAAGCCAAACAAGACAGAAACTGAACTATCATCTTATCGTCCCATTAGTCTGTTGACAATATTTTCGAATGTATTTGAAAAAATACTACTGAAGAGGATGTTGCCAATTTTGGACGAACTTGCCATCATTCCTGAATATCAATTTGGATTCAAAAGAGGCCATGGGACCACTGAGCAATGTCATAGGGTTATCAATGAAATTGTATCCGCACTTGAGAACAAAAAATACTGTATTGCTTCATTTCTTGATGTTCAGCAAGCGTTTGATCGTGTTTGGCACAATGGATTACTCTATAAGATAAAGAAATGGCTACCTGCTCCCTACTATTTACTACTGAGATCCTATTTGTCTAAGAGATGCTTCTACGTACAGCAGAGAAATGATACGTCAACACTACTTTTCATAAACGCAGGCGTTCCTCAAGGGAGTGTATTGGGACCAGTCCTTTACACTTAACAAACAACTGTACCGTTGCAACATATGCTGACGATACAGCCATTCTGGCAACAAGCTCATCCAGAGATGAAGCATCTCATCTCTTGCAATGTGAGCTCAGTCTGCTTGAAGCCTGGTTTCTCCGCTGGAAAATTAAAATCAACTCCCTGAAGTCCGTCCAAATAACTTTCGCACTAAGACCAGGAAACTGCCCAAATGTCACAATGTCGGCTCAGCAATTCGACAAGATACTTGTGTGAAGTATCTTCGCATGCACCTCGACCGCAGATTAACATGGAAGCCCCACATAAAAGCGAAATGTCAACAACTCAGAATGAAATCACTAAAAATGTCTTGGTTGCTGAGTCGAAAATCAGCAGCCACTTTGGAAAACAAAGTTCTTCTCTACAAAGCCATTTTGAAGCCTGTTTGGACTTACGCTACCCAGCTCTGGGGAACAGCTAGCAATTCAAATATTGAAATACACCAGCGGTACCAATCAAAAACATTGCGACAAATTGTTAACGCTCCATTCTATGTAACCAATGCAAATATTCATAAAGATCTAAACATTTCAACAGTAAAAGAAGAGATAAACAAATTTAGTAAGAAATATACAGAGAGACTTGACATTCATGAAAATAATTTAGCCCTAGGTCTTTTAGACAATAGCATAACAGTATGTAGACTTAAAAAATTTCACATTCTTGATCTCCCTGATAGGTAAACTTAAGTAAACGAGAAGTTATATTTAATAGCAGGTTTCATTGGAAATATTCTATTCCTGTTATGTAAATATTAGTCATAAACTTTACCTATTGTAAATAAATAAATGAATTAAAAAAAAAAAAAAACTAAGCTCTCCGAGCTTTCGCTCTCGCCCCTCTTACGCTTCCTCGCTCGCTTCTCGCAACGTCCGCACTCCAGAGTGCGAGCTTCGGGTTTCGCATCCGAACTCCTCGGACGGCCGCTGCCGATCTCCCGCTCTTGTTTCAGCGGAGTAAAGCACGGCTTTAGGTTTTTCAGTCAATAGTCTCATGTATGCAGCCGAATAAAACACACTGAATTACACCACGACGCTCCCGACTTCTTAAATTTCGTCTTCCTTTGCGTTTGCGCCGTGGGAATTTTTTGTGCCTTCAGATCTTTTTGTGGCAAGAACGCCCTCCTACAACATTTTGGTCCATTAGAACCGGATAAGCATATCCTTCTGCCATTCAACTAGCAGCTCCGGTGTTTTTCCCCGCAAAAAATATAAGTACGAGCATTTTCCGACTCCCTCTCGCTGCCGGTCTTCAGCAGTGGTTCAAACATTGAAATTCGTTCACACTGCAGATCAAGATCAATTTTTTTCTTGTCAACTCCACGTCCGAGTTTTCCCGACACAACGGCAGTCGAGAAATTTAACATTCCTTCAATTCCAACAAATTTTCTATCCGTCTCCGCTTTGTGTGCGTCGCCATACTCCTTGCCGTTAATTTTTAGTTCCCCGTTGTACATCAACTTGCCAACGGTCAAGGCATATATATGTGCATCCAGATATACACATACTCGCGCGTGACAACTTGTGTATATAGTGCAGTGCAATTCTGCCTCCGAGAAAAAAAAATACGACAAAAAGTGAAATTGTGTGGTGGAAAATAAAAAGGCATAACTAATATCAGCCACTCGGTGTGAACTAATTTCGGGAGTTTCACATACACATATCCATAAACGCATGCATGCCCATATCTACATACATAAATATATTTTCTGCCTCCACATACAGGAACATAAAATAAAATAAATTCAAATCAACACGGGTGCGACCGTGATTGTTTTTTTTTCCAAATTGCCGCAAGTAACCGGCCAGCGGCTGTGTTATTATTGTTGCTGATTTTTTTCCTCTTTCTCTCTCTCCCGGGTCCCTTACGCATGCACTGCGCTGCCGACGGCATAACACAGTGAACATTTCTCCCGAACCAAAGCCAAGGCTTTAATTCCACCGTTCCGGCTCCGCTTAAAAATAATGATTTATAATTATAATTATTATTTAATTATAAACAATATTAATTCATAATTATAATTACTATTAAATTATAAATATTATTAAATTATTTCCGGCAAAGTAATTAATTTATTTAATGTATTAGGTAATTTATTTTTATTGCGTTTTTCCGGATTTTCTTTTTTTTTTTGCGATCAAGATTTTTTTTTCAAACCCAAAAAAAAAATAAAAAATAACTAAATACAATTAAAATTATTTGGCAACAATAACTAATAAAAAAATTTAAAAAAAAGCAGAAGTCAGCAAAGAGAGTAAAAAGATATATAATCAATACATTTTCATCGATTTCCAAATATTTTCTTCCGATTCTTCTCGTTTTTTTATGGCACTGTGCTTTCTACTCCTTCTCTGTGGTATTTTTTGCGTTCGTTCATTTGCAGCGACGAACAACTCATTGGAGACTCAGATCGCGCCGAGAGCTCAACGGTGAATATGCTCACATTTCGAACGAAACGCCCCTTGCTCAGGTCAGTCGACAAGACCTGATCCGCAAAGTTTGAGTCCGAGAATGCCCACGGGAGACGACAAGAAACAGAGGTCGATCCCATCTATCCGTTTGGACAGGTCCTAATCCGCGTCTCCGCGGCCCTCTTAATTAACGCCAAAGGCTGCCACTGCCATTCCCAGGGCAAAAAGCGACGAGTCCGTCGAGACTATGCCCGGTCCCCCGTCAAGGCTTTCTCGGTCGGTGTCCAAGATGGCTCAAACTGTGATAGACATCGCCCTGAAAAAATTTTTGCTACAACAACCGGGTTATCCAATTTCAAGCGGATATTCATACCCCGAGCGCCGCTGAGCCAGAACGACTTTCCCCTGGCATGTGCCAAGTCCATCGGGACCAAATCCGGGCCCTGTGGGAAAAGGTGGAGAAGAGCTATGAAAGTTGCTCCGATATTCTTTCCGCGTCCACCGACAGTACGGCCACCTCGACAGTGCTTAAATCCAAGTACAGTTACTGCTACTCCGTATATTCGAGATGTTTGGTCCAGCTTCAGAACATAATAGACAAGGCTGCCTCCCAGCCCACTCAGCCTGCTGTCAGTGTTCCAACACCGCCGTCTTCAGGCTGTCGTTTACCGAAGTTTTCGCTGGTGATTACCTGCGTTGGCCCACCTTCAGATATACATCCACAACTCGCGTCTTACACCGGTATAGAAGTTGTTCCACCTATTGTCCAAAACAAGTGGCGATGCGCACGCTTCGAAAATCGGCGGTTATTAGTCAATAGCCAGTTGAAAATCCTCTTCAACATTCAGGCAGTACCCTAAGAGTCCGGAGCCGCTCTGAAAGAGCTGCAAGGCACAATCCAAAGTTGCCTGACAGCCTTAGAGATGTCCTCTATTCAAGTCGAGGCTTCGGATTGTCTCCTGGTGTATATGGTTTCTTTAAAGCTTCCCAAAATCACGCTTTCGATGAGGTAGCAATCCATTCACAACAGGGCTGAGATTCCAACATGAAATGAGTTAGACTTGTTCTTGACAGAGCGTCATCGCACTCTGGAGGCTATCGATGACATCAGGTCTAGCAGTTCGGGTCAGTTTCCGCCAAGGCCGACACCTGCAGCGCCCCAGAGCGTAGGCTTAATTCCAACGAGGACATAGTGACTCCAGCCCCAAGAGGGTGCGATCTCTGCTCCAGAGAGAATCATCCTGTTCGCTTATGTCCGCGCTTCCTTGAGATGGATGTAAATGGTCGCTCCGACTACATTAAGAAAAAGCAGCTTTGCCTGATGTTCGTGAACGCTTGCAGCCTTAATCATCTCTAATATATTGGCGCATAATGTCATCTCTACTCTATTCTATATATTTAATCTATGTACAAAAAAACGTCTACAATGTCTTTTGGGTTTCTGGTAACGCCGCTAAGACGGGTCATATATCGAAATTCAATTCAGTGTCAAATAGGCTTCGCAACTGGCAAGATTAAAATAATACTTCCACATATACGCAACTAAACTCGTTCTTATTTCTGACCATATTGTTGGTCATTGGTTCCGGATTCTTGGACAGTTAGTGAAGTGCTTTGATTCTCAGATTAATTGTTTGCTATGGAACAGTTAAAAGCATTGGTGAAAAGCCGTTCCAGACTCAAGGGCAACATCACACGTTGTCTCTCATGGGCTGAGCAAGCGGAATCTGCAACACAGGCGGAGATCTCCACGTGCATACAACTTCTCCACGAAGTTTGGAAGGAGTTCAACCAGTTCGGCGATTGCATTGCTCTCCACGAGGAGGTAGAAGGTTATGTCGATCCGGAGATGGATAACGCAATTTACGAAGAAAAGTACCTAAGGCGAACGCAATTCTCAAGAACAGAAGTGATGCTCTACAACCGAGTACATCTACAGGCATTGTGAATGGCAGCAACGGTCTGCACTTCAACGGCGACGCAATTGTAAATTTGCTACAACATAACCAACAACTATTTGAGCGACTGGCTGCAAATCAGGGTCATTCGAGCACGCCGGTTGTAATGACCTGTTTCTTTATTACTGCTCGCTACGTAAACGTGCGGCTAGCTCAGAGAGGTTGTGAGTTCGTTCCACCAAATTTATAGTGAGTGACCGCCCGTGACCAAAGGATAACGCCAGAAATGATTAGGTTGGTGCTGGTTTATTGACTCTCTAAATAAAGCCTTATTGCTATTGCCCTGCTGCCCGTTGTCGCTGTCTCCTGGCTCCTGGCGGTGCTCCTGGCTCGCTGCTGCTCTACTCCTGGCGTGCTTCTGCGTCGCTCCTGGCTTACCGCTGTGTTGCTTCGGCTTGCTGCTCCGGGTGACTGAGATCGGTACGACTCCACCAAACCCTGGATGTTATGCGAGCTTCCCTACCGGGGCCGGCAAGGTGTATCGCCTAGCAGGTGAACCGAAGTTACGCCTTATCGCCTAGCCACCTTTATCGCCTAGCTTCCGGAGTTCAGCCTGGACTTTGTCGGCATGGTGTATCGCCTAGCAGGTAGAACAGAGTTCTCCCTTATCGCCTAGCCACCTTTATCGCCTGACACCGCGCAAGGACTCCCTAAGCTTGACTTTACCACGACCTAGCACCGTTGGATCTCAGCGTTGTAGCCTCAGCCTTGTAGACTTGTCGTCGTTCGGCGTCTCGACTTTGCGATCTTGATCCTTGGGCACTTCGGTTTCGATGTTTACTTATTCCGCGTTCACGCACTCGCTCTGATTCTCGCACTCGTACTGTCCCGAGCGGCGCTTGCGCCGTCCTTTTTATAGGCGCTGTAGGTGCCGTTATTTCCCTCGGGTCCAAGGTCCACTGAGGTACCGTTAATTCACGGTGTGTCCTCTTTGTGCGGGTCCGAAGTCCGCCAATTAACCGTATGACCCCGTTGCCCTTGCCGGGCGCGGGTCCAAGGTCCATCGAGGTACCGTTAATTCACGGTGTGTCCTCTTTGTGCGGGTCCGAAGTCCGCCAATTCACCGTATGACCTCATTGCCCTTGCCATATGAGGGTCCAAGGTCCGAATGTTTCCCGTTTGACCTGGATGCCCTTCATTTCTCCGGTTTTCTCGCCTCCTCCGCTGTTGCTAGGCCGATCTCCTGCATCTCCCGCGACTGTTTCCCTAAAAGACTTCTCCATGCAGCTCCTTGAAAGATTATTTCCCCAGACTGTTTCCGTGTTCCCCAGACAGTTCCCCGTTCTCCAGACAGTTCCCAGTTCCACAGACAGTTCCCAGTTCCCATTTCCCAGACAGTTCCCCGTTCTCAAGACAGTTCCCAGTTCCCCTGCGTGGAATTCGAATTTTCCCGCCCAGACATTTCCCCAAACTAAAAGTCACCGTTTCGCTTTCCCTCGGTCCGGCAACTCCCTGGAATCTCACCACGATCGCGTTTATCGATTGTGGGTTCCAGTGTTGCCATCGTCGTTGCTTTTTCGTTGTCATCAGTTGCCATTTGAATTCTTGAACATAGAACTAACCAATTTTGTCAACCCATCGATCGCAACTATCGATCGACCGCCTATCTTGGCGCCCCCGTCCCTATTACCTACGTCCGGCAACCCATTATTCCAAAAGGTAAATAAACAAACCAGTTTGTCATTTTAAAACCATTAATGGCTTTTATTAGCCCCTCAGGACTCTCACTACCCCGTTTGATACCCTGATGCGGTAGCGGACACCGTCCACCACCAAGAGTTTGGCCCAGCGGCTGCTACGGGCTCTCTCCCGCTGCCTATTGGCCTCGGCTGCCACCCTGGTCGGCCACTCTTCCTCGGCCATCTCCTGCCAGTGGCTGCTGTCCGCCGAATGCTGGCGGGACACTGACGGCCTGGCTGGTGGGGACCGCGGCTCCGGACACGACGTCAGCCTGGCGATTTTGGGCGGCCGTGCGGCTGGCTCCCCTGGCGGCGGCCACACCCAGGGCCCCTTCTCCCAAAACTCCGGCTCCCCACCGAGCCGTTTGGCTGGCAACGGCGACGGCGTTGGCACCCACGGCGGCGGTGGAGGCGGAGGTGTCTCCGCTCCGTGCCGTGGTGCCTGGGATGGCCATGTTGCCTGCAGCGGTGACGGTGGTGGCGGTGGCGGTGCTGCTGCCCGGGGCGGCGACGGTGGTGGCGGTGGTGGTGCTGCTGCCCGGGGCGGCGACGGTGGTAGCGGTGGTGGTTATGCTGCCCGGGGCGGCGACGGTGGTGGCGGTGGTGGAGGCGGTGGCGGTGCTGCTGCCCGGGGCGGCGACGATGGTGGCGGTGGTGGTGCTGCTGCCCGGGGCGGCGACGATGGTGGCGGTGGCGGTGCTGCGGCCCGGGGCGGCGACGGTGGTGTCGGTGGCGGTGGAGGCGCTTGCAGCGGCGGCTGCTCCGGGGGGCCTGGTCGGGCCCATAACGCTGCCTCTTCGGCCTCAGCCTCGTCCAGCCGCTTCCGCCACTCCCTGGCTGCTGCGGCTGCCCGTGCCACCGCCCGCTGCGCGAATATTCGCCGCACCGCCTCTGTCCGGGTTGCTAGTATGCGCGCTGCCTCCTCCGGGTGGCCCGAAGGCGCTGCGTCTCCCAACCGGATCCGCCCGAATCCGGCGGCGGGGCTCGTCCTCCTCGTCCGACGAGACCTCCGGACTCACCGTCTCCGTCCCGGTGTCCTCCTTGTCTTCCTCTTCCTCCTCGTCGGATGAGGACAGGTCGATGGTGGCCATCTCGGCCTCCTGCCCTGCCGGCCGGACGCCGGTCTCCTCCTCCTCCTCCAGCTCGATGTCGGTGATGCGCTCCTCATCCTCCGATTCGGGGTTCGGCGACGGGGACCGCGACACCAGGGGGGACGCCAGCAGCTGGAGTGCGGAACCTGAGTCCCGCCTCCATCTCGCCGCTGGCTGTTGCCCGGTGCTGCCTCCCCGCCCCTCTCCCACCACGATATTCCTGTTGCTGCTGCTGCGTGTCTTCATCTCGGCGACCTGATTTTAATAGACCCGTCTTGTGGCGCTCGCGCACTGACGACACCTCGGTTTCCTATGTTTCCGGTTCCGTTATCCGCGGCGGCCTTTGGACTTTCCCTTGCTACGGGCTCCGACGGGTCCCTGCTCTGGTATGCGTTACCCGGTAACGGTATCCGCATCCTAAGCCCCTCCCTCTCCCGCTCTCGCGCTCCTATTGCATCTGTGTGAGTTCGATACTGTGTATCGTCCTCTCCCTCTCTTCGGAGTCACAGTGCGCCCTTGCTAAGTCCCACTTCGATCCTTTGTTTTGGCCATCAATTAATTGTTTTTTTAATTGGCTAATGTGGGCGGTTTCTTCTTTGCCAGAATTTTCGTGCCGCAACTTGCATATCACTGGCGAATTAAAATTTATTATCTTAAACGGCCCATCATACTTTGGTGCCAACTTTGCGGCGAATCCTTCTGCAGCTTTGGACAGATGGTGTTCCTTAGCCCAGACTGTGTCCCCGATGTTTGGCTTCCATGGCCGTCTACGGAGATTGTAATGGCGTGCCTGATCCTGCGCTGCCTTTTCCATATTTCTCCTCACCAGCTCGAAGATTTCTTTTAGCTTCTTGGCATTCTCGGCCGGAGTTTGCGTTTCCCTTCCCGTGCCGATTGTTCCTTCATCGTACAGTGCGCTGGGTAACCTAGGCTCTCTCCCTTGCGTAATAAAAGCAGGCGAATATCCTGTGGATTCGGCCACGCTCGTATTCACGGCCAACTGCAGTTCCGGCCACTTTTCGTCCCAAGTCCTCTGGTCTGCCCCTGTGAACTGGGCGATCATAGTTTTCACCGTCCTGTTGGCTCTCTCCGTCGGGTTTTCCTGGGGCGTGTACGGGGCCGTGAACTGGTGTCGGACGCCTAATTCACCCAGGAACTTTTTAAATGCCCTGCTGGTGAACTGAACGCCATTGTCTGTAATCAGTACCTTGGGCACGCCGTATCTTGCGAGGATCCGCTCGCCTTTTCCAGAGTTTCCGTCGTTGCCCTGCGCATTGGCACCATTTCGGTCCACTTGGAGAACCTATCTACCAGCACTAGCAGCATAGAATTCCCGTGTTTGGAGCGGGGCAGTGGTTCGACGAAATCTGCGCACACAGTGGCCCACGGCTCTTCCGGAACTTGGGTCAGCATTTTTCCGGCCGCCTGTAGTTGGCTTGGCTTATATCGTAGGCAGCTCTCGCAGTTTTGCACATATTTCCTTATGTCGCGGTGCATTCCCGGCCAATGATATCTTGCGGCGACTCTGGCAATTGTTTTCCGACTGCCCATGTGGCCGGCTGTCGGTGAGTTGTGGTTCTCCGACATTAGCCGCCGCCTGGACCCCGTTGGCACGCATAGCTTCCAAGACGGTATGTGGCGATATAGCTGGTCGGCTTCTGTCAAGTAGTCTGGATATTTTTGGGGATTTTGGGAAATCTTGCTCCGCATATCCTTTATCCAGTTACACTCGCCGGTTTCCTTGTGCTGTTCCTGCGTTTTTACCCGTCGACACGTTTCTGGCAGTGGCTGTCGTGATAGTGCGTCTGCGACTATATTCAGCTGGCCCTTTCTGTACGCGATCTCGAAGTCATATTGCTGCAGTTCCAGCGCCCATCGCGCGATTCTTCCGGTTGGGCTCTCGATGCTATTCAACCACTTCAGTGCCATATGATCCGTGATCACTTTGAAGTGGTAGCCCTCCAAGTATGGCCTTAACTTGCGTATGGCCCACACAATTGCCAGGCACTCCTTCTCAGTCGCTGAGAAATTTCTCTCAGAACCATTTAGGGACCTACTGGAATACGAGATCACCCTCTCGCCTTGGTCGGAATTCTGTGTGAGAATAGCACCGAGCCCGTAATCGCTGGCGTCGGTCTGCAGCACAAATGTCTTTGTGAAATCTGGGCATGCTAAGATTGGGTCTGCTATTAGCCTGGCCTTGACAGCTTCAAACGCCTGTTGATGGTCATCTGTCCATTCCCATTTTGTGCTTTTCCGGAGCAGGCTATTCAACGGATGCACCAACGTTGCAAAATCTGGCACAAAACGCCTGTACCACGACGCCACTCCCAAATATTGTCGTAACTCCTTAACGTTGGCCGGTGGTTTTATTAAGGCAATTGCCGACACCTTTTCTGGGTCTGTTCCGATGCCTTGGTCTGTTATGCGATGCCCCAAGTATTGCAGTTCCTTTCTAAAAAATTTGCATTTTTCCGCATTTACTTTCAGGTTGGCGGCCCTTAGTCTCCTAAACACTTCCTTCAGGTTTTCCATATGCTCTTCGAGCGTTCGTCCGATGACGATAATGTCGTCCTGATACGCGAAGGCATGCGGCATCATTTCCGGTCCAATGACTTGATCCAATGCCCGCTGGAATGTTGCCGACGCGGAGTGCAGGCCAAATGGCATCACCTTCCATTGGAACAGGCCCTTCCCTGGTACAGTAAACGCCGTATACTGCCTGCTGTCTGCCTCCAAGGGGATCTGCCAGTAACCGTCCTTTAGATCGAGACTGCTGATGTACTTCGCCTCTCGCAGCTGGTCCAGGATGTAATTTATCATCAGCATCGGGTATGCGTCCTTTACGGACCTTGCATTTATTTGCCGGAAATCCACGCACAGCCTCCACTTTCCAGTCTTCTTTCTCACCATGACTATTGGTGAGCTGTAGGGACTCCTGGACGGCTCGATACATCCTTTTTCCAGCAGCTCGTCTACCTTGGCATTTATCTCACCCTGCATTTTTGGATTTTTAGGGTAATACCGTTGTTTGACTGGCTGGTCGTCCTTCATGGTAATCCTATGTACGGCCACGTTGGATGTACCATTTATTCCTTCCAGTTCGTCCAACTCGGCTTTTAAAAATCCCTCCACATCCTTTTCCGTAAATCTCTTGGGTGTTTCAACTATTGCCACTGACAGTTTTTCCTCCAGCCATCCTCCTCGTCTATTCTTTGCCGGTATCGACGCGCTGTGTTCTGCGCACTCGACTTCGGCCCCGATTCTGGTGAGGAAATTCCATCCCAGCCTGTCCGCCAGCTCTTCGCTGATGAAACTCGCCGTGGCGCCGGTATCCGGACAGTTGCATTTCTTCCGCCTGCAGGTCGCCCATTAATTTCGAGAGGCAGCACCTTGCGATCCCTGGCCGCCCCTCGGAGGCTGGGGTCGCTGGGCGTTTCCCGACCCGGAACAGCACTGAACCGTCCGAACTCCTATTTTTCCGCATCGCCAGCAGAATGTAAGCCGTTGATTTCGGCATTCCTTCGCCCAGTGGTCTGGGCCCCCGCATCTGCGGCAGGCCTGGGTAGGATTTGCTACGTATCCGCCGCGATTGTTTGCTGGTTCGTGGCCGCGCGGCGTACTTCGTGGTTGTGCGTCCGGGTCCTCCTGGCATCGCCTGCACACCGCACCCTGGTCTGATCTTGGCCTTGGTACTGGATGGCACTGCCCTTGCTGCTTGCGGGAATTGTTTTCCAGCTCGAATTTCTCCCTCTGCTGGTCGAGCACCTCGAATTCGTCTGCCAGCGCCATCAATGTATCCAAATTTCGACATTTATAAGGGCGAACGAACATTCTGAGTGCCGGCGTGCTGTTTTCTTTTATCCTCTCCAGTGTTTCTTTGGTTGACATGTTCAGTGGCCGCATCAGGGTCTGCGTATCCACCATAAAGTCTTTGAAGCTCTCCCCGTAGGCTTGCTTCCTCTGTCTGACCTGGTCCGCCAGCTTCGCCATATATCCTCGGGGCAGAAAGTAGTTTTGGAAGCTGTAGATGAAGTCTCCCCAGGTCTCCCAGTGCCGATTGTTGGCGATGAACCACTTCAAGGCTCTGCCTTGGAGCAGCTCCGGCATTGCTCGTGGGATCTGGTTTATGTCGAGACCGTAAGTCACGACTGACCACTCTACTTGCTCCAAAAATTCCAGCGGCTTGTCGTTTCCGTCGTAGCGGAAATTCCACTCCCGGACTTGCTTGGCCACCTTCGCGTAGTCCTGCGTGTGCGTCCTGGAACTCTCCTTTCTTTCCCGGCTATTTTCCCGCTGCCGGCTTGCGTGGCTTGCGATGCTCGACACATCCAAGCTCGCTATCAGGCCCTCGGCACTTGCGGTTGTGATTTTTAATTTTGGCGTGGGCATTTTCCGGAATTTCTTTTCCAGGCCCATTACCAAATCGGCGATGTCTGGCTCCTCTGCTGTCTGGTCGACGAAGTCTCCCAGAGTCTTCCTCATCGAATCGACTGAGCCCTCCAGTTCTATTCCGAGAACTTGACTCACCTCGTCGAAGTCCTCCTTCCTGAGATTATAAATCCAGGACTTCCCCATCTCGGAACTTTTGTTTCCTTGGTCAGGACAATCACTCTTGGGCGCCAGATGTAACGACCTGTTTCTTAAGTTTCTGCTCGCTACGTAAACGTGCGGCTAGCTCAGAGAGGTTGTGAGTTCGTTCCACCAAATTTATAGTGAGTGACCGCCCGTGACCAAAGGATAACGCCAGAAATGATTAGGTTGGTGCTGGTTTATTGACTCTCTAAATAAAGCCTTATTGCTAAGGCGGTGCTCCTGGCTCGCTGCTGCTCTGCTCCTGGCGTGCTTCTGCGTCGCTCCTGGCTTACCGCTGTGTTGCTTCGGCTTGCTGCTCCGGGTGACTGAGATCGGTACGACTCCACCAAACCCTGGATGTTATGCGAGCTTCCCTACCGGGGCCGGCAAGGTGTATCGCCTAGCAGGTGAACCGAAGTTACGCCTTATCGCCTAGCCACCTTTATCGCCTAGCTTCCGGAGTTCAGCCTGGACTTTGTCGGCATGGTGTATCGCCTAGCAGGTAGAACAGAGTTCTCCCTTATCGCCTAGCCACCTTTATCGCCTGACACCGCGCAAGGACTCCCTAAGCTTGACTTTACCACGACCTAGCACCGTTGGATCTCAGCGTTGTAGCCTCAGCCTTGTAGACTTGTCGTCGTTCGGCGTCTCGACTTTGCGATCTTGATCTTTGGGCACTTCGGTTTCGATGTTTACTTATTCCGCGTTCACGCACTCGCTCTGATTCTCGCACTCGTACTGTCCCGAGCGGCGCTTGCGCCGTCCTTTTTATAGGCGCTGTAGGTGCCGTTATTTCCCTCGGGTCCAAGGTCCACTGAGGTACCGTTAATTCACGGTGTGTCCTCTTTGTGCGGGTCCGAAGTCCGCCAATTAACCGTATGACCCCGTTGCCCTTGCCGGGCGCGGGTCCAAGGTCCATCGAGGTACCGTTAATTCACGGTGTGTCCTCTTTGTGCGGGTCCGAAGTCCGCCAATTCACCGTATGACCTCATTGCCCTTGCCATATGAGGGTCCAAGGTCCGAATGTTTTCCGTTTGACCTGGATGCCCTTTATTTCTCCGGTTTTCTCGCCTCCTCCGCTGTTGCTAGGCCGATCTCCTGCATCGAGATTTGTGGGGAGTTTATGACTCCTCACACGGTTCATGTTGGTGGTGACGTCTCTTTGGCGAATTCAAGTTCGGTACATGCGGCGAATTCCAATCTCAGTGAATTGCCGAAAATTCAAATCAAACGATTCTCTGGCAACTACACAGAGTGGCCCTCTTTTCAAGACATTTATGAAAGCACAATTCATAACAAGCAACATTTGTCCAACACACAGAAGTTCCATCACTTGAAAACACTTATTGTTGATGAGGCTGCCAACTTGGTACGGCATTTGGCCATTACGGATACAGCTTACAACACCGCTTGGGAACGTCTGAAGGAAAGGTACAATCGTCCACGGCACATTGTAAACTCATTTTTGGAGTTTATGAACCTGCCAACAACTACAAAGGTAGATGCATCAATTCTACGGAAGGTGTCAGTCGGAGCAAACGAAATTATTCGCGGATTGGATGCAGTCAACCAGATGGGACGCGATTGCTGGATCATCTATCTGGCCCTGGAGAAACTTGACGCCAACACGCGGCGTAGGTGGATTGAGCGCAGCATGGACACAGATTCCCCCACTCTCGAGGAATTCTTCAAATTTCTGGATTCTCGTTGCGAGGAACTGGAACTGAGTAAAAGGGAGCTTGCGACTGGTAGTAAGACAACAACACATGCAGAAAAACCAATAAGGGTCACACAATCGATGGTTTCGATCGAAGGCAGTGGCTGCATCAAATGTAATTCAAAAGAACACACTCTTTTATAACTGTCAGCTGTTCTTGGATATATCTGGGATGCAGAGGCGATCCTTCGTAAAGGAGAAATCACTGTGCTACAACTGCTTGCGACCTGGTCATGGAGTCAGCAAGTGCAAGTCGACATACAAATGTAGGCAATGCAAGGGAAATCATCACTCCCTTCTACATGTCCAAGCGAATCCACAGGCTATTGGGAATCTTGCCCAGATAGTAGGCGAGGACGAGCGAAACATAGGTGCGTCCAACAACACTTCGCTGACTCTCAGTCATTTCGCCTAAGGAGAGGGCACTCAATCAGTTGTATGTGCACAGGGCACTGCAAAATCTACACAGGAAACGGAAATTAAGCGAAGCATTTTACCAACTGCCATGGTTTATGTTCAAAACGCAAAAGGTGACCTCGTAACATGCCGTCTCTTATTGGACACAGGCTCGGAGCTTTCCTACGTATCCGAGCGTTGCATTCAAGCTCTCGGATTGACACGTTCGGCATCACGCATCTTGGTCACGGGAATCTCTTCGGTGAAAGCAGACACGACAAGGGGATGCATCACCTTGCATATCAAGTCCCGTATCTCCGAGGATCATTTGGTTGTCTACGCCCACGTGCTAGGCAGAATTACTTATTCGCTGGAACGCCAAAACATCGATGCATCGGCACTCGAGGCATTCAAGGATCTGCAGTTGGCGGATACAGAATTCAACACAAACTCACCTGTTGACATTCTATGGGAAGCGAACACGTATGGTCGGTGTTTACAGGGCGAAAGATGTACGACAACAAGGGTAATCTTATCGCCATTTCTTCGGTGTTCGGATGGGTAATAACCTCACTCATCACATCAAATCCAAGCAACGCTATTGCACTGACTACAACAGTAGACATAGGAGCCACGCTTCAGAAGTTTTGGCAATTAGAAAGCGTTCAAAGCAGCGCAAAATTGGATTCGGAGGATGATCAGGTCGAGAAGCACTTTCTCGCCACTCACAGTCGCGATGAAAACGGGAAGTATATCGTGGATCTTCCATTCAACACTGAAAGCCCCGATTTCCGAGAAACTCTACAAGGAGCGCTCAAACGCTTTAAATCGGTTGAGCGGCGGCTGCAACAGAACGAGCAGCTGCGTACACAGTACGTATACTTTATGCGGGAATACACAAATCTGGGGCACATGCGAGAGGTTCCACCTGAAGAAAACGCTACTGGAAATCAGTTTTATCTACCACACCACCCAGTTCTGGGTCGTAAGCTACGAGTAGTTTTCGATGGATCTTTTCGTGACGCCAATGGTAAAGCTTTAAATGACACCCTGTTTACAGGTCCCAGTATCCAGCGCGATCTATTCGCTGTGTGCCTTCGTTTTCGAATGTACAAATTTGCATTTTCAGTGGATATCGTAAAAATGTTCCGCCAGATATGGGTCAACGAAAAGCACAGAAACTTCCAGAAAATCGTTTGGAGAGAAGATCCATCCAAATCCATCAAGCACTTCCAATTGTGCACTGTAACCTACGGAACTTCATGCGCACCATTCCTGGCCGTGCGAGTGCTGGAACAACTTGCTGTAGATCATCAAGAGGAATACCCAAATGCGTCGAAAATCCTGCTGGAGGATTTCTATGTAGATGACGTTCTTACTGGGTCAAACTTCGGAACCGAAACGAGCTGATTCAGCTGATGTCTCGTGCAAATCTTGAACTCGGGAAATGGGTATCCAATACACCATGTATACAAACGGATGATAGCGACACACAACCTGCACAAACGTCACCAGTAAAGATTCTCGGACTGTACTGGCATCCTGCAAAAGACATTCTAACGTACAATGTCGGTCTAGCTAAAAATCCTGATTGCACAAAGAGACAAGTTTTGTCCGACGTCTCGAGGATATTTGATCCTCTCGGACTCTTGGCACCCATTGTAATCCAATTCAAAATCCTGTTCCAAAAGCTATGGCTCTTGAATTTGGATTGGGATGACCCACTCCCAACTAAACTGGCGGACAACTGGCTAAAGTGGAGAGCAGATCTGGACAATCTTCAAACATTTCAACTACCACGATATGTCGCCAACGACCCGGACAACATCGGACTCCACGGATTTTCGGATGCGTCAACCAAGGCATATGCTGCTGTGGTGTACAGCAGAGTCACGAATGACAATGGCTCCATCTCGGTATCCATTGTGGCTGCGAAAACAAGGGTGGCTCCACTGAAACAACAATCCTTGCCACGTCTAGAACTTTGCGCAGCACTTCTCCTTAGCCAACTGATTCGCTCGATCACATCTGCATTGCGCCACAAAAACATAACTGTTTTTGGCTGGTCCGACTCTTCAATAGTGCTCACCTGGTTATCGTATACGCCAGCCCAACTCAAGACATTTGTTGGAAACAGAACCTCGGAAATCCTTGACACTATTCCATGGAGTGCTTGGCATCACGTAGATTCCAAAACAAACCCAGCGGACTGTGCGTCCAGGGGACTGATGGCTGCTGATCTCATCGACTTCCATTTGTGGTGGAATGGGCCTTTATGGCTACGGGACAAGGTGCAGTATCTGGTAAAGTTAAACGACTCACGTTTCGGTTTATCTCTTACAGACAAACGCATCCAAGGAGAAGTCAAATCCAACTGTTTGGCCACACTGGCTGAAGCAACCCCGGTTCATCCATTTGATGAACTAACCGAGCGAGTGTCTTCTTGGATCAAGCTCGTCCATATTGTCGGCTACGTGAAGCGGTTTATTCAACGTACACGAAACCTAACTCCCAAAAGGGTATCTAGCGCTCTCACATTTGACGAGACTAAGGAGGCAAGGATTCTGTGCATAAAACAAGCACAAGGTATAATCGACGAAAACGATTTGCTGAGGGTAGGCGGACGACTGCACCAATCGCAGTTGTCAAACGATGCAAAACACCCAGTATTGCTACCAAAAACACATCGCATCTCAAAGCTGATTCTGGAACACAAGCACCGAGTGAACCTCCACCCTGGCGTTTCCTCACTTTTTGTTATTGTTCGGCAAAAATTCTGGATATTTGGAGCACGTAATCTAATTCGCAAAATAACCCACGACTGTTTAGCTTGCTTTCGTCAACGCTACCACACATCCCAGCATCAAATGGCTGATTTACCCAGCGTACGCATTACACAAGCGCTTCCATTTATATATACTGGTTGCGACTATACAGGTCCAATACTTCTGAAGGATGCAAAGGTTCGGAAGCCATGTATCAGCAAGGGCTACATATGCCTATTTGTTTGCATGGTCACCTCGGCCATCCACCTGGAACTTGCCACAGATTTGACGACAGAAACCTTCTTGGCTGCCTTGCGGCGCTTTATATCGGTACGTGGCAAGTGCAGTAAGATCTACAGTGACAATGGCAAAAATTTTATTGGAGCTAAGCGATCCCTCGACGAGATGCAAGAATTGCTTTCTTCACAGAAAGGACAAGGACACCGTGTCTAGCACACTAGCGGATGATGGTATCCAATGGGTATTTATTCCCCCGAGAGCCCCTCACTGGGGAGGGAAATGGGAGTCGGCAGTTCGTTGTGTCAAGCTGCATCTTCGCAGAATTACCGGAAACTCAACGCTCACCTTTGAACAGATGCGCACACTTCTTGCTCAAATAAGCGCAGTGATAAATTCACGCCCCTTGTGCTACACACCGGATACGGAAACCAACTACCTATCCCCAGCTCACTTCTTAATTGGGCGACCATTAACAACAGTGGCAGATCCCGATTTGAGTCACATCCCAGTGGGCCGATTAGGATATTGGCAAAGCATCCAGTCTACGCTTCAAGGATTCTGGAGAAAATGGCATCAGGAGTATCTGACTACTCTGCAGCAACGTCCAAAATGGACTACTTCAACACCCAACATCTCGACCGGTGATGTTGTGCTCGTAAAAGAGTCCAATTCACCACCGGCATCTTGGCACATCGCTCGGGTTATGGAAACCTATCCAGGGAAGGACAACCTCGTTCGAGCAGTCAAATTGAAGACCCCGACAGGAGAGATGATCAGACCCATCACGAAAGTTGCTGTATTGCCCCATTCAGAAACTGTGTTTCAGGGCGGGCCGGGATGTTCGTGAACGCTTGCAGCTTTAATCATCTCTAATATATAGGCGCATAATGCCATCTCTACTCTATTCTATATATTTAATCTATGTACAAAAAAAAACATGTATACAATGTCTTTTGGGTTTCTGGCAACGCCGCTAAGACGGGTCATATTGCGAAATTCAATTCAGTGTCAAATAGGCTTCGCAACTGGCAAGAATAAAATTAATACAGTCCACATATACGCAACTCAACTCGTTCTTATTTCTGACCACCTGAACTGTTTTGCACGAGGGCACCTGCAAATGGATTGCACTAGCGACCATAGCTGCTTCACGTGCCACAGCCGTCATCACACCCTCCTGCACCGCGGTAATCCATTCGTCGCCGCTCCAAGTCCATCCAGGTCTCGACCCGCGCGTACTACAAGAGGCACGAGCGCCACAGAGGATCACTCTGATGTGCAAGTGTTTCGCTTCCGGCTCAAGAGCCGTCCTACTGGGCACAGCCCTCATTAACATTTGCCATTTAGGATGCAATTTCCAGGCGCGAGCCCTGATCGACTCTGGTTCCGAGGCAACCTTTATTACGGAGAGACTTTTCAACCTCGTCAAACATCCATACAAGTTTCGGGTCTTAATCAAACCGTTGCCGCTCAGTCCACGAAACTCTGTCATTTTTCTTTTCGATCGCCTTCCAGACCCGGGCTGCATTTAGAAACTTCAGCTTACGTTCTTCCGCAGCTGGCTGGGAATCTGCCTTCGTATCCAGTCCCTCGAGATCTTCTTAAGGGAATTCCTGACATCCCCCTTGCGGATTTCAAGATCTTCGAGAGCTCCCAAATCGATGTCTTAATAGGAACCGACCTTCTTCCGCCCATCCTCCTCGGCAACGCCAGGGCTAACATTCTCCAGCGGCCCCCTGCAATGTATCCGCCTTCTCGACTCGAGTTACCTGCGGACTCGACGACTCGTTGGATCATCTCCTTACCAAATTCTGGGAGGTGGAGGAAGTGCCCACACAGATAGTCCCCGAGTCTGATTCCGTCTGTGAACACAATTTTGACCAGACTACAAGAAGGGACAATCGTGGCAAATACGTTGTGATGCTCCCCTTGCGCGATCCCGAGCATAGTGGTTCCGAGCTCGCATTTTCAGGGCTCTTTGCACTGGCTCAATTTCTGCGTAAAGAGCAGCGCCTAAAAAGAGGTCCTCCCCTGAAGGCCCGGTATGAATCTGTGCCCTGTGTCCCTTTGTAGTTTTCAACGCCTCTAGCCCTTCCGCAAACGGGACCAGTCTGAATGACATACTTTACGAGGGCCCGGTCTTACAATCCGACCTCACGATTCAAATCTTGAAGGGGCGATACTTTCGTTCGTTTTCAACGCCGACATCGAGAAGATTTATCGGCAAATTTGGGTAGACCCTAAGCATACTCCCTTCCTGCGTATTCTATTCCGCAATTCCGATGGGGAAATCCGCGACTACAACTACAAAGGTAGATGCATCAATTCTACGGAAGGTGTCAGTCGGAGCAAACGAAATTATTCGCGGATTGGATGCAGTCAACCAGATGGGACGCGATTGCTGGATCATCTATCTGGCCCTGGAGAAACTTGACGCCAACACGCGGCGTAGGTGGATTGAGCGCAGCATGGACACAGATTCCCCCACTCTCGAGGAATTCTTCAAATTTCTGGATTCTCGTTGCGAGGAACTGGAACTGAGTAAAAGGGAGCTTGCGACTGGTAGTAAGACAACAACACATGCAGAAAAACCAATAAGGGTCACACAATCGATGGTTTCGATCGAAGGCAGTGGCTGCATCAAATGTAATTCAAAAGAACACACTCTGTATAACTGTCAGCTGTTCTTGGATATATCTGGGATGCAGAGGCGATCCTTCGTAAAGGAGAAATCACTGTGCTACAACTGCTTGCGACCTGGTCATGGAGTCAGCAAGTGCAAGTCGACATACAAATGTAGGCAATGCAAGGGAAATCATCACTCCCTTCTACATGTCCAAGCGAATCCACAGGCTATTGGGAATCTTGCCCAGATAGTAGGCGAGGACGAGCGAAACATAGGTGCGTCCAACAACACTTCGCTGACTCTCAGTCATTTCGCCTAAGGAGAGGGCACTCAATCAGTTGTATGTGCACAGGGCACTGCAAAATCTACACAGGAAACGGAAATTAAGCGAAGCATTTTACCAACTGCCATGGTTTATGTTCAAAACGCAAAAGGTGACCTCGTAACATGCCGTCTCTTATTGGACACAGGCTCGGAGCTTTCCTACGTATCCGAGCGTTGCATTCAAGCTCTCGGATTGACACGTTCGGCATCACGCATCTTGGTCACGGGAATCTCTTCGGTGAAAGCAGACACGACAAGGGGATGCATCACCTTGCATATCAAGTCCCGTATCTCCGAGGATCATTTGGTTGTCTACGCCCACGTGCTAGGCAGAATTACTTATTCGCTGGAACGCCAAAACATCGATGCATCGGCACTCGAGGCATTCAAGGATCTGCAGTTGGCGGATACAGAATTCAACACAAACTCACCTGTTGACATTCTATGGGAAGCGAACACGTATGGTCGGTGTTTACAGGGCGAAAGATGTACGACAACAAGGGTAATCTTATCGCCATTTCTTCGGTGTTCGGATGGGTAATAACCTCACTCATCACATCAAATCCAAGCAACGCTATTGCACTGACTACAACAGTAGACATAGGCGCCACGCTTCAGAAGTTTTGGCAATTGGAAAGCATTCAAAGCAGCGCAAAATTGGATCCGGAGGATGATCAGGTCGAGAAGCACTTTCTCGCCACTCACAGTCGCGATGAAAACGGGAAGTATATCGTGGATCTTCCATTCAACACTGAAAGCCCCGATTTCGGTCACTTGGCCGAGGTCCCTTTGACGAGCAGTTCCGCCACGTACTACCTTCCACATCACGCCGTTCTTAAGCCCGAGAGCACAACCACTAAAGTGCGACACCGAGAAGATTTATCGGCAAATTTGGGTAGACCCTAAGCATACTCCCTTCCTGCGTATTCTATTCCGCAATTCCGATGGGGAAATCCGCGACTACGAGTTGAGGACAGTCACCTTCGGGGTCAATTGTGCCCCGTTTCTAGCGATCCGGGTCCTGCAACAGCTCGCCGACGACGAAGAGTCGAGGTATCCGCAGGGGAGTCGGATTATTCGACAGTACATGTACGTCGACGACGTACTGGCGGGTGCAGACTCCAAAACCGAAGCGCAGGCGGCTATCCGCGAGCTCCAGGGGGCCCTGGAATCAGCAGGATTCCCTCTTAGAAAATGGACATCCAATAGCAAGCATCTACGTCAGAGTTGAGGCTGGGTCCGCGGTAATGGTGAACTTGCTCAAGGCAAAGACGCGGGTGGCCCCAGTAAAAACGGTGTCGCTCCCGCGGCTCGAGTTGTGCGGAGCCTTGTTATTGTCTGAAATGGCCAACGCCGTTCTTTCGAAGATGCCCAGGCAGGCGTCCGTTGCGAGTCCTCGCTTACGCTCAGCGGTTCATCCAGAGCTCGCGAAAGCTCATGTCTCCGTTTGAGGATCCCTTTACAGCTACTGAAATTGCGTCGGCCGAGCGGCTCCTGATTTCCGTCACGCAACGCAGGCATTTTGCCCTTGAGATTGGCTGCTTAAGCCAAAAACGGCCAGTGCCAGCATCCAGCCTTGTCCAAAACCTGAATCCGTTCATTGATTTCCAAGGGCTCATGAGAGCATGCGGCCGAGTCACGGCCTTCGATCTTCTCTTGTATGATGAACGGCATCCTGTCATCCTTCCATACGACTGTCATCTGTCTCGACTCCTCGTCCATTTTACGTATCGCAAAACGCTGCACGGTGGCAAGCAGCTGATGATCCGTCTGATCCGTTCCAAGTTCTGGATCCCGAGGGTAAGAAATTTGGTCAAGTCCGTCATTGCATGAATACAAGATCAGCATCATCCACAAAAAGAGGTTGAAAACGCAACTGATGGGAGACTTACCCAAAGAACGAACGTCCTTCTCGCTCCCTTTCACATATACCGGTTTGGACTATAGTCACCAGCAGCTGCTCTGGCAATTCATTCCTCCGGGAGCACCCCACATGGGAAGAGCTTCAAGACCCTGTTTTAGAAGTCTAGGGCGACGTGAAAATATACGATCGAAGAGCTGTCCACGCTTCTAGCTAGGATCGAAGCATGCCTGAATTCGCGTCCGCTCGCGTCGATGTCCGAAGACCCCACTGACCTGTTGGCACTTACGCCTGGCCACTTTCTTGTTGGAGGGCCCCTCCTCGCCATGGTCGAAGATAAAGGGGGACACCACATATATAATAATCTGCTGGCAACACCTGAAGGCTCTTCAACAACAATTTCGACTGCGATGGAAGGAAGAGTACCTCAAGGAACTCCATAAGCGGAATAAGTGGCGAACCCCTAGAAGAAATCTCCGTGCCGGGGACATGGTGGTAGTCAAGGAAGACAACCTTCCGTCCAATGAGTGGCGATTAGGCTGAATTGACGCGGTGTTTCCAGGATCCGATGGCCATGTTCGTGTGGTCGACATCCGCACTGCACGGGGACTTATTAAGCGTCCCATAGCGTCCCATTTACTCCGGTGTTCCAATTCATCACTCCGATTCGTAGCTTCAATTAATAGTTCCAACCCTTAGCTCCAATTCGCAGTTCTTATCACTACTGATCAAATTTTTTTATTTGTCCTATTCCGCCAATCAGATCTCACACGATGTCTCCACGTCCGCGCAGCGCCATCGCATTGGAACACAGACGAACTCGAGGTATGCAATCCTACCGTTGCCGAGTCTGTAGCGGGATCCATCCACTTCGGAAGTGTCGTCGGTTCCTCCGACTGAGTGCCGAGAAGTCCGGACTGTCCTTGCCAACCGGTACTGCCACCGCTGTTTGGCCCACGAGCACTCCGACGGAGCGTGTCGACGAGGTGATCGCTGCAAAACGTGTGGCCAGGATCACCACACTCATCTGCATCTCTCGGAACTACCAATGTCATCACGGCAGTCCCGCCCGGCGGCACTCCGGTCGCAGAGATCCGTTGCCACGTTGTCGTGGACTCCTCAGCCGCTCCTCGGCCCTCGTCCGCCACTCCACGGCACCCTTCAGCTGCTCCTCGGCCCTCGTCCGCCCCTCCACGGCATTCTTCAGCCGCTCCTCGGCCCTCGTCCGCCACCCCACGGCACTCATCCAGCGCTCCGCGGCAATTTTTTGCTACTCATCGGGGTGCCACGCAGCCCGCGGTCGCCGCTCCGTCCTTAGCGTCCCTCCTGCAGCGGCACAGCATCAACCTCCTCCCGACGGCTTTGGTGCGGTTAGACACTGCGGCAGTCATCGACACGTGTACGCCTATGAGCTGCATCGACGCTTCGCTAGCGTCGAGTTTCCGCTTGCCGACCACCAACGTGGGAGGCGAACAGATTAGTTCGGCAAATCTGGGGTCCAGAATCGACAGCGCTGTCCGGCTCGACGTAATTTTTAAAATAGAGCCGCACGTGGGCATCCGCACTCAAATTCGGGAGCTGAGCGACGCGGGAAGGACCCACTTCCGGGACATTACGCTGGCTGACGAGCGGTTCTATCTCCCCGCTACGATCTCCATCATCCTAGGCGCGGAAATGTATCCGAGAGTGATGCGGCCGGGCTTCGTGAAAATTCAGGATGGACTACCAGTAGCCCAGAGCGCCGTGTTTGGATGGATCATGTCCGGAGCCTGCCACCAGCCGTGAGAAGAGCTACCAGGCTATGTTGCAACCCGAGTAGTTGCAAGGGGGGCAGAATGTTCAGGTCAGTGGCCCACTGCATCGCCGCATCGCTCTCGTCCCTCTTACGCTCCCTCGCTCGCTTCTCGCAACGTCCGCACTCCAGAGTGCGAGCTTCGGATTTCGCATCCGAACTCCTCGGACGGCCGCTGCCGGGCTGGAGCGCGGCTTTAGGTTTTTAAGTCAATAGTCTCATATATGCAGCCGAATAAAACACACTGAATTACACCACGACGCCCCCGACTTCTTAATTTTCGTCTTCCTTTGCGTTTGCGCCGTGGGAATTTTGTATGCCTTCAGTTTTTTTGTGGCAAGAACGCCCTCCTACAACAATTGGATAGCTCAAACTTTTCGAAGAACCTAATCTTTGCGAGCGTACTAAAATCTAACATTGCCAACACTACCTTCAATGATGAAATATCACATGTCTGCTACCAAACTATTGAGCAAATAGGTACCAAATTGGAAATATTGATATCTAACCAACAAAGTATGCATGAGTTCATAAAATATTATGGAGACTACCATGCAAGGACTGATGAGAAATCAAGATATCTTGATTAAGTTGCTCCAAAACACCTTATTAAAATAATCAATGGCTTCCCTGCTTATAACAATGTGAAATGCTAACGGCGTTCCATGGCACAATCTTGAGGTAGCTCAATTCATTAATGATAACGAAATCTACGAGGGCAATATTACAACGCCATTATAAAGGTTGGCAATAGGCTGGACTTTGTTTCACCTTCTTCACCCACATACTGGCCAACAGATCACAGAAAACGGCCAGACTTGATTCGTAACTACGAAGTCAGTTACGAAAAATATCCCACGCATCAGCGCAAGTTCATTGTCAGACCTATGACTCCACGCCTGTGCTTCTTAGTCTACACCAGCGGCCAGAAACCAAAGACAATCGCTTCAAAATAACACCCAACAGAATGAACTGGCTCAAATTAAAAAAGTTCGTTAGCTCGCACATTGAGTTATCCCACGACTGAACAACGTTGAAGACATAAACAGCTTCACCAATATTCACGAGTGCGTACAGCCAAAGATACATAAATGCACAAATCGAGAGGCTGGTCCAGGAAAAGCCTTGATGACCAAGAGAGTGGCAGTTACTTAGTAAAGCAACTATCTCCAATCAGCTCAAAGTACTCATTCTTAACTTAGAACACCAATTAGGACTACATCTGGTAATTGGGCCTGTAGTGACAAAGATAGAGCCGACACATTCGCTTTCCATCTTCAGAATGCCTTCAGCATCATACGTGCTACCTACACAACCACGAGTATACGACAATGTACACGATCACATTGAATTTACGCCTAGTGATAAGTCATAAAAGGAGCACTTGCAACTACAAAAATATCCAGGATGCGATCAAATAACTCCAAAGATGATTATTGAGCTTCCACAATGTGCCATTTTGGAATGCTGCTTTCCTGAGAAGTGGAAGAAGTCGACCGTCATAATTATACCTAAGCCTGAAAAAAAACCACTCAACCGTTTTACCTTATAGACCTATAAGTCTACTATTAGAATGTAATAAAAATGCATATTAATATTGTTAAGCAGTGGTTTTGGCTGTGCGTTGATTCCCA
The DNA here is from genome assembly GCA_018153365.1 of Drosophila fuyamai. Taxonomy (NCBI): domain Eukaryota; kingdom Metazoa; phylum Arthropoda; class Insecta; order Diptera; family Drosophilidae; genus Drosophila; species Drosophila fuyamai. The sequence continues at coordinate 157,334 of JAECXW010000449.1, read as the reverse complement.
GTTTTCTTACTGATAGCTTTATATATAGAGATTTTTAACTTGCAGTTTCAAGACTAAGTTTCAGATATAATATAGGTAATGGCTTTTAATATCCAGATTCTTGCATTCGATGTGTCTTCTCCAGGTTAGTCGTCTGTGCAGGTGGACGCCGAGATACGTTTCTTGGGGAATCGGCGTACTGTTTTATAGTAGTGGAGGGCATGTTTGCCTGTTGAGAGTAAACGTAATGTGTTTACATTTTTGTTCATTTATTTATTGCATCTAACACCAATTAGATTTGAATTAACCCACTTACGTGTCCTGCTCTCGCTTTGTTCATCGCCGTTGAAACTTCCCTCCTGGCTATTTTGCAAGTTGTTATCCTGGTCGTCTTGAATGCTGTCTTCCTGATTGTCTTGAAGGCTGCCTTCGCCCTCGACTTCGGTGAGTTGCATTTGAATTTCTACTTCCAATTGGTGTTCCTGAAACTCCAGCTGCATTAGTCGAGCTTTTATTTATTGTTGCTGCTTTAAGTGCACCTTTTGAAGCTGAAGTTTTTAAGCTTTGATTGATTTTTGAGAACGGTGACTTCTCCCAGATTCTGGAATCCTCTGGAACGACTACGCCAAACCAGAGGATTCCAGAATCCCTAAAAGTCGACTTATCATGTTGTAAGTTTTGTTTATTAAGAGCAATGTTTGGTTGTGGCGTATCCATTATTCCCCAGATCCGTTCGTCACCTTTTAATTGATGAATGATCTCTAATAATTCATCACTGTTGATAATTAATTGATGGATTTTCCAACAAAATAGTGATGAATTTAACATTGGCATGTCCTAGGAGTTAATCAGAGAAAAATTCACATTTTAATCAACTATTTATCACATTTTAATTAAATTCGCTTTTTTATCAGTAATTCATCGCATTTTTATCAGTAAATAAATACATTATTTTATCAAAGTTTCCATTTTTTTAATTACAATATTTTCTTACATTTGCGAGGCATAGCGAAAGGCTTAGGGGGATTTTTTGAGCAGGCATAAGGCTTGACCCCAAGAATCGAGTCCTGGTCACAAAGCAGATCGGTCGTGACCGCCTAGAAGAGGATCGAATGATTTGCATCCGAAAATGGTTCGTACAATAAGCACGAAATACGATATTTCTGTGATAACAGTATGATAAAATATTCATATATTTATATCTATAGTTTTGTGTTTGTGGGGTAAAGTCCGTTGCATTAAATCAGTTAGTTGTATATTTTTTTTTGTTAATTTGTTTATTTTTTTGTGATTTTATTATTTTAAATTAAAAATATTATGTCTGTCTTTATGTACTGTTCATTTTTTATTTTTATATCCGGAAATAACTATATAATCTCTATGTTTTCTATTTTATAGGGCTCTGTGTATTTAAAATCTAGCTTATGCCCTACTTCATTTCTTAGTAAAACTTTATCTCCTATAGATAAAATAATATCGTTACTCTTTAAATCGTAAGATTCTTTATCTTTATGCTTGTAAGTTTCTAGCATATTTCTAGCTCTTTTGTATCTATTCTTACTTTCTTTGTTATTCGTGATAAAGCAGATGCTACGAAATTGTCCTTGCCTCTTAGGTACTCTACTGTAAAAATATATTCTTCTAATTCAAGTCTCATGCGTGTTGATTTAGAGCTGGGGTTTGTCATTGAAAATAACTCCGATCCGGTTTTTACTGGACGGACAAGTGATGACCTATCAAAGGGGCCCAATTTGCAGTTTTCTTGTGATGCTTGTGTCGAGGTTGCGAACGAGATGAAATCGTTCATGCGCCAAACTAAAGGCGGCCTGATGGGGCTGATTAGCTGTTTCGGTGTTGCTAGAGATAGTTTTCGCCGAGCTGATGATCTCCTCTCTGCGCTGGACTCGCAGTTTAATAGTCGTAAGCTATTAGAAGAGTCCCCTATGCGCAAAAAGGCCGCTGGTGGTAAGGAGCAAAAGGGGAACACCCCGCAACCGAAATCAAAAGAACAACAGAGCATTCCGGCGGATCAGCAGCCGATTTCAGCAAACCCTCAAATGTTGCTAAGATCGGCAGCTAAAAAAGATTCGGTATCCGAACAATTCGTTACAGAATGCATCCAACCAGGGACTTCTAAGAATTCCGATTTGTCCGTAGTGGTTTCACAATTAGTGGATCCACCTATCTCTCAGAATGTAGCATCTCCACCACAAGGGACTACTGAGTCCGGACAACCGGCTCAAGTTGGTTTGGCAGAAGCAATGTCTGCTCCACCAAAATCCTTTTCAGTGGTTCCACTCAAGAAACAAATTTTCGTTTCTCGGCTTTCCCCTGATCAAACATCTTCTGATGTATTGCCTTATATACAAGACAAAACTAAAGCCGATTGTAATAGTGTAAAGGTGGAAAAGTTTAAGTTTTCTTATGCTAGAGACATTTCATCTTTCAAGATAACTGTCCCTAACGAGCTTTTTGAAGCCATATGCTCGGGCGACTTTTGGCCGGATAATATGGTTGTAAAAGAGTTCGAGGCTAAGATAAAGAAGAAGGGGCCCGTGGGAGTAAAACTTCCTAGTCGAGGCCAAACCAGTGTACCAATTTCAAAAAACTAACTTCTAACCTCTTACTTTCCTATCAGAATGCAAGAGGTTTGCGCAGCAAACTTACTAAATTGTATTCCGATAGCCTTTCCTTTGCATCTCATATTATTGTGTTCACAGAAACCTGGTTAATGCCGGAGATCTTTAGCTCCGAAGTTTTTCCAGGTAAGTACACAATATATAGGTATGACCGTCCCTCTAGACGGGGAGGTGGAGTCCTAATTGGAGTTGATTCAAACCTCCCGTCCCATTTTTTGATGAATTCAATACCATTGAATTTATTTGTGTAAAGTTATCGCTTCCTGGTAACTTTATATACATAACTTGCTCATATATTCCGCCGTTGTCTGAACTTCCTGATTATTTAAATCACCTATCCGTCATTAAGTCCGTTGCAAATAAGCTTTCCGATAGGGATCAGTTGATAGTTCTAGGTGATTTTAATATACCTGGAGTTACTTGGTCCACTGAGGATGGATCGAATGTCTTACTACCTATAGCACAGCATGATTTTTTTGATGGCCTGCTTGACATATCTCTATCTCAAGTAAACCATGTTCGAAATTCATTAGGTCGCCTACTTGATTTGTGTTTTGTATCAAATCCTGAAGGTGTGTTTCTGTCCAGAGTAGCACCACTCACGCAACCTGAAGATCCATATCACCCAACATTCGAACTTTCATTTGATACGGGTAGAGTTATAGAAGAAAAATCAGAAAAATCCAAACGAATACATTGTTTTCGCAAGGCAGACTTTCTGAGGCTAAATAATTTTATTTCTGGCTTTAACTGGTCTGATCTTTACCTAAGCATTAATATGTCCGATGCAGTCAATGTTTTTTACACTGCAATAAACTAATTTTTTAATTCCTGTGTTCCGTGGTACGATCCGTCAACTTCCAATAAATCACCTTGGTTTAGCAAAGAGTTGACACACTTAAGAAATGTAAAGTCCAGACTTTTTAGGAAATATAAAAATACCGGTTCTCAATCTGTTTTTACTAGATATTTAAGTGCTCGGTCAAGATTTACCGTGCTTAATGCTCAGTGTTATAACAGTTACTTAAACCGTTGTAAGGTCCAGTTCTCTCAGGACCCGAAACAGTTTTATAACTTTGTTAACACCAAGCGTAAATCTAATTCCATTCCTTCCTCGCTATCGTTCGAAAACATGACGGCAACCACAGATCAGGCAATAGCCGATTTATTTGCCCAATTTTTTCATCACAGCCTTATTCTTACAACATATCCAAGTCAAACCTCATATTCTATCCCACTTTAACAGAAAGCTCTCTTCTTTTGGATCTTCTTCGTATTAAACCTGTTTATTCGCCAGGGCCCGATGGTATTCCTGGGTGGGTGCTTAGGTATTGCGCTAAGGCCCTGTGCAAACCTCTTCACAAGTTGTTTACCTTATCTATAGAAACCTCCCAATTCCCAAATATTTGGAAGGAATCATTTGTTATTCCTCTTTTCAAAAAAGGTAACAAGTTAGAAGCCAGTAACTACAGAGGTATTTCTAAGTTGTCAGCTATTCCTAAGCTTTTTGAAAAATTATTACTCCTCATTTGCAGCACCTTTGCAGATCAATCATTTCTCCGTGTCAACACGGATTTATTAAACGTAGATCCACAATCACAAACCTTCTAGAGCTCAATTCATTTGTGATAAAAGGCTTCAATAGTAGTTTTCAAACAGACGTCATTTACACTGACTTTAGTAAAGCATTTGACTCTGTAAATCACTTACTTCTCATTCAAAAACTTGACCGTTTAGGTTTTCCAGTTGATCTGCTTAAATGGATTTCAAGTTATCTGAATGGCAGGTCACAAAGGGTCCTTTTTGAAAATTCAATTTCTGAAATTCTCCGTGTTACCTCCGGTGTCCCACAAGGGAGCCATCTGGGTCCGTTACTTTTTACATTATTTATTAATGATCTTCCCTCAATTATAAGTCATTCTCGCGTACTTATGTACGCAGATGATGTTATGTTGTGCCTGCAGTATAAGGACATTTCCTGCCATTTAGACTTGCAATCCGATCTAGATAATTTTCAAAACTGGTGCCGAGATAATTTACTAAATTTAAACGGTTCCAAGTGCAAGCTGATGACTTTTTATCGGGCCAATCCGATATACGCGACTTACACGTTAAGTGGCAGCTCTTTGGACAGAATAACTCTTGTAAACGATCTTGGCGTTCTCTTGGACCCTAAACTAAAATTTTCTAATCACATTTCGTCCATGGTTAATAAAGCTTGGATTTATTAAAAGGTGGTCAAAAGAATTCGATGATCCTTATTTGACTAAAACTTTATTTATTTCGCTAGTCCGTCCGATTCTGGAGTATGGGTCTCCCGTCTGGAGTCCACAATACGGAATACATATTGGTCGTATTGAATATGTACAAAAAAACTTCCTTCTTTTTGCTTTACGGCGCCTAAACTGGGATGCAAATCTTATCTTACCTTCTTATTCTAGAAGACTTCTTTTGATTAATTTACCATCCCTAGCCAACCGTAGAACGATGATTGGTACTATCTTTATTTATAACCTTATAAATGGTGATATTGACTGCCCCGACTTGTTAAGTCGGCTAAACTTTTCTGTGCCAAGTAGATTAACTAGAAATTATATTCCCCTAACTTTAAATCATTGTAGATCTAACTATGCCTTGCATGAGCCTTTCAGAGTATTATGTTCTGACTATAATAGACTTTTTCCTGTAATATCAAATCTTGACTCTCTGCCGCTCCCTAAACGATTAAACTTGCTTCATTGGCACAAGATTGATCTAACTATTACTTTTTTCCCCGGACCTTTACCTTCATTTTCCTATCTCGCGTCTATCTTATCGCGAATCGTGCCGTACGATACACGGCTGCGCCCCTCGGTCGGTTGGGCGGGTAAGTGGGCCGTGGGACTCCGTACGAAAAAAAAAAAAAAATAAGTGATTGCCCAATGAACGGCAGTTAAATCCTGTTCCCTTGTACTCTTGTTGCTTTCACATTTCGTAAATGCTTTCGATGCATAGGCAACTGGAAGTTGAATTCCATTGTGGTTTCTGCACCACAAGCTTCTTACTTGCATCTGTGATTATACAAAATTCTTTTTTAAAATCTGGGTACTGTAACAGAGTTGGTTTTATTAGTTGAGCTTCGAGATATTCAAATGCATTTTGACATTCATCAGTCCATTCAAATGGAACATTCTTTTTGTTTAACCTTATTATATGCCTAGCATAATCACCAAAGTTTTTGATGAATCGTCTGTAATTACAAAATGCAATAAATTTTCTAGTGCTGTTCGAGTCATGAAGGACTGGAAATTTTAATACGACATCAAACTTTGTGTCATCTGGTAAGATTCCTTTATCTGTGCATTTGTGTCCCAGAAATCTGACTTAATGCATGAAAAATGAGCATTTTTCAGGGTGTAACTTTAAGGTGTATTTCCTACACATTTCAAAAACACTAATTAAAATGTTAAGCATGTGGTTTTCGGAACAACCAATTACTATCAAATCATCCATATAAAGGAATGCTTGTGAGGATTCAAGTTCAGAGAATGCAATAGTTATCATTCTTTGGAATGAATTTGGCGCTATTTTAAATCCAAACGGTAATCGCGTGAGGCGATAAGGGACATTGCTCCTCGAAAAAGAAGTTATATCTCTAGATGTTTCAAGATGTTTTAAGTCAAGGTAAGATAAATATAGCTTTTCCTAGTTGATCTAAAATATCATTGATCCTAGGAAGCGGGAATTGATCAGACAATGTTTTTTTTTATTAATTTGATGATATAACTTCTAATTAACTTTACCACGAATACAATGAGTCTGAACGACGTTCGCACACAACGTCAACGTGAGCAAGACGAGAGACGGCTCTCAGTACAAAGAAATAACGCGTACTTCTCTTTTAAAGCAACCGAAAGTAATGCAAGCTCTGATCAAGCGCGGGAAATTACCCCCAACTTGACCGAGTTCTTAAACGTAGCGAGCGAGAGAGCGCGTTCTTGCTCCCCCTCGCTACCATCGACGTCTCTGCGGCTAAAGAGCGCTGGTATGCGGGTATGCAATAACCTAAGCTCATCAGCAGTAACTAGCACCGCAATTTCTTTAACAACGTCAACTGTAACTACAACATCAACTGCAACCGTATCGACTGCGCATATAATCACATCATCAGCTAGCAGCGCAAATATTAATACGTCTGCCGCTGAGCTGCCCGAAAAACAGAACAAAACTAATATATGTGCTAACCCGGCCGTGCAGACTGGTATGGATCGCTACATCCAAATCAAAAGGAAGCTGAGCTGTCTAAATTCTCAACGCAAAATAACCCGTAACAATGCTAGCCTAGCTGGAATAGAAACGCCCATGGACTCAAACCGATTTAAAATCTTGGAAGACGCCTATGACGTTGAGGCGGCCGAATCCACTGAAGTCGAGAAAAGGAAGCCAAAACCTCCGCCTATTTATATTCGAGAAAAAAGTTCCAATGTTCTTGTCAACAAAATTATCGAGCTTATTGGAAAGGATAACTTCCACATAATACCTCTAGTAAAGGGCAACATCCAAGAAACAAACATTCAAATGAAATCTGAAGATAATTACAGAGTATTATCGAAATATCTTTCCGAGAATAAAAAGAACTTTTATACGTATCAGCTAAAAAGTAGCAAGGGCCTGCAAGTCGTACTTAAGGGCATAGAGTCTGACGTAAGTCCTGTTGAGATAACAAAGGCGCTTCAAGAGAAGGGATTTAACGCTAAGACAGTCTTCAACATTCTTAACAGGGATAGAATGCCGCAGCCACTCTTTAAGGTTGAGCTCGAACCAGAAAAGGGCTTAGGGGCTTACCCTAACGAAATACGAAGTGCACCCCATTTACAATCTCCAGTTCCTGCTGCACCGCAGAATTACAGTTGAGGAACCGCACAAACGCAATAGCCCTGTAAAATGTGCGAACTGCCAAGAATATGGCCATACAAGGTCATACTGTAAACTGCGCCCGGTGTGTGTAGTTTGTGGAGATCTTCATGACAGCGAGCAAAGATGACTGCAACTCGAAAAAGTGCGGCAACTGCAGTGGCAATCACACTGCTAAGTACAGAGGCTGCCCTGTTTATAAGGAGCTTTAAAGTCGTATTCACCAGAGAGGAACTGCCGCCCGCACCCAAAATAAACAGATGACAGCTTCCAGATCAAACCCTGATCCTCACTAGGACCCATAAATTCTGATAAAAATGTGACTTACGCAAGCGCTTTAAAATCAGGACTGGCTAACCCTGTCTCAAAAAGCTCATTTCTGCAACCAGCATACCAAGAACCGAACACGGCTCAGCAACAACAATTCCCAGAGCAGTCAAAAAGCAACTTTGAAGATATGATATACAGCCTGCAGCAAAGCCTTACGGAGTTTATGTCGTTTATGCGCACAACAATGCAAGATTTAATGCGAAACCAAAATCTATTGATTCAAATGCTGGTTTCAGAGCAATCCAAATAATGACTTCCCTAAGGATATCTACGTGGAACGCTAACGGCGTCTCACAGCATAAACTTGAGCTAGCTCAATTCCTACTCGACAACCATATCGACGTAATGCTGCTTTCAGAAACACACCTTACAAACAAATACAATTTTCAACTACGAGGTTATTCATTCTACTGAACAAATCATCCAGATTGTAAAGCACATGGTGGGACTGGAATTCTAATCAGAAGCCGTATTACGCACCACTATCATAACGAATTTGCAAAAAATTATCTACAGGCCACTTCTATAAATATACAAATCAATACTGGCAACCAACTTACACTAGCCGCCGTATACTGCCCTCCTCGCTTCACTATAGCCGAAGATGAGTTTATGCAGTTTTTCAACTTACTAGGAGGCCACTTCATAGCCGCAGGGGACTACAACGCCAAGCACACACACTGGGGATCACGTCTCGTGACTCCAAAAGGAAAACAGATCTATAATGCAGTTATAAAAGCCAAGAACAAGCTGGACTATGTTTCTCCTGGCAGACCAACATACTGGCCGGCAGACGCAAGGAAACTACCCGATTTAATAGACTTTGCAATTACAAAAAACATTCCTATAAATCTGATAAGCGCCGAATGCCTCTCGGATCTTTCATCTGATCACTCGCCTGTCCTGTTTATTCTACTCCGACATCCAGGCGCATTGGATCAATCGTTTAAATTGACATCACAGAAAACCAATTGGGTTAAGTACAAGAAATACATTAGCTCACACATTGAGCTAATTCCTCATCTCAACGATGAAGCCAGCGTAGACAGATTTGTTAATACACTGGAGTCTGTACTCGTCTCTGCAGCTCGAATTTCAACACCCCAAACTACAAGTTCGCAAAGCAACCAAAAGAAGACAAATCTACAAAATAGAGCTCGTCCTCGAAAAGCGACGCTTACGTCTCCTAGCTTAAAATATGCCTCAAATCAACTCACAAAAGCTTTACAGCAAGAAGAAGCACATGTCCACCGACGCTACATAGAGCAATTGTCAACATCTAGTACAAAACACTCACTATGGAGAGCTCATCCTACTCTAAGCTCACCGAAAGTAACAGTGATGCCTATTAGAAATCCCACAGGCGGCTGGGCGCGCAGCGATGCAGACAGAGCCAGCACGTTTGCCAACTACCTTAAAAATGTCTTCCAACTAAATCCTGCCACTAGTGCGTTCACCTTGCCGATTTTACCATATGAGCCTCAGCTTCAACATGAGCCAATTGAGTTTCGCCCAAACGAAATCGTTAACATCATCAAAAATCAGCTGAATCCGAAAAAATCCCCAGGCTGCGACCTCATAACTCCCAAAATGATCATTGAGCTCCCATATTGCGCCATTTGCACTACCACCCAGCTTTTTAATGCCATCGCAAAACTTGGCCACTTTCCAGTGAGATGGAAAAAGTCGATTATAATAATGATGGCAAAGCCGGGAAAAGACCACACAATTCCCACGTCGTATAGACCTATAAGCCTACTCTCATGCTTAACTAAACTCTTTGAAAAATGCGTATTGACTCGGATAAACACATACCTAAGAATCCAGGAAGGAATTCCGTCACATCAATTTGGGTTTCGTGAAAAGCACGGAAAAATTGAGCAGGTCAACCGGATAACATCAGAAATTCGGAACGCGTTCGAAAAAGCGAGAGTACTGTACTGCCATATTTTTAGACGTCTCTCAAGCATTTGATAGAGTTTGGCTAGAAGGTCTAATGTACAAGATCAAGTCAATGCTCCCCTACAACACCCATAAGCTTTTAGAGTCTTACCTCTACGACAGAAAATTTGCTGTGAGATGCAACACTGCTATAACTGACGATTTCACTATTGGAGCTGGAGTTCCTCAAGGAAGCGTGTTCCTCAACATTATATGTAATCTATACAGCAGACATCCCAACAAGCACACGACTAACAACATCTACGTTTGCTGATGATTCTCAGCCGTTCAAAATGTCCGATGCAAGCAACTGCGCAGCTAGCTCTTCTTCAGGTCGATGTTGAAAAGTGGCTATCAGATTGGCGAATTAAAGTGAACGAACAAAAATGCAAGCACGTTACGTTCACCCTGAACAGGCAAAACTGCCCACCGCTCATGTTAAACCATACTTTACTCCCGCAAGCAAACGAAGTGACATACCTAGGAGTACACCTCGACAGAAGACTCACATGGCGCCGGCACATTGAAGCCAAAAGAACACACCTAAAGCTAAAAGCCAGTAGCCTTCATTGGCTTATCAACGCTCGGTCTCCCCTTAGCCTTGAATCTAAAGTTCTGCTGTATAACTCGGTACTAAAACCTGTATGGATTTACGACTCTCAGTTATGCGGGAATGCCAGCAATAGCAATATTGACATAGTCCAGGGAGCTCAGTCGAAGATCTTGAGAACAATCACCGGGGCACCGTGGTACGATCGCAACGAAAACATACATCGCGACTTAAACATTCTATCAGTCAAAGTAGTGATCGCAGAACAGAAGGAAAAGTACTTTACCAAGCTATCGTTGCACCCTAACCACCTGGCAAGAGGTCTTACAAGGTTGATCAACCAATCACGCCTTCGTCGCAATGACTTACCCACCCAGCGACCGACTTGAGGGACGCGCAACAAGAATGCAGTCTTATTATACTGTTAGTTAAATTTTAGTCTCAAAATTAAGAGAAGATTCAATAAATAAAAGCAAAGTTAAATAAAAAAAAAAAAATGTGATGATAGTCAATTACCAATCGCCATTTCTTTTTGTTATATAATGACTTTTTAGGTACTAGTAATAATGGGCTATTGTACTCTAAAACTGATGGTTTTACTATTTTATTTTTAATTAATTTGTCAACTTGAGCTTGAATTTCGCCTTTTTGGCTATGAGGACTTAAATAATTTTTTATATAAGCAGGTTCATTATCTATTAATCTTAGTTTCTGTTTATAAAAATTGTTTGTTGTAATTGATTCGGTTTCAAGCCCGAATATGTCTGTATATTTACAACAAAGTTCTTAAAGCTGCTTATTAAAAGATTTGGAAAATTTGTAGTTAATTTTGACATAACATCTTTAGATCTAACGTGTTTGTCTATATTTGATATTTCATATTTAGTTAATGGTTCATAGTTTAAATTGTGAATGCTGATCATTTGATTGGTGGTAGTTGTTAGTAAGCTATGCTATCTTCATTTCAAGTTAGCTCGATTTTTCGGACAACTTCAGATCTTGCCGGTAATACTATTGTATTATTACCGGAGCTGTGAGTTATGGGTACATACATAAATAGAATATTTTAAATTATCTGGTCTTACAATGAACAGAATTTTGGAAGGTGTAAAATCTAATTGGCAATTATATGTTTTGATAAAATCTATTCCTAAAATTCCATCACGTGGTATAGAAAAAGTTGAATCGACAATATGAAAGTTGTGCGGAATTATATATTTATATTGCATTTCTAAAGATGTCAGTCCTTGGGTTTTAGTGAATCCTTGATTGATTTCATGAATATTAATTTTAAGATCAATGTTTATATCATTGAATTTTTTTATCAATGAAATTTCTGCACCGGTATCTATTAAAAATATTAATTTTTGCGTAAAGATACATTTGTTAGCGCTTACACTAAGATTAATCGAATGGACCTTTTTATTATTCTGTACATAAGGGTTTTGGGTAGTTTACCGAAATGTTATGGGTTACCCTAACGTTGTTGTTATTATTATTATAAGAGTTATAGCTTCTATGGTTATTTCCTCTATAATTTGCTCTATAGTTGTTGTTATTGTTTTGGCCATTGGTTCGATTGTAATTATTATAATAATTATTATTATAATAACCACGACCATTGCCTCTACCACGGAAACTACCTCGGTTGTTGTAATTACCTTGCTGGCCATGTTCTCTTTGGGCGTATAAGATTGCATTTGCGTTGCCTGTCATTTCAGTATTACATATTAAGTACTTAGTGATGGCTTCGTTCATTGTTACGAAGTTTCCTGCCTTAAGCATGTTCGGCCGGTAAAAATTCGTCATTATACGAGGCTTCCAAAATCCTACGTAGATTAGCAACTTTTGTGATGAACTTTTCCGACGTTTTTCCTTTCTGTGTAGTCTTGGCCAATTTTTCCTTTACTACATTACATGTTTTGCCTCCTATAGTATCTTGCAATTTGTTTATAATTGCATTGATTGTTATTTCATTTCGATTTTATAACCTCGACTGGTATCGAATGTGCCTTTTGTCAAGTTTACTAATTTCAAAGCTGTTATAAATCTTTGAAGATATATCCACCGCATCTTAAATTGTTTCATCCGCCATCTCGAATGGTTTAGTTTCAACAGTATTACAATTAGATTCAGATTCAAACAAATTTTCTTCTTTTGCCTCATGTAATGTTATTACGGCAGGTATTGTTAAATTATTTATATTTTTCTCATCTATATTTCCTTCTTCTTCTTCTGAATCTATTCTTTCAGTAGTATCGGTATCAGACTCTAGTTGTTGACAGTCAGCGGAGTATTAAGGATAGTTGGTATAAATATATCCAACTCGTATTTTTGATAGAGATAAGATTGGATCTTATCCGAAGGAATAACTTTGAGGCATATGACTAGTGGAACTAGTTTAGTTTTTTTCTATAATTGTGTACTAGTGTTCGTGTTTCATTAAAACATTCGACTAGAATTTTAGCATGTTTGTTTATTTTTTATTTTTATTTCTGTAAGCTTATCTTTTATTTCTTTCCATTCCATACTGCTTTTATCACAATTACATTACCAAGTAACGGATTTTTATTTAATTCCGAAAAAATTTTACACTTTGGTACTGTAGACAGAACAATTCCTTTTTGTGTTGCAGTGCAATGAATAAATAAAGAAAATTGTAAGTTATATCTTTCAATGTATTCCTTTTCAATTTCATTGATTGATATTGGGGAGTTGTGCAATTGAATGATGGCTTGCACTCGCTAAGAAAATTCGGGGTCCCTTCTAAACGTTTCCCTTTTTGTTTTTCTACCTTTATATTAATTTTGTTTTATTATTATTATATTTAAGATTGGCATTATTTTTATTTTATTGATTTCTTTATTCAAAATAAAATCTTTCATGACAATTGATTCATTGTCTTAAATCGTTATTTTTAGAAATACAAATTTTTTAATGTATATAATTAAATGTTTGTACCATAAGTTTTGCATAAAAAAAAAGTATTTAATTTTTATTTATCGACTAGAAGAAGAACACCGTCCTAACTGTTTTAAGACTCAAACTGAACTCCCTCGCTAACTCCTACTTCTTCTACGATCAAACCTCGGTTCAAAACTATGGAGTTTTTTTAATGAGTGATTTTATTGTTTATGGAGTGGCTTTAAGATTTGTACTTTGGACCGAGTCAGTTCTTTGTTCTGTTCTTGTTTATGACTTGGGTCCCGAAATCTGAGTAACCTGAATTGTGGGAACGTACCGATAAGCTGAACAGCAGCTCGTTCTAATTGATTAGTCTATAGTCTGGAGTTATAATAACATTAGGATTTTCCGTTAGCGGCGTGTTGACAATTAGATATGGAATCCAATTTCTTGAGGGAGTCTTAATGTTAACTGTGTGTGTGTGTATGTGTGGGTGCGTGGACATGTACATAAGGGTTTGTGGTGCTATGGATATGTCACTCCCCCAACCTTTGAATTTGGCCTGTCCTCAGGACGATAAATTTGAATATAATGAAATATTTTCTTCTATATTTATAGAAGGTTGATCGTTTACATTTTCTGGATTTTTCGGTGTTGCTTCCTTTGTTTTTATATATTTTACAATTAATTTTCTTGATATGTTTTTGAACTTATAGAATAGATACAATAATATGCTTATAATTGTAATTACAAATGTGGTTGCAGTTATTATTTGGAATACATTATTATATTTTGTGTGTGTTTCTAGAATTTCTTTTGTTTGAATATATGATAGCGGTTCTAATTTAGTTACATTGTTAATCACATAAATGCTCTGTGTATATTCTAACATAGTATTTGAAAGTATGAAATCATCTAGTTGTACTGAACAATTAAGAATTTTAATAAAATTATTACCAAAGATACAATATTCTTTATTAATACAGTTTTGATTTAAAAGTATTTTAGGGATATTCCATGTCAATAAAATATTTGGTTCAACGTAATTAATTCGGAAATTTTTATGTGTTTTAGTATATTTGCAACTTGTGGATTCTTGTTTTATTATACCATTTATACATTCGTCAAATACTACCTTTCCTGTTTCTTTATTAAATACTTTTCCTTCGTGTAGGTAATATTTTTCAAATATGTTTTATAACGAACTGATTTTATAAGTCTGCTCGCTACGAATATCGTGCGGCTAGCTCAGTAGATGTGTGTTGTGCGTCCCACCAAATTTAGTGAGAACTCACAGAATGTTGGGATGTTTATGCTAGGATCTTTATTCGCCGACTTGTCCCTCGGCCTGGGACTAATGGTGACAGATGTTCGTCTCAACGCCGTCCTGATAAACTTGGGAATGGCTGCTCCACCGTCGCTCTCCGCTGCCTCGCTTCGCTCTGGTCCGGAACGCCTCCGTTGTCTTTGGCCTCGGGGCTATGAGGGTCTAGGGATGCGTCACCGTTCCCAGACTAGGGTGAACAGGCACTGGGCTCTCAAAGCGTACGCCTTTCGCAGCCTCAGCCTCCTGTCCCTGGATCTGTCCCGGCCGGTCACACCAGACGCCTACCCAATTTCTACCTGACGGTTCAAGCCGCCAATGCAGTCCTTGTGGCAGAACGCTAAGTTCAAGACGAACGCTTCCGCCCTCGCCTCTTAGCCGTGGACTTGATACGTTGGAGTATGGCTTGCTTGCTGCCGGCGTATTCCGTTAATTCTCGGCTTCTCCTTTTTCGGTTTTGCGCACGGCACCATACTCGGTCCAAAGTCCGCCGCCTTCTACCGTTATGCGTTCTCTCCAAACTCTCTCCAGCCGTATTATCCAAACTCTCTTCTTGTTTCTCTTCAAACTCTCTCCAGCTGAATTCTCCAAACTCTCACCAGCTGTATTCTCCAAACTCTCACCAGCTGTATTCTCCACACTCTCACCAGCTGTATTCTTCAAACTCTCATTTATTTGTGAGAAGTTCTTTAACTCCTCACATTCTCCCCTTTCTTCAGGAACGAAATGAGACTTGCACCTCTTCTCCGGCTGTTGTCTTGGAGTTCTCCTTGGATCCGCTGTTCTGGATCGCTGATGTTGGTCCTCCTTCCCTCGACGTCGCTCCTCCTCGTTCCATGTAGTTCCCGCCCCAAGAAGTTTCCCCCATAGACTTGATTCTCCTCTCCGGCTATCTTCTTTGTAAATTCTTGTAGCCTTTGAGTCCTCTTGCTCCTTCAAAAGGTTCCCTGAGTTCCACAGCGCCGATGCTCCATTCCTTTCTCCCGCCCAAGATGTTTCCCCCATAGACTTGATGTTCTTCTCTCCGGCTGTTTTCCTCGTAAATCAATGGTAGCCTTCGAGTCTTCTTGCTCCTCCATAAGGTTTCCTCGACGCTCACAGCTCGTACTTGAGTTCCACAGCGCCGATGCTCCATTCCTTTCTCCCGCCCAAGATGTTTCCCCCATAGACTTGATGTTCTTCTCTCCGGCTGTTTTCCTCGTAAATCAATGTAGCCTTCTTGCTCCTCCAAAAGGTTCCCTCGACGCTCACAGCTCGTACTTGAGTTCCACAGCGCCGATACTCCAATCCTTTTCCCGCTTAAGATGTTTCCTCCATAGACTTGTCGCGTTCTTCGTATCTCCTTCGAATGTCTCGCCCAAGACATTTTCCCCAGATGCTTCGCGTTCTAAGCATCTCCTTTCCTTCGTTGTCCGGTCACACTACCGCTTTCCCGATCGGTTTTCCATCCGATCTCAATGATTTGAATTAGTGCAGCGTTGCCATCCGGTGGTGGCGATATTTTTTAGTGTGATCCTTCCTGTGCCGTCATCTCCAGTGTTCTGTGCCCATCGATCGACAATATCGTCCAGTGCCAATCGACCGCTCATTAATCGAAGCGCCCCCATCCCTGTATATGTACGACATGACAAGAAATTTTCAATGGTAAGTTTTTTCATTCTTTCTCCACTTTCACCCTTCTCACTTTTTACTCTGTCTTTTAGCCTTTCGCCCTCCAGTCGCCCTTGGCCGTAGGGCCTCGACAGTACGACAGTATACGGAAAGACCGATGCCGGTTGTGTTATTTTGTGTTATTTATTTGCTTGAATTGTGCGCGCTTGTTATGTTTGCTGTGCCCGTGTTTTCTGTGTTCCCTGTGCCAGGGTTTTCTATGTTTATATATGTTATATATTCATTTCCGTATTAATTATTTTTTTTTTTTAAATAAATCTCATTCCATCGGGACCTACGGTGCAGCTCTGCTGCGCCGTCTCCCCCCTTTCTTCGGCAGGCAAAAATTTAGACTCCAATTCATATAAAGACTAACGACGCTACGGATTTGTAGTTGCTGCTCGTATTGTATAAATCTATTATACGCGGAGTGTAGGCGGATGAATCCGACTGCCTCGTTGGGGTTTTTATGCAACCTTTCTTTTCTTTAGGTACCCTATTTAAGTGGCGTTTAGGCGGATAACTCGGGCGTATGCCCGACGCTGAATCCGACTGCCTCGTTGGGGTTTTTATGCACCCTTTCTTTTCCTTAGGTACTCTATTTACGCGGCGTATAGGCGGATGACTCGGGCGTATGCTTGACGCTGAATCCGACTGCCTTGTTGTATGGGTCCCCCTTTTTTTTATACCCGTTACTCGTAGAGTAAAAGGGTATATTATATTCGTGCAAAAGTAAGTATGCCATGTCCGTCTGTCCTTCTGTCTGTCCGTCCGTATGAACGCTGAGATCTCGGAAACTATAAAAGCTAGAATATTAGCATTTTGAATATAGATTTTAGGAGCAGCGCAAGTTTATTTCAAAATGGTGCCACGCCCCCTCTGACGCCCACAAGCCACAAGCTATGGCCACAGTTTTGATGCTATTATGAAAATTTTAATTGATATGTATTTGTTTCGTCAATACCTATCGATTGGCCAAATAAAAGTTTGCCACGCCCACTCTAACGCCCAAAACCCCATTAAACGCTTAAGCTGGCTAGTACCTACATTTCCCCCTTTCATGGCACAATAGCGCCATCTAACGGATGACTTTGGAACAGCTGGCCAAGGTGCTCAACAGAGTCAACGTTAATTCTCGATAAGGATTTCTATTAAAATCAAATAAAGTTAGCCAAATTGAAGGTCTAAGTCAAACAATCGCGTATGTGTGTGTCTATGTAAGCATTGCACTCAAAAACATAAACATAAACACAGCTGTTGGTGCAGGACAAAACCTGCCTGCGCTAAAGCAGCGCTGGTGCTGATGCTCGTGCTGTAAAGCTGCCAGCTCTAAGAGATCGCCGACTGTTTTCCTCGTAAATCAATGTAGCCTTCGAGTCTTCTTGCTCCTCCATAAGGTTCCCTCGACGCTCACAGCTCGTACTTGAGTTCCACAGCGCCGATGCTCCATTCCTTTCTCCCGCCCAAGATGTTTCCCCCATAGACTTGATGTTCTTCTCTCCGGCTGTTTTCCTCGTAAATCAATGTAGCCTTCTTGCTCCTCCAAAAGGTTCCCTCGACGCTCACAGCTCGTACTTGAGTTCCACAGCGCCGATACTCCAATCCTTTTCCCGCTTAAGATGTTTCCTCCATAGACTTGTCGCGTTCTTCGTATCTCCTTCGAATGTCTCGCCCAAGACATTTTCCCCAGATGCTTCGCGTTCTAAGCATCTCCTTTCCTTCGTTGTCCGGTCACACTACCGCTTTCCCGATCGGTTTTCCATCCGATCTCAATGATTTGAATTAGTGCAGCGTTGCCATCCGGTGGTGGCGATATTTTTAGTGTGATCCTTCCTGTGCCGTCATCTCCAGTGTTCTGTGCCCATCGATCGACAATATCGTCCAGTGCCAATCGACCGCTCATTAATCGAAGCGCCCCCATCCCTGTATATGTACGACATGACAAGAAATTTTCAATGGTAAGTTTTTTCATTCTTTCTCCACTTTCACCCTTCTCACTTTTTACTCTGTCTTTTAGCCCGTCGCCCTCCAGTCGCCCTTGGCCGTAGAGCCTCGACAGTACGACAGTATACGGAAAGACCGATGCCGGTTGTGTTATTTTGTGTTATTTATTTGCTTGAATTGTGCGCGCTTGTTATGTTTGATGTGCCCGTGTTTTCTGTGTTCCCTGTGCCAGGGTTTTCTATGTTTATATATGTTATATATTCATTTCCGTATTAATTATTTTTTTTTTAAATAAATCTCATTCCATCGGGACCTACGGTGCAGCTCTGCTGCGCCGTCTCCCCCCTTTCTTCGGCAGGCAAAAATTTAGACTCCAATTCATATAAAGACTAACGACGCTACGGATTTGTAGTTGCTGCTCGTATTGTATAAATCTATTATACGCGGAGTGTAGGCGGATGAATCCGACTGCCTCGTTGGGGTTTTTATGCAACCTTTCTTTTCTTTAGGTACCCTATTTAAGTGGCGTTTAGGCGGATAACTCGGGCGTATGCCCGACGCTGAATCCGACTGCCTCGTTGGGGTTTTTATGCACCCTTTCTTTTCCTTAGGTACTCTATTTACGCGGCGTATAGGCGGATGACTCGGGCGTATGCTTGACGCTGAATCCCACTGCCTTGTTGTATGGGTCCCCCTTTTTTTTATACCCGTTACTCGTAGAGTAAAAGGGTATATTATATTCGTGCAAAAGTATGTAACAAGTAGAAGGAAGCTTTTCCGACCCAATAAAGTATATATATTCTTGTTCAGGATCACTAGCCGAGTCGATCTAGCCATGTCCGTCTGTCCGTCTGTCTGTCCGTCTGTCTGTCCGTCCGTATGAACGCTGAGATCTCGGAAACTATAAAAGCTAGAATATTAGCATTTTGAATGTAGATTTTAGGAGTTCCTACGCAGCGCAAGTTTATTTCAAAATGGTGCCACGCCCCCTCTGACGCCCACAAGCCACAAGCTATGGCCACAGTTTTGATGCTATTATGAAAATTTTAATTGATATGTATTTGTTTCGTCAATACCTATCGCTTGGCCAAATAAAAGTTTGCCACGCCCACTATAACGCCCAAAACCCCATTAAACGCTTAAGCTGGCTAGTACCTACATTTCCCCCTTTCATGGCACAATAGCGCCATCTAACGGATGACTTTGGAACAGCTGGCCAAGGTGCTCAACAGAGTCAACGTTAATTCTCGATAAGGATTTCTATTAAAATCAAATAAAGTTAGCCAAATTGAAGGTCTAAGTCAAACAATCGCGTATGTGTGTGTCTATGTAAGCATTGCACTCAAAAACATAAACATAAACACAGCTGTTGGTGCAGGACAAAAACTGCCTGCGCTAAAGCAGCGCTGGTGCTGATGCTCGTGCTGTAAAGCTGCCAGCTCTAAGAGATCGCCGACTGTTTTCCTCGTAAATCAATGTAGCCTTCGAGTCTTCTTGCTCCTCCATAAGGTTCCCTCGACGCTCACAGCTCGTACTTGAGTTCCACAGCGCCGATGCTCCATTCCTTTCTCCCGCCCAAGATGTTTCCCCAATAGACTTGATGTTCTTCTCTCCGGCTGTTTTCCTCGTAAATCAATGTAGCCTTCTTGCTCCTCCAAAAGGTTCCCTCGACGCTCACAGCTCGTACTTGAGTTCCACAGCGCCGATACTCCAATCCTTTTCTTGCCCAAGATGTTTCCTCCATAGACTTGTCGCGTTCTTCGTATCTCCTTTGAATGTCTCGCCCAAGACGTTTTCCCCAGATGCTTCGCGTTCTAAGCATCTCCTTTCCTTCGTTGTCCGGTCACACTACCGCTTTCCCGATCGGTTTTCCATCCGATCTCGATGATTTGAATTAGTGCAGCGTTGCCATCCGGTGGTGGCGATATTTTTTAGTGTGATCCTTTCTGTGCCGTCATCTCCTGTGTTCTGTGCCCATCGATCGACACTATCGTCCAGTGCCAATCGAAGCGCCCCCATCCCTGTATATGTGCGACATGACAAGAAATTTTTAATGGTAAGTTTTTTTCATTCTTTCTCCACTTTCACCCTTCTCACTTTTTACTCTGTCTTTTAGGCTTTCGCCCTCCAGTCGCCCTTGGCGTTGGGCCTCGACAGTACGACAGTATACGGGAAGACCGATGCCGGTTGTGTTATTTTCTGTTATTTATTTGCTTGTATTGTGCGCGCTTGTTATGTTTGCTGTGCCCGTGTTTTCTGTGTTCCCTGTGCCAGGGTTTTGTATGTTTATATATGTTATATATTCATTTCCGTATTAATTATTTTTTTTTTAAATAAATCTCATTCCATCGGGACCTACGGTGCAGCTCGGCTGCGCCGTCTCCCCCCTTTCTTCGGCAGGCAAAAATTTAGACTCCAATTCATATAAAGTCTAACGACGCTACGGATTTGTAGTTGCTGCTCGTATTGTATAAATCTATTATACGCGGCGTGTAGGCGGATGAATCCGACTGCCTCGTTGGGGTTTTTATGCAACCTTTCTTTTCTTTAGGTACCCTATTTAAGTGGCGTTTAGGCGGATAACTCGGGCGTATGCCCGACGCTGAATCCGACTGCCTCGTTGGGGTTTTTATGCACCCTTTCTTTTCCTTAGGTACTCTATTTACGCGGCGTATAGGCGGATGACTCGGGCGTATGCTTGACGCTGAATCCGACTGCCTTGTTGTATGGGTCCCCCTTTTTTTTATACCCGTTACTCGTAGAGTAAAAGGGTATATTATATTCGTGCAAAAGTATGTAACAAGTAGAAGGAAGCTTTTCCGACCCAATAAAGTATATATATTCTTGTTCAGGATCACTAGCCGAGTCGATCTAGCCATGTCCGTCTGTCCGTCTGTCTGTCCGTCCGTATGAACGCTGAGATCTCGGAAACTATAAAAGCTAGAATATTAGCATTTTGAATGTAGATTTTAGGAGTTCCTACGCAGCGCAAGTTTATTTCAAAATGGTGCCACGCCCCCTCTGACGCCCACAAGCCACAAGCTATGGCCACAGTTTTAATGCTATTATGAAAATTTTAATTGATATGTATTTGTTTCGTCAATACCTATCGATTGGCCAAATAAAAGTTTGCCACGCCCACTCTAACGCCCAAAACCCCATTAAACGCTTAAGCTGGCTAGTACCTACATTTCCCCCTTTCATGGCACAATAGCGCCATCTAACGGATGACTTTGGAACAGCTGGCCAAGGTGCTCAACAGAGTCAACGTTAATTCTCGATAAGGATTTCTATTAAAATCAAATAAAGTTAGCCAAATTGAAGGTCTAAGTCAAACAATCGCGTATGTGTGTGTCTATGTAAGCATTGCACTCAAAAACATAAACATAAACACAGCTGTTGGTGCAGGACAAAAGTTGCCTGCGCTAAAGCAGCGCTGGTGCTGATGCTCGTGCTGTAAAGCTGCCAGCTCTAAGAGATCGCCGACTGTTTTCCTCGTAAATCAATGTAGCCTTCGAGTCTTCTTGCTCCTCCATAAGGTTCCCTCGACGCTCACAGCTCGTACTTGAGTTCCACAGCGCCGATGCTCCATTCCTTTCTCCCGCCCAAGATGTTTCCCCAATAGACTTGATGTTCTTCTCTCCGGCTGTTTTCCTCGTAAATCAATGTAGCCTTCTTGCTCCTCCAAAAGGTTCCCTCGACGCTCACAGCTCGTACTTGAGTTCCACAGCGCCGATACTCCAATCCTTTTCTTGCCCAAGATGTTTCCTCCATAGACTTGTCGCGTTCTTCGTATCTCCTTTGATCATCTCCTTTCCTTCGTTGTCCGGTCACACTACCGCTTTCCCGATCGGTTTTCCATCCGATCTCGATGATTTGAATTAGTGCAGCGTTGCCATCCGGTGGTGGCGATATTTTTTAGTGTGATCCTTTCTGTGCCGTCATCTCCAGTGTTCTGTGCCCATCGATCGACACTATCGTCCAGTGCCAATCGACCGCTCATTAATCGAAGCGCCCCCATCCCTGTATATGTGCGACATGACAAGAAATTTTTAATGGTTAGTTTTTTTCATTCTTTCTCCACTTTCACCCTTCTCACTTTTTACTCTGTCTTTTAGGCTTTCGCCCTCCAGTCGCCCTTGGCGTTGGGCCTCGACAGTACGACAGTATACGGGAAGACCGATGCCGGTTGTGTTATTTTCTGTTATTTATTTGCTTGTATTGTGCGCGCTTGTTATGTTTGCTGTGCCCGTGTTTTCTGTGTTCCCTGTGCCAGGGTTTTGTATGTTTATATATGTTATATATTCATTTCCGTATTAATTATTTTTTTTTAAATAAATCTCATTCCATCGGGACCTACGGTGCAGCTCGGCTGCGCCGTCTCCCCCCTTTCTTCGGCAGGCAAAAAATTAGACTCCAATTCATATAAAGTCTAACGACGCTATAGATTTGTAGTTGCTGCTCGTATTGTATAAATCTATTATACGCGGCGTGTAGGCGGATGAATCCGACTGCCTCGTTGGGGTTTTTATGCAAC
This sequence comes from Drosophila fuyamai, assembly GCA_018153365.1. Lineage (NCBI taxonomy): Eukaryota > Metazoa > Arthropoda > Insecta > Diptera > Drosophilidae > Drosophila > Drosophila fuyamai. The sequence continues at coordinate 134,643 of JAECXW010000449.1, read as the reverse complement.
CTTTCTTTTCCTTAGGTACCCTATTTAAGTGGCGTTTAGGCGGATAACTCGGGCGTATGCCCGACGCTGAATCCGACTGCCTCGTTGGGGTTTTTATGCTCCCTTTCTTTTCCTTAGGTACTCTATTTACGCGGCGTATAGGCGGATGACTCGGGCGTATGCTTGACGCTGAATCCGACTGCCTTGTTGTATGGGTCCCCCTTTTTTTTATACCCGTTACTCGTAGAGTAAAAGGGTATATTATATTCGTGCAAAAGTATGTAACAAGTAGAAGGAAGCTTTTCCGACCCAATAAAGTATATATATTCTTGTTCAGGATCACTAGCCGAGTCGATCTAGCCATGTCCGTCTGTCCGTCTGTCTGTCCGTCCGTATGAACGCTGAGATCTCGGAAACTATAAAAGCTAGAATATTAGCATTTTGAATGTAGATTTTAGGAGTTCCTACGCAGCGCAAGTTTATTTCAAAATGGTGCCACGCCCCCTCTGACGCCAACAAGCCACAAGCTATGGCCACAGTTTTGATGCTATTATGAAAATTTTAATTGATATGTATTTGTTTCGTCAATACCTATCGATTGGCCAAATAAAAGTTTGCCACGCCCACTCTAACGCCCAAAACCCCATTAAACGCTTAAGCTGGCTAGAACCTACATTTCCGCCTTTCATGGCACAATAGCGCCATCTAACAGATGACTTTGGAACAGCTGGCCAAGGTGCTCAACAGAGTCAACGTTAATTCTCGATAAGGATTTCTATTAAAGGAAATTGCGATGGTTTTCATTTGTCAATACCGAACTATATCCCAAAACTATGCAAATCAAATCAAGTTAGCCAAATTGAAGGTCTAAGTCAAACAATCGCGTATGTGTGTATCTATGTAAGCATTGCACTCAAAAACATAAACATAAACACAGCTGTTGGTGCAGGACAAAAGCTGACTGCGCTAAAGCAGCGCTGGTGCTGATGCTCGTGCTGTAAAGCTGCCAGCTCTAAGAGATCGCCGAATTCAAATTGATAACTTGAACTAAGTAACGGGTATCTAATAGTCGAGGTACTCGACTATAGCGTTCTCACTTGTTTTTTTACACCTTATCTACGCGGCGTAGATGGTACGGACCATCGTACCTCGGGGCTAATTTCGCTGCGAAACCCTCGACTGTTTTGGATAGGTGGTGTTCTTTTGCCCATACTATGCTGCCCACCTCCGGCGTCCACTGCCTCCTCCTCAGATTGTATTGTCTGGCTCGGTCCTGAGATGCCTTTTCCATGTTAAGGCGCACGACTTCGAAGATCTCTTGCAGTTTAGCTGCATTCTCGTCTGGGGTCTCTGTGCTTTTCCCCGAGCCTAGCGTTTTCCTGTCGTATAGAGCGTTTGGCAAACGGGGTTCTCGGCCTTGAGTGAGAAACGCTGGGGAGTACCCGGTTGATTCAGATACGCTTGAGTTTACTGCTTGCATAATTTCAGGCCAATTCTCGTCCCAGGTTCTTTGGTCCTTTCCTGCGAATTCAGCTATCATAGTCTTTATAGGGCGCCGGGAATTGCTGTTTTTTGCCCATTTCGCTAAGAAATCTTTTGAAGGATCGACTGGCGAACTGTACCCCGTTATCGGTTATCACTATCTTTGGAGCCCCGAATCTTGCTATTATTCGTTCTCTGAACGCCTTCTGTAGGGTTTCCGCTGTTGCTGTTCGTAGCGGTACAATTTCCGTCCATTTGGAAAACCGATCGACTAACACCAGTATCATATGGTTTTCGTGCTTTGATCTTGGCAATGGCCCGACGAAATCCGTACATTCTGTTGCCCATGGTTCCTCTGGTAGCTGAGTGAGCATTTTCCCTGCAGCCTGCAGCTGATTGGGCTTGTATTTCAGGCAAACTTCACACTTGCGTACGTGGGTCCTGGCGTCCCTGTGAATCCCTGGCCAGTAGTACCGCTCTGTGAGGAATGTGTCTATAGAGAGACTCCCCTTCCATTACATAGTCTGGATATTTTTTAGGTTGGGCCTTTATTCTCTCGCACATACTCCTGATCCAGTTGCAGCTATTGGTCGGTTTTTTCGATGCGTCTTTTATGGCCCTAAGTGTCTCCGGCAACGGCTGTCGGGATAGGGTGTCTGCCACTACGTTCAGCGGTCCTTTCCTATACGCTATCTCGAAGTCGTACTGCTGTAACTCCAGGGCCCATCTTGCTATCCTTCCAGACGGGCTTTCTATGGTGCTTGAACACTTCAAAGCCATGTGGTCTATAACCACTTTAAACTGGTAGCCCTCCAAGTACGGCTTCAGCTTCCTGAATGCCCACACGATTGCCAAGCACTCTTTCTCAGTTGTGGAGTAATTTTTCTCCGCGCCGTTTAGAGTCCGACTTGAGTATGAAATGACCCTTTCGACGTCCTCTGTCTCTTGCGTCAGGATTGCACCTAATCCATAGTCGCTGGCGTCCGTCTGAAGGAGAACTTTTCTCGAAATCTGGGCACGCCAGCACTGGATCGGCTACTAGTCGTGCCTTTACCTCTTCGAAGGCCTGTTGGTGTTCCGGCGTCCATATCTACTTTGTGCCTTTGCGTAGAAGATCATTAAGTGGTTTTACTCTCCGGGCAAAATCTGGCACAAATCGTCGATACCATGAAGCTACGCCTAGATATTGCCATAGTTCGCGTACTGTCGACGGTGGCTCTAGTTCGGCTATGGCCGCTACCTTCTCGGGATCTGTGCCTATCCCTTCGCTAGTAACGCGGTGTCATAGGTAAAGCAACTCTTGCTTAAAGAAGTTACATTTATCGGCGTTTATTCTTAGGTTTGCTTCCTTGAGGCGCCTAAACACTTCCTTTAGATTCTCTACGTGTTCTTTCAGCGTGCGTCCGATCACAATGATGTCATCTTGATATGCAAACGCGTATGGTGACATCTCCGGGCCGATTACCTGATCCAGAGCCCTTTGGAACGTTGCCTAAGCTGAATGTAGTCCGAAAGGCATTACTTTTCATTGGAACAAGTCTTTGCCAGGTACTGTAAACGCCGTATATTGCCGACTATTTACCTCCAAGGGGACTTGCCAATATCCGTCTTTCAAGTCTAGACTGCTTATGTATTTCGCCTCTTTGAGTTGGTCCAGGATATAATTAATCCGCGGCATCGGGTAGGCATCTTTTATGGACTTCGCGTTGATTTGTCTGAAATCAACGCATAGCCTCCACTTGCCCATCTTCTTTTTCACCATTACGATGGACGATCTGTATGGACTTCTTGAATGTTCTATGAAGCCCATTTGTAACAACTCGTCCACCTTTCCGTTGATCTCTCCTTGGTCTCTTGGGTTCTTAGGATAATACCTCTGTTTGATTGGCTTGTCATCCTTCATGGTGATTTGGTGCTCGGCCACTGTAGATGTTCCTGACATGGTGCTGAATTCTGCTAACTGTTCGTCGAAGAATTTTTCTATGTCCTCTTCATCACTTAAGTGTGAATCTACCGCTACCGACAGTCTTTCTTCCAGACATCCATTATGCCGTTTTCTTGCCGGTATTCGCAATTCATGCCCGGCGCATTTTATTTCCGCCTCGACTCCCGTGAGGAAATTCCATCCCAGCTCTAGTTCATCCACTACTCCTGGAAGTATTAGCAGATTCATCTCCAATTGCTTGTTTCCAAATTCCACCGTGATCTCGAGCTGTGAGCTTATTCTGCTGCACCTGCCGTCTGCCAACCTAACTTGCCGTTTTGTCCTTGTGATCCTTCCTTCGTCAGCCAGTCTATCCGCCAGCTCCTCGTTGATGAAACTTGACGTAGCTCACGTGTCAATTGTGGCCTTGTATGCGACGCCTTCAATTTCAACGTACGCGGATAACTGCTGCTCTTCCTCGATCAAATTGCCAGTTATTTTGCGGCTCTCTGCGACTGGGATCGCTGCCCATTTCCCGCTTTTTGGCAGCACTCTACGCTCCAGATACCAATTTTGCCGCACACCCAGCAGAACAGTACTCTCTGGTTTCTGCATCCTCGTGCCCAGTGTTCGTGTCCTCCACAACGGCGACATGCATCCTGTGGGTTCACTATGTGGGTCTATGCATTGGTGGCTCTTGGTATTGGGTTGCGTGCCACCTGAGTGGTGTTTGGTGGCCTCCATAATGTGTTCGTTGGCTGCCTTTGTTGTGTTACATTGGCCGGTGTCCACTGGCCATTGGACGGTGTTTGGTTTCCCGTGCTGTCTTCACATCTCCTGCATGTAGTTTGTGGTGGTGCTGCGATTTTGTTTCAAGAGAACTTGTGTTCGTGAACGAATTCTTCTCGCTATTTGTCCAGTTCTTCGTATTCGTCAGCCAAGATCATTAATGTGTCCAGATCTTCCACTTTGTACGTTCTTAGTGAAATTCTCAGGTCTGGTGTGCAGTTGTCCTTGATTATTTCTAGGGTCTCCTTAGGAGAGTACCCGAGTGGCCTCATCAAAGTCTGCATGTCTACCATGTAGTCTTTGAACGGTTCCCTGAAACCTTGTTTCCGCTGTTTCACCTTGTCTGCCAACTTCGAGAAAAACCCTCTCGGCAGAAAGTACGTCTGGAAATTTTCGCTGAAATCTCCCCATGTTCTCCAATGTTTATTGTTTGAAATAAACCATTTCAGAGCTTTGCCTTGCAATAGCTCTGGCTTTGCACGTGGGATCATGTTCAGGTTTAGACCGTACGTGTTCGCGGACCACTCCACCTGTTCGAGGAATTCCAGTGGCTTCTCTGTGCCATCGAATTTAAATGACCACCCTCTCACTTGCTTTGCGACTTTGGCGTAATGATGACTTTCTTTCTTGGCTTGCGTTTCGACCTCTGCCAGCTTCCTTTATGCTGTCCACTCCCAGACTTGCTATAAGCTCCTCGGCGTCAGGGTTTAGCAATTTGATTGTTGGGCCTGGCTTATCGTCGTATTTCTCTTCCAGCTCAGCCCATATCTCTGCTACTCCTGGGTCATCCTGTTTTCTTGTTAGGTACTCTGAGAGGGCTTTCCTCATGTCATCCGTTCTTCCCTTCAAAGTGATGCCTAACTTGGCTCCTATTTTGGCAAAATCCTCTTTCTTGAGGTGATATATCCATCTTTTCCCCATTTTCTGTTTATTTGCTGATTCTCACCGACTGGACAATCACGTTTTGGGCGCCAGATGTAACGAACTGATTTTATAGGTCTGCTCGCTACGAGTATAGTGCGGCTAGCTCAGTAGATGTGTGTTGTTCGTCCCACCAAATTTATATAAACGTGACCGCCCGATTGTCTAGTGAGATCGCACAGAATGTTGGGATGTTTATGCTAGGATCTTTATTCGCCGATTTGTCCCTCGGCCTGGGACTAATGGTGACAGATGTTCGTCTCAACGCATTCCTGATGTACTTGGGAATGGCTGCTCCACCGTCGCTCTCCGCTGCCTCGCCTCGCGCTGGTCCGGAAGGCCTCCGTTGTCTTTGGCCTCGGGGCTATGAGGGTCTAGGGATGCGTCACCGTTCCCAGACTAGGGTGAACAGGCACTGGGCTCTCAAAGCGTACGCCTTTCGCAGCCACAGCCTCCTGTCCCTGGATCTGTCCCGGCCGGTCACACCAGACGCCTACCCAATTTCTACCTGACGGTTCAAGCCGCCAATGCAGTCCCTGTGGCAGGACGCTAAGTTCAAGACGAACGCTTCCGCCCTCGCCTCTTAGCCGTGGACTGGATACGTTGGAGTATGGCTTGCTTGCCGCGTGCTCTTATGAGACTAGGTGCAGCGGGTCTTTGGCTCTCGGGATTCGGTCAGCTGCCTGTCTAGGACTCTGGCGGTAAACTACCGTACTCTCGTCGCGTCCTTTTTGGCTAGTCGCACCAGGGCCTGCACAATTCTCGCCTGCCGGTTCGACAAGGCAATTGTTTTCGCACGGCCGCTGGTTCTGGACAACGTTCCTTCCGAGCCCACGGTTCTTTGTCGAAGGACTCTTTCTATTCACTTCTGTCGGACTCGCCGAGCAATACGCCAAACTCAAATCGCGACCAGAATTAGAAAAAAGCGCCTAGACTTAGCCGCGTGATGCCTTAAGGACCTCAGCTACCTGTTTCTCAGTTCGGCGACTTCAACTCTAAGTCCCGAACGTCTTGATGTAGCGATCTTGCTCCTGTTGACTCGGCGCGGCTCTGATTCCTCCTGATGTTGACTTGACTTGTTTTCCTCACTGATTTACTGCTTGCCTATTGATCTTGCTGGATTGACTCCTTGTGATCGACTGATCTCGCTTCCTGCGCTCGGCCCGCTTATCCCGTTAATTCTCAGCTTCTCCTTTTTCGGTTTTGCGCACGGCACCATACTCAGTCCAAAGTCCGCCGCCTTCTACCGTTATACGTTCTCTCCTAACTCTCTCCAGCCGTATTCTCCAAACTCTCTTCTTGTTTCTCTTCAAACTCTCTCCAGCTGTATTCTCCAAACTCTCACCAGCTGTATTCTCCAAACTCTCACCAGCTGTATTCTCCAAACTCTCACCAGCTGTATTCTCCAAACTCTCATTTATTTGTGAGGAGTTATTTAACTCCTCACAGTTTTCTGTCAGAATGGTATTATTATCATCTGGATACGGAATTATTTCAAAAATTGGTGCTTTAATTATATCTGTAGGAATATGGGAAATTATTAAAATTTCATTTGTGTCTGTTTAAAGTCAAGTGCAAGTTTTAATTTTCCACAATTTCTCAGAACTTATTTTGTTAAATCATCATGTTTTAATAATTTCGGGTTAAAGCCGTGTCAACTGTATTTCTAGCTCAATATCTTCTATATATTCCGTAAAGTGTTGTAAATTAAATATTACAACATTAACTTGTTCTTCTCTTTCATTATCTTCTTTTAACTTATTAATTACTTCGATACCATTATTTATTACGTCGATAATCATGTTTAAATCTGTATTTTGTATACTATTCTCTGATAAGTTATCTATTTTTTGTACGTACTCTTCCCTATCATCTTGATCTAGTGTTCCGAACAAATATTTGTAAGTTTTGCTAATAATGTTAAATAATCCTCGTTTATTACTTTGGCCAATTTAATGCCATTTATTTCTCTTTTGAGTTTCTCAACTAAATAACGAATTTGTATAATGTTATTAAATTCGTTGGCTTCCTTTATAAGACTTTCAAATATTTTTTCCGTTTTTGTTACGTTTATGCTTAAATAATGATATTCGAAATTTGTTGGAATATCAATAGATCCGGTTTTGAACACAAGATATCCGTTTTGAGCCTTAATTGAGATTATTTCGATGCTTTGTCCCACTGCCATTTTAGTTATGATTAATAGTATAATTGCGAAAATGATGATCTTAATCATATTGTTGATTCTGTTAAGCTTCCCTGGAATTGTAATATTTGCTTTTATTATTTTTCTTCTTCTTTTTGAATTTAGATTAATAATGAGTTATTTTCCAGCCTCTATTTGTTTCCTCAAAATATATATGTTTTTCATCAAATTTTCTATTTTCTTAAATTTATTTGTAGTTTTTAATTTTACTAATGGTGACTGTTTAAATCGTGTGTCTATTTCAAAATCATGTCTTTATACTCGGGACTTGCATACATACATAAATATATCAGCTGGTATTCTATTCGTGGCATTATGTTTGGTTTTATGATTATAAATATAAAGAATTAGTTGGAATTTAGTATTCCTATTTTCTTTATCTGTTTCACTACCTATTATTCTTAATTTCTCGTTAACTGTTTTGTGAAACCTTTCTATATCAGAATATACCATTTTTGCTCATGGTTACTTAAATTCGGACTCCTTCTGAATTTAACCAATTGTGTAAAAGTCTTTGTCTGAGTCTTTATCTGCCTTAATTTCTTGTGGTTTTCCTATTTCGTTAAATATTCTTATTATAGCCCTTTTAGCTTCTAACCAATCTTTACTTGTGACTTCGACGAGAGTGGCGAACTTGGAGTATATATCGATACAGGACAAGAATTGCTGGATTCCTACCATGTAGAAATCTATGTCGAATTGTTCTCTTATATTTTGTATTTCTGGGGTTTTGAAAGAGGCTCATATGGTACAGTCGGCAAATTGAACGCACTAGTGGCAGGATTTGGTTGGAAGACATTTTTAAGGTGGTTGGGAAACGTGCTGGTTTTCGAGGAAGAGCTGTTCGATTTGTAGATTTGTCTTCTTTGATCAGATGAACGATCCGAAAGGCATTCGGCGCTTATCAGATTTTTAGGGATGTTTTTTGCAATTGAAAAGTCTATTAAATCGAGAAGATCTGGCTGCAGTCGAGAAGAAGACTTCAGGGTTTGATCTGGAAGCTGTCATCTGTTTATTTTGGGTGCGGACAGTAGATTGCCACCGCAGTTGCCGCACTTTTTCGAGTTGCAGTCTTCTTTGCTCGCTGGGCAGTGTGCTGAGTCATGAAGTCTGCACAAACTACATACACCGGACGCAGTTTACAGTATGACCTTGTATGGCCATATTCTTGGCAGTTCGTACATTATACTGGTCCATTGCGTTAAGAAGAAGTGAAGATTTTATATAGGGTGCACTTCGTATTTCTTTAGGGGCTTATTTTCTGGTTCAAGCTCAACCTTAAAGAGTGGCTGCGGCTTTCTATCCCGGCTTAACACATTCATTGTTTTTGTTTTGCATTGGAGCACATTTCTCTTTGGCTGCAGAGACGTCGATGGTAGCGAGGGGGAGCAAGTAGGCTCTGTCGCTCGCTATATTTAAGAATTTGGTAAAGTTAGGGAAAATTGCTTGCGCTTGATCAGAGCTTGCATTATTTTCGGTTGCTTTAAAAGAGTAGTATGCGTTATTTCTTTGTACTGAGAGCCGTCCCTCGTCTTTCTCACGTTAACGTTGTGTGCGAACGTCGTTCAGACTCATTGTATTCGTGGTAAAGTTAATTAAAGTTTTGAGTGTTAGGTTTTATATTAATTAATTGACCAATCAATATTAACATTCGCGATTTAATCGCAGAAAGCGTCTTTTCGCATTATAGTAGATTTATTAAACCAGTCACTGCACTTTTATGATTTTATTGAACGCTTTTTCCCGGAGCACAATAAATACACGTCTGCATGCGACGACGGTTAATTGCTTAGAGGTTAATGAGCAACTTCGAATTTATTGAGATTAGCAAAATGTGATGCCAATCCAATGTTAAGCCGTGCACACGAGGACGTGTGATAGTCAGGATAACCGTGTCGAGAACATTCATAATAACAATAATTCATCTAAAATAAAATTAATATAACTGAGAAAAACCTGTTATTAGAAATAAAGAGTTGAGAGAAAGAAGTGTGATCTTTTAATACGGTTTAAGCGGTTCAAAAGCGTGTCTAGGTAGGATCTCACCTTAGCCGAGTGTGGATCAATTGTTTTTGCAATAAATTAAAATGACAAGTGACTACAGAATGACAAGAACACGATAGAGTTGAGCAGCACGAACAGCTGCGACTCGCTGCGCATCTTAGTAAGAAAACCCAAGCAATAATAAAATCATGACGGGCAAAACAACACGGAAAGCGTCTAAGAGACGCTGTTCGGAGCAGACCCAAAACAAAATTCATTAATAATAAATGCCATTGGCTAATGTTTGTTTTGCCGAAAATTTGTAAACATTTAAATATGCGAAAGAAGCTGTTACACGCCAGAGCTTTCGAGCCTCACTAGTCGGCTCGCATTTTTTTCCAATCTTATCTTGTGAGCCGAGCGCCGCTAACAATAGCCGCCGTCGTTTGCATTGTTTTTTTTTACGTTTTAGAGCAGCTCCGATCTCGAATAATTGAACATGTTTTTTTTCGCAATTTAAAACCTATCGTGCGTTTTGATAAATATTTTGAAAAATACGGGTGGCAAATTAGTTGTCTTCCCCAAAACATTTAGTGACCCCGATGTGTTTCTTGATCCGGAATGTGTGCTTTTCTTCGCAAAAACAGACGTACATTGTTTTTTTACTCGTTAAAAACTATTACGTTTTTCGTTAATCGCTGCTGATTCTGCATATGTCGGTGCCAAACAGAACGGAATATTACTTTGAACATTAATTGCTACATTCGGTGCAATTCCTCGCCAAATTCTTCCCTTTGTGAATAATATTATAATAAATTAGGCAAAAAACATATGCCGTTTTAAAATACATATCGCGGCATATAACGGACCTTGCAACTGTGTTGGTGACATATTCGTGGAGCAAAGACCTTTCGAAAATGGAAACCCGTTGAAATTTCGGACGCTTTGTCGGTTGCGCAACTACAGGGTGACTTTTATTTCGGTTATGGTTTTTGTTTTTTAACTGAACTAAAATGATGGACACTCCAAGTGAAATTGACTTTTATAAAGCCAAGGTGCAATCGGTTGTGCGACAATTATCGGCAACCAATTCTTTTCTAACCAGAGAAGTGACACGATTCTGTTCTGATGGAGAACCATTAGACAGCAACGGTCTGGCAACTCCAAATTAAGTTGGCGATTATTGCAGAACGAGAACGACACGAGCAACGCACAAATTAAATAACGTATTACTGTATCCATACATATTTGTTCATCATTAAAATAATATTAATACTACGACTTAATGTCCTTATTCACCGTAAGCCGCGCTATCTATTCGCCTTATTCCTGACATATCAACCACGACTCACACATTTCCCTACACAACGACAAGGTGTTGGAATGTGTGTGACATTCTCAGAAGTGGGATAGTGCGCAATAAGTGAAAACGAGCCAAAATAAATGGACACAACGTAAAACGAAAGTAATTCACAATGCCGGGGAAGAACTATTTAGCTAAGAAAGCCCTACAACCCAAGTGCAGAGAAGCGGGACTCTGGACAGCGGGAAATCGTGAGGACATGCTTAAAAGATTGAACTCCCAAAACAGCGACGATGAGTACATAAGTGCAGAAAACCAGTCACTTCAAAAGTAGGTTGTCGAGCTGGAGAAAACGGTTCGAGAGCTTCAGGAGCGATATTTTCACCCTTCAGTACTTTCATTACCAATCGAAAAACCTGCAACAGTAAACGAAGTTCAGCCAGCCAACGGTAGTGAGACAACGAGTTATAGGCATGACGAAAAAAGGGAAAAAACAACCAATCGACCTACGATCAAACGAGATGCATGTGCAGAAGGTAGCAAATTTGCCAAACGTAGATGTGGCAACGCCTCAGTCAAAGCTTTGGAAATTTTGTAAATTCGGGAAACGAATTTAATGAATACAGTACATTTCCACGACATCAACCGATGTATAAGGAGTATCCGTATGCTCGTGCTAGCCACTTGGATAACAGGATCCCTACTGGCGACGAACATTTCAATCACTCCTATGGAAACGTCAGTGATATTATCGCGCTGCTTCAGAATTCAATCCATCGTCTGGTAAATCCCTGGACTGACATCAATTTTTAAGGCGTATCAACTCCCTGGGATGATCGTAAGATTATATTTACAGTTCAACAAAAGATGCTGGGTGCTGCTCGTTATTGGGTAGACTCTACGGATCAAATATTTCAAACATAGCCACAGTTTACTAACCGATTTTTGAATGACTTCCCATGTCTCAGTAACCCGGCAGACGTTCACCTTAAGATGTCAAAAACGAATAGAGATTCCACCCAGTCAACTTCAGATTATTTTTACAAGATGCTAGCCTTAGGTAAAAAGGGTAAGTTACCAGATTCAGCAATTCGCACACACATTATCAACGGAATTAACGACTACGATTTAAAGAGAAAGATATCCAACAGTTATGTTTCCTGTAACGAACTTCTACGCGATATTCTTGCATACTCTGCGCATAATATTATAAAGCATAACGCCATTCAAATGTCAAACAAACGATATCTTAACATCAGCCTTCAGATGCCGAATTCTTCATTGGTAACAAAACGTCCTTTCAACAATAAAGTCGAAGTATCGGTTAAATGCTACTATTGTCAGAAAGTTGGACATTATTCTTCGAAATGTCCTGAGCCCCAGCGCAAGCCTCGTTGCACGCACTGCAACCGCACAACCCACGATTCTGCCAGCTGCCCCGATAACCAAAAGACAGGTCCAAAAATTAATAAAATTGACTCTGATTCTGATTCAGAAATCTCCAAATAGATTTCGGTAAACGGCAATGAAACCATCGCATTCGTAGATCCAGGCAGTACGCGAAACCTAATTCGAAAGTCATTCGCCGGAAGCGTAGGTGTTCTACAACGATATGCTGTTACCCTGAACGGATTTGGTGGTGGGAAATTCCTTTGTACACAGAAACTTTTCGCGAATATTGTAATTGACGATTGGAAATACGAAGTTGAAGTTTTGGTCGTAGAAGATAAACTAATAACCGAAAATTTACTTTTGGGTAAGGATATCCTTTGTCGCGATGAAAGCAAATTAATCATCCTCGGTAATCAGTGTTATGTAGAGAATATTCGAAAAATTCAAACAAGCCAAGAGCGTTCCCCAGTTGTGAACAAACTCATAAACGAATTGGTATTGGAAAACGCTTCTTGCTTTGCGGAGAAAGCTAACGAGCTCGGTAAATGTTCTCTAACTAAAATGGAAATAACTTTAACATCACTAAGCCTTACCGTACTCATTTTGCACTCAGACTTGTCGTCGGTAATATTATCTCAGAGTTAACCGTCAAAATACCATTTCTAATGCCAAATCTGGAGGAGGAATTTGCCCAATTAGCCGGGACTGCCTATTTTTCTCAGCTGGACTTGCGTATGGGATATCAAGTCGAGGTTTGCGAATCATCCAAACAATTTACAGCATTTGTAACTTCAGACGGCCACTACGAATATAACAGGATGCCGTTCAGTCTCGTCAATGCTCTAGCAGTATTTCAAGCCAAATAACCAACAACGGGCTTTTAACGAGCTAATCGAAAAATTATGCTGCGTTCCAGTTTTGGTTCTGTAAGACTTTGCTTCACATCATCAGGTACATACAGATGCTTGTGCGATCGGACTAGCAGGAGTCTAATTGCAATCTCAAGACAAAATGAATTGGCGACCCGTGTGTTACTTCAGTAGGCACTTTACTGACGCTGAAAGTAGATACCATAGCTACGAACTCTAAACGTTGGCCGTCGTAGAAACGCTACAAAGGTTCAGGGTGTATATTCTAGGAAAACCCTTCCGAATCGTTACTGATTGTTCCGCCATCGCCAAGGTAAAACTCAATAAAGAATTGATCCCTCAAGTCGCACGTTGGTGGATAAAATACTGGACTACGACTGCGAATTCATTCATCGTGATGGTAGTAAAATGGCCCATGTGGATGCCATGAGCCGTACTCATGATTCGCCTCCTGAAAAATCCTTACAGGAGGTAGTGCGCATTATAATTACGGACGTCGATGACTGGTTGTTAACTATGCAGGTTCAGGATGAGGCCCTTGTCCAAATATTTGCTGTATTGAAGGAACATCGTACCGGAAATCAGCTAAAGCAACTTCAAGCTGATTACGTCATCAAAAATCACCGTCTATATCACAAGGTCAACAAAGGAATAGCCTTCGTTGTACCATTGGCGCATTGTTAAGATGTGTCATGATGATTTTGGGCATTTCGGTCCGGACAAAACAATCGGACGAATTTAACATGCATTCAATGCTGCTACTACAAATCTAAGGGAGGCAAGCCCGAAGGTTGCATGCATTATAATGACGCCGATCTAGAACCATTTCGCCGGCTTGACATCGATCATTTATTATACCCATATATTAGCCATATCCGATCCCTTCAGTAAATATCTGATTGTAAATGCAGTTAAAAGTACAAAAACCCTTCCAGTGCTGAACATTCTAAATAAAGTTTCCAGCTACTTCGGTCTACCGAAGATAATAATATCTGATCAAGGAACTGCTTTTCCTCGAAACAATTTGAAGAACGCTGTGCGAACACCTCGTGCAAATGGACAAGTCGAGCTCGCAAACCAAACTATTCTTAACTACGTACGCACAGTGAACGACCACCCAAAAGATTGGGATCTTACTTTACACAATCTTCAATGAAGTGTAAACTCTCAAAAGAACGAAACATCAGGATTCAGCCCAATTGATTTGGTGTTTAACTTTAATCCTATTGATGTAGTCCAGAACCATCTCACTGCGGCTATACACACCGATTTGGAATTAGACGAGAAGGAATCTGTCATCGACAACAGAAACCAAGCGCTCGTCAATATTGCAAGCGAGCGAGGTACACAGGTAATCTTGTAGTTGTTGAAAACGAACCAGCTGCTACAGGCGAGTCGCGAAAGCTCGAACCACGCTATCGAGGACCATATATCGTCGTCAACGTCAAGGTCCTTGGAAATGATCGTTATGTAATCGAAGACATCCCAGGTATTCAGATTACAGGACGTAAATACTGTTCTAACTATTCCTCCGATAAAATCTGTAAAAACTGTATCCATACATATTTGATAACCCAGTTGTTCATCATTAAAATACAATTAATACAACAACTTAATGTCTTTATTCACCGTAAGCCGCGCTATCTATTCGCCTTATTCCTGACATATCAACCACGACTCACACATTTCCCTACACAACGACAAGGTATTGGAATGTGTGTGACATTCTCAGAAGTGGGATAGTGCGCAATAAGTGAAAACGAGCCAAATTAAATGGACACAACGTAAAACGAAAGTAATTCACAATGCCGGGGAAGAACTATTTAACTAAGAAAGCCCTACAACCCAAGTGCAGAGAAGCGGGACTCTGGACATCGGGGAATCGTGAGAAAATGCTTAAAAGATTGAACTCCCAAAACATCGATGATGAGTACATAAGTGCAGAAAACCAGTCACTTCAAAAGAAGGTTGTCGAGCTGGAGAAAACGGTACGAGAGCTTCAGGAGCGATATTTTCACCCTTCAGTAATTTCATCACCAATCGAAAAATCTGCAACAGTAAACGAAGTTCAGCCAGCCATCGGTAGTGAGACAAACGGCAACGAAAAAACGGCAACAACAACCAATCGACCTACGATCCAACGAGATGCATGTGCAGAAGGTAGCAAATTTGCCAAACGTAGATGTGGCAACGCCTCAGTCACAGCTAAACAAAAACAACTACGCAACATGCACCTTGCTACGTCACAGCAAAACGATATCTACCCATCTCAACTACACAACATGCACTCTGCTACGTCACAGCAAAACGATATATACCCAACTCAACTACACAATATGAACCTTGCTTAAACCTGCACAACACACGATTCTGCCAGCTGCTCCGATAACTAAAAGACGAGTCCAAAAATTAATAAAATTGACTCCGATTCTGATTCAGTAGGCACTGTACTGACGCTGAAAGTAGATACCATAGCTAGGAACTCCAAACGTCGTCGTAGAAACGCTACAAAGGTTCAGAGTGTATATTCTAGGAAAACCCTTCCGAATCGTTACTGATTGTTCCGCCATCGCCAAGGTAAAACTCAATAAAGAATTGATCCCTCAAGTCGCACGTTGGTGGATAAAATACTGGACTACGACTGCGAATTCATTCATCGTGATGGTAGTAAAATGGCCCATGTGGATGCCATGAGCCGTACTCATGATTCGCCTCCTGAAAAATCCTTACAGGAGGTAGTGCGCACCATAATTATGGACGTCGATGACTGGTTGCTAACTAAGCAGCTTCAGGATGAGGCCCTTGTCCAAATATTTGCTGTATTGAAGTCCGTGAGGTGGCGCATTGTTAAGATGTGTCATGATGATTTTGTGCTTTTCGGTCCGGACAAAACAATCGGATGAATTCAAGAAAAGTTTTGGTTCCCAAGAATGCGGAAATACGTGAAAGAATATATTTCAACATGCATTCAATGCTGCTACTACAAATCTAAGGGAGGCAAGCCCGAAGGTTGCATGCATTATAATGACGCCGATCCAGAACCATTTCGCAGGCTTGACATCGATCATTTATTCGAAGCAAACGCGGAAATACCCATATACTAGCCATATCCGATCCCTTCAGTAAATATCGGATTGTAAATGCAGTTAAAAGTACAAAAACCCTTCCAGTGCTGAACATTCTAAATAAAGTTTCCAGCTACTTCGGTCTGCCGAAGATAATAATATCTGATCGTGAAACTGCTTTTACCTCGAAACAATTTGAAGAATACTATAAGCACAACCAGATTCAACACATCAAAAACGCTGTGCGAACACCTCGTGTAAATGGACAAGTCGAGCGCGCACACCAAACTATTCTTAACTACATATGCACAGTGAACGACCACCCGAAGGTCTGGGATCTTACTTTACACAATCTTCAATGGAGTGTAAACTCTCAAAAGAACGAAACATCAGGATTCAGCCCAATTGATTTGGTGTTTAACTTTTATCCTATTGATGCAGTCCAGAACCATCTCACTGCGGCTATACACACCGATTTGGAATTAGACGAGAAGGAATCTGTCATCGACAACAGAAACCAAGCGCTCGTCAATATTGCAAGCGAGCGAGCTAAATGGAAACAACGTTTTGATACCAAACACGCTAACCCTTTTATCTACTCCACAGGTAATCTTGTAGTTGTTGAAAACGAACCAGCTGCTACAGGCGAGTCGCGAAAGCTCGAACCACGCTATCGAGGACCATATATCGTCGTCAACGTCAAGGTCCTTGGAAATGATCGTTATGTAATCGAAGACATCCCAGGTATTCAGATTACAGGACGTAAATACTGTTCTGTCTATTCCTCCGATAAAATCAAGCCGTGCTGCTCCAACGTCTCTGAGCTGGATGTTCCCGATGATGA
This sequence comes from Drosophila fuyamai, assembly GCA_018153365.1. Taxonomy (NCBI): domain Eukaryota; kingdom Metazoa; phylum Arthropoda; class Insecta; order Diptera; family Drosophilidae; genus Drosophila; species Drosophila fuyamai. The sequence continues at coordinate 117,886 of JAECXW010000449.1, read as the reverse complement.
CGAGGATCTAATCGAGGACAATCCGAATGCAGGATTGGCCGAGCTGTCACGATCCTGTTCTGATGCAGAACCATTAGACAGCAACGGTCTGCCAACTCCAAATTAAGTTGACGAATAATTGCAGAACGAGAACGTCACGAGCAACTTCCGCTCCGCGAGAACGACATATCGCAACGCACAAATTAAATAACGTATAACTGTATCCATACATATTTGATAACCCAGTTGTTCATCATTAAAATACAAATAATACAACGACTTAATGTCTTTATTCACCGTAAGCCGCGCTATCTATTCGCCTTATTCCTGACATATCAACCACGACTCACACATTTCCCTACACAACGACAAGGTATTGGAATGTGTGTGACAGAAGTATTAATTAATTTCGATGAGGCAGATTTGCAAGTGCGGCTAAAATACGTTTCAGTCTTTGTCAAAAGATTTTAAAGCTGCGCAGGCCAGTTTGGAATAATTGAATTTGGCGGAATTATCGAGTGATGCGCGGTCTAATTGTGCAAACATTTATTTTGACATCGAGTCAAAACTCTCTCGAGAATTACGTATGCAACAAAGGCGCACCAGTAATGCAAATTCTACTGCCTTGCACAACCATTTTGTAGGAGTTGTCAACCTGAACTCAAGTAGGAAATCATAACTTCCGCAACTGGAACTGCCTCGTTTTTCTGGAAATTCTACGCTATGTTTTCCACTGTGTGAACAATGTCCAGAGCTAAGTAAAATTGAAAAATACCAATATCTCTGTGCTAGCCTTAAAGGCGTAGCGTTGGAAACCATACGTTCGCTAGAGCCGTCCGGTGTGAACTATGATACGGCAGTGAAATTATTAATTAATCGTTTTGACAACAAGCTTTTTCATTTCCAGGCACACGTAAAGGCGATATTTGTATTAAATGGTGTTGAAATTGGATCTGCTGCAGGCCTTCGCGAACTAAGGGATAAGATGAACTCTCATCCCTCAGACCAAATTCTGGATGGATTTTTAAATTATAACGTGGCTTCTAAGCTAGATTCGAGAACTCTAGAACGCTGGGAAGAGGAATTGTCATCCAAAATCTTGTGTACAAGGACCTCGATGGGATAATTTTTGGAAAAACGATGCAGATTGTTGGAAAATTTGGATAGCGCCTTGGTAACGAAAACACCAGGCCATCAGGTGGGAAGACAATCGAATAAACATAATCAAAGTGTACTCATTGCGGGATCACACTCCGATAAACCTTTATGGCTATAAAGAGGCCAAGAAATTGCATTTGTGCCTTAATTGCTTGCGGAAGGGTCATGGTTTGCAGCAATGCAAGTCGGGCAATTGCAAAACTTTTCATATGAAGCACCAAATACTTCTTCATTTGACCCCTAGCCCACAAGCGCCATTAGCATCATCTTCATCAGGAGACCTTAACCTTCGCAATCTTCGCAAGCTTCTACATTAATTACATGTTCGCCCACATTATCATACTCTCCACCTATCATAAAGAGCACCCAATATCCCAATAAATACGTGTTGCTTGCAACGGCTGTTGTCTTTGTCAAAAACCGCGCTGATGAAAGAGCATCCCATGCCGTGCAATAATCGATTCAGCATCGCAACTCAATTTCATTTCGGCTCGTTTTGCTGGCCAGTTGTAACTCAAGTCACGATCGTCGCATGTATCAACATCTGAAATAGGAGAAACTTCACACCACTCGGAAAAGGCAGTTGATATTATCGTTCAGTCTCAGGATTCTTGCTATCATGCCTCCTTTACTGCTGCTATCACAAAAGCAATTGCGGACTATCAGCCGCAGTTCGATATAAATGCTTCTACCTGGGATATTCCCAAAAATATTTCCTTGGAACACTCTCAATTTTACAAATCGCAGCGTATTGATATGCTGATTGGAGCAGGAATATTTTTTAATTTGATTGGCATGGAAAATATGCACTTATCTGAAAAGCACCAAACTTGGTTGGAGTCTGACAAGCGAAAGAAATTAAGTATTTGCCATAGCTACGTCAGTCAAGCCGAATACATTTGAAAGTAAAGATAAGTCTCTCACTGAAGTTGTAAAAAGATTTTGGGAAATAGAAAATTGCTACTCGTCAGATATTTCTCTGTCCAATGAGGATATTCTTTGTAAGCGTTTGTTACCGCCGTAATTTAAATTGTCAAGCCTGCCGCCAAATCGAATTGGGTACTTAGTGAATATGGCAGCACCAACAGAGTATGATGTGGTAACGCTACGTAAAAGACGCCAATTGAAAAAAAAACAGCGAGGCAGCAACACAAAGTTTTTTAAAGCTCTCTATTATAATTTAAAAATTTGATTTTGTTGAGAATACCAAAAGTCACACTTGTACGCATACACATTGCGCGTTTATGGGAAGGGGATGAACAATGAAGATCTCAGGGAGAGGCAAAGCTTTTTCATCTCTTTGTTCTCTTCCTCTCTGTCTAAGAACGATTTTGTTTCCTTTTTCTGTTTTTTACTTGCTTGCAGACAACGAGAGCGTGCGGTTGTGAAAAATAAAATTAACTAAAACTACAATAAAAAGTGTTTTTACTATTTGGCAAATCTGGCTGGTGTGTTCCTGGAGTTTATATAAATATTTTTTTATATAATTTCCATAGGTTATGGGCCCAGTCACAATTTGCAGCCAAGAGCTAAATATAGTAGAATGCTTTGATTGTTAACGAATAATAAAAGTGAAATAAAAAAAAATGAATCAATTAAAACTTAAATCAAATCTAAACAAATTAATTTTTATTAAAATATGTGCTTATAAGTGAACAATATACATATACATATATGTATAACGACGCACAAAATTGGCGCTAATTTTTTCATTTACAGTGCGAGTGTAAGAGCAGACTAGCAACAACATAAAATCAAAATTCAGAGAATTCTGAAAATTCTGAGAAGCGCATAGCAATCGAAAAAAAAAGAACAGTTATTCTCGGAATATGGAAAAAGGAAAGAGAAATATAAAAACTTTTAACGGGGAAAAATATTCCATATGGAAATTTAGAGTCAGGGCTTTGTTAAAGGAAAACGACTTGATAAGTGTAATTGGTGAGGAACACAGTAATAAGGAAAGTGAGGAAGTGAAGCAAGCAGAAAGAAATGCGAAGAGCCTTATAATCGAATATTTGAGTGACTCGTTTTTAGTGTTTGCCAACAATGGGGACTCGGCTAAGGAGATTTTTGTTAATCTGGATACTATTTACAAGCGTAAACGCCTGGCATCTCAACTTTCATTACGCAAACAATTATTGTCTCTAAAATTTAAGGGTGATACTCCGCTATTGAACCACTTCCATTTATGCTTCTACCTGGGATATTCCCAAAAATATTTCCTTGGAACACTCTCAATTTTACAAATCGCAGCGTATTGATATGCTGATTGGAGCAGGAATATTTTTTAATTTGATTGGCATGGAAAATATGCACTTATCTGAAAAGCATCAAACTTGGTTGGAGTCTGACAAGCAAAAGAAATTAAGTATTTGCCATAGCTACGTCAGTCAAGCCGAATACATTTGAAAGTAAAGATAAGTCTCTCACTGAAGTTGTAAAAAGATTTTGGGAAATAGAAAATTGCTACTCGTCAGATATTTCTCTGTCCAATGAGGATATTCTTTGTAAGCGTTTGTTACCGCCGTAATTTAAATTGTCAAGCCTGCCGCCAAATCGAATTGGGTACTTAGTGAATATGGCAGCACCAACAGAGTATTATTAGATGATTTGGTTACTGAGTTAGTTGCGGCAGGAGCCAAGATAGATGAAATGGACAAAGTGTCTCATTTGCTTCTAACACTTCCAACTAGCTATGATGGAGTAATAACAGCGATAGAAACTCTCTCAGAGAGCAAATTAACAATAGCTTTTGTAAAGACACGGCTTCTCGATCATGAAATAAAACGCTTTTGTAAAGACACGGCTTCTCGATCATGAAATAAAACTAAAAGGAGTTAGCAAGGATACAAGTGCTAAAGTGTTGCAGGCTATAGGCAATCGAGAGCCTAGGGATAGCACATTCAAAAACAAAATATCAAAATTTGTGAAGAAACAATTTCAGAATAAGTCAAAGACTAAGCTGAAGTGTTTTCATTGCGGCAAATTAGGCCATATGAAGAAAGACTGTTTCTTCTTAAAAAGGCAGGCAGTTGGCAACCAGAATGTTCCTCTCCAGAATAATGTTAGAGAGAGATAGGCTCAGATGGCAAAAGTAACGCAGCCAGAACGCTCGTTTGCATTTATGATGAAAGTAGCGGTTAGAGAGAGACAGACAGAGATGGCAGCAACGCAGCCGAATTGTGCTACTGCATTTATGATGAAATTAGCTAATTCCACCGAAAAGACAGATGGCGTTGATTTTATATTAGATTCAGGGGCATCAGATCTCTTAGTAAACGATATAACCTTATTTTCCGAGTATGAGAATTTAAATCCAAGTGTGGCGATTGAGATTGCAAAGCGTGGAGAATTTGTGTACGCTACTGCGAAAGGACTAGTTAGTCTTAACAGTTCGGGGAAAAACATTGCATTACAAAATGTGCTGTATTGCAAGGAAATCCCAAACAATTTACTATCCGTGAAGAAGATGCTAGATGCTGGAATGACTGTCGAATTTAATCCGGATGGTATTAAAATAATCAAAAATGGTAACATTGCATTTGAAGGGATATGTAAGTATAATGTACCGATTGTGAAATTTTTATAAAAAGTTAAGTATATACATCGTTAATTTCAAATGATGCAGAATATCTAAAATTTGAAATATCTAAATACAAAGAAAATATTGACCGCCCTTTGTTCGTAGTTCATTCGGATGTATGTGGTCCGATTACGCCCTCAACTATTGATAATAAAAACTACTATGTAGTATTTATTGATCAGTTTACACATTATTGTGTGACATATTTAATAACTTATAAATCAGACGTGTTTTTTTGTATTCAAAGACTTTGTGGCGAAAAGTGAGGCTCATTTCAACTTAAAAATGGTAAATCTATATATTGATAATTTTTTTTTTTTGTTAACGTGTGGCTTAGTATTTAATACTGTCCTTTGTGGACAATATATTGATAATGGCCGGGAATATCTTTCTATTGAAATGCGTGAATTTTGTGTCGAAAAAGGTATCAGTTATCATTTAACAGTTCCGCATACCCCACAATTGAATGGTGTTGCAGAGCGGATGATTAGAACAATCACCGAAAAAGCTCGCTCTATGTTTAACTGTACTAAACTTAATAAAAGTTTTTGGGGTGAAGCTGTTTTAACAGCAACCTATTTAGCTAATAGGTCCCCAAGTAGAGCTTTGCAAAATATAAGAAAAACACCATATGAGATGTGGCATAAAAAGAAGCCAATATTAAAATATTTGAAAATATTTGGATCAACGGTATATGCACTAAATAAAGAGCTAAAGCGAAAATTTGATGAGAAATCGATCCAGACTATACTCGTTGGGTATGAGCCAAATGGCTATAAATTGTGGAATGCGGAATTGAGAAAATTTATGACAGCTAGAGATGTAGTGGTGGACGAAAAAAAGCATGAAATCTATGACTTTAAATGAAAATGACTCTGTGGTAAAACATAATGATGTTAGCAGAAGTCATGATTCTCCAATTGAAGAGAATGAAGAGTCAGCTTTTTCATTAGAGGAAATGAATGAATTAATAAATTCAAAGTCTGGTGAAGACTTAAATAAAAATTCCACTTGTCTCGAGAATACCGATCCAGTAGTTGAAACTGGTGATAATATACTAGAAAATGAAAATCAACAAGTCAGACGCAGTGAGAGGATTAAAGATAAGCCAAAATTATCATATAGATTTTTAGAAAAATGTCTTATGAATACCCAATTGTGTTTAAGTGATATTCCAAATACACATGTAGGAATTTGATTGGCTGTTTAATGTACATAATGTTGTGTACACGTCCGGACTTGAGTACATCAATAAATATCTTAAGCTGGTATACTAATAATAATAACAAAGAATTATGGCAATGTCTTAAACGAGTTTTAAGATACCTAAAAGGAACTGTTGACTTGAAGTTATCATTCAAAAGGAATATTAAAGTGGATAATATTCTAATAGGGTATGTCGATTCTGATTGGGCTGGAAATGAGACTGATAGGAGAAGTACTACAGGATATATATGTAGGTGGCACAAATACGTCTTATTGATTCAGTGGTCGCAGCAAAAGTGAGTTTATTCGTTTCCAAATTATGCGTGCTTAGCCTATTTCACAAGAGTGGAACTTAAGCTGATCGTACGTGCGAGTCCGAGATAGACATAGTGTTCGGTTGACAATAGGTTTCGCACAAGATTAAAGGAGACATATATAGGTTATAATAATTGTGGAACTTATCTTAGAGTATGTATTTACAATAGGATCCTTAGTACTTAAGTGTAGGTGTATATGTACATGTGTGTATGACTGCTTGCTACATATATTTAAAATGTTTGGAATTGTTCAATTTCCTGGAGTACTATGAAACAAAAATCAGTTGCTGCTTCATCTACCGAAGCTGAATATATGGCATTATTTGAAGGTGTTAGAGAAGCTTTATGGCTAAAGTCATTAATAAATGAAATTAAATTAAAATTAAATGACCCAATAGATATTTTTGAAGACAACCAAGGTTGTATTAGTATAGCCAATAATCCTACTTGCCGCAAGAGAACTAAGCACATAGATATTAAATATCATTTTACCAGGGAACAAATTGAAAACAAACTAATCTGCGTTAAGTATATTTCCACAGATTTCCAATTGGCTGATATATTAACGAAGCTACTACCAACAGCTAGATTCACTGCATTGCGAGATCAACTGGGGCTGATTGGATCTTCAGCCTGAACCTTTATATAAGTGTTTTTTGTTATTTTATAATTCACTTTAAAACCAAGACAAATTGGATCTCTTGGCATATATATATATATATATTTAACAATAATCAAACCAAAATAATTTCTAGACTAACCATTACTGTTTATATAAGCGAATCTTGTTAATTTATGTTTTGATTGATCTGATTGGGTTTTACTGGGTTTCCCCAATTCTTTGCAGCAAATGCTGGATCATAAAAGAAAGAGACCCCAAAGTAAAGAAAAACAAATTACAACCATTTAAATATGCACACTCGTTATCTTTTGTTATTATATTTTGTTATATCTTAATTTGTATCAGTGTAGCTTTTGAGGTGGCGTGTTGAGAATACCAAAAGTCACACTTGTACGCATACACATTGTGCGTTTATGGGAAGGGATGAACAATGAAGATCTTAGGGAGAGGCAAAGCTCTCTCTTCTCTTTGTTCTCTTCCTCTCTGTCTAAGAACGATTTTGTTTCCTTTTTCTGTTTTGCACATGCGTAGCTTACTTGCTTGCAGACAACGAGAGCGTGCGGTTGTGAAAAATAAAATTAACTAAAACTACAATAAAAAGAGTTTTTACTATTTGGCAAATCTGGCTGGTGTGTTCCTGGAGTTTATATAAATATTATTTATATAATTTCCATAGATTTAAATAAAGACCGCTACATAAATTTGTATCCCTAAAACTGCTTTCGTCCATTATTAACATCGGTGCCTCAACATTTCTTTAAAAAACTTTAACTACGCACTTCATATTCAAAATTAATTGCAAAATTCACAAAGGCACTCACATACATATTTACATACATCGCGCCGAATAGAGCTTAATCTAAACCATTTGAGTGAACCAATAAAATGACCCTGGAAAAGGACACCACAGTCTGTTGGACTTGCAAAAAGACACGTGCCTCTGATGGTATCCAAAATTGGATACAGTGAGATAATTGCAAAGAGTGGTACCACTTTGTCTGTGCTGGAGTGAACAGCACAATTGCGCAGCTGGATTGGACTTGCGCCTTGTGCAAAGTCCCTGAAGCAGATGCGGCTTCAACAAGCGGACTGCAACATCAACTGGAAGAGGACAAATTCGACTTACAAATCAATCAAGTCAATTTGGAAATCCCGAATTGCAAACTAGTGTAAGCCTGAACTCGATTCCCATCAATACAATTACACCATGTCCAAATAACTTGATGTTGGCAATGCTGGAAGAAACACGCGAAGCTGAAAAGAAGTACATCGAGCAAAAATACGTATTGCTCTCCCAAGCACGGGGAGCACACGCTATGTCACGTCCAGCAATATCAATTGGACCAACTGCATCCCCCGCTGTAACGACATACCAGTTGTTAAGTCATTCAGCGACTGGTTGTATAAATTAGCAGAGGCAGCATCGACCGTTATAGCCGTACCAAGTTCAAGGGCTAGCACTGTATACACACTGTATACTCCGCACACACAAGCTCACCAAGGAATGGATAACGATGATGATTCTAAATCAGCCGCCTACGCGGCTGTTTCCTACCTCCGTATAAAGCGAGGAGACGACAGCGAAACTGTATTAGTAGCCGCCAAATGTAAAGTTGCGCCTTTAAAGCCCCTCTCCATTCCACGCATGGAACTCTTGGCAGCAGTAATGGGAGTAGGATTGGCAAAGAAGATAATGAACACTCGAGGACTGAAAATTGATACAGCAACGTACGGGTCCGGTTCTAAAACCGTTCTTCAATGGCTAACTATGGACCCCCAAAAGTTTCAGTCTTTCGTCATGCATCGAGTTGACGAGATCGCAGACAAAACCAACCACAACCAGTGGCGCTGGCTTCCGACAAAGGAGTACGTTGCTGACTTATCTACGAAATTCTTCAAGACTCCTCATGCATCTAGATAGATCAATGGCCCACAATTTTTGGGACAGCCGGAAGCCGAATGGCCATGCCAAAGAGTCGAGTTTAACATGTGTATTGATCAATCTGAACTTCGTAAAAATGTCTTCCTTGTAAGAAAACTTGATCAGTTTAATTTTGCAGTGGATTATTTCTCAGATTGGAAACGTCTGTACGAGGCTGTAGCGACCTTTATCCTTTACATCCAAAAACACTCAACTCTGAAATAATAGACGCTGCAGAATCATATTTAAACAGTCTCAGGCAAAAGTATATTCGAATGAGATCAGCGCCCTGAAGTAAAATTTGACTATAAATAAATCCAGACCATTAATTGGCCTAAATGTCTACCTAGATGCAAAAGAGATCATGCGTGTACAAGGCAGAGCAGATCTCTTGAATCCACAAGAATACGCCATTGTATTGCCCAAGAAGTGTAGGAATGCCTTTTTGGTCACGAAGGATAACCACGACAAATCTCACCATATGCTCCACGAGACGACCATCAACTAAATTCGAAGCCAATTCTACATAGCACGTCTGCGAGTCTTGTACAAAAATGTTCGAAAGGCATGTCAAAAATGCAAAAACTCCAATTCGTCGCCAAAAGTGTCCCAAATGGCACCGATACCAGCAGCCAGACTCGCATGCTTTGAAAGACCCTTCATCTATACTGGGGTGGACTATTTTGGCCCGATATTGGTAAATGTTGGTAGACACAAGGAAAAGCGCTGGTGAGTTCTATTTACATAATGTGTCTGAAAAACTTTATGGCGATGACGCCCTTACCCCAAATCACTTGCTATTAGGCTCATCGAGCGGCTACAAACCAATAGCAGATCACAACACCGATCTAAGGCTACAATGGCATCAAACGCAATCATTTGCTGACACGTTTTGGAAACTATGGGTAAAGGAATATACAGCAACACTAACTAGGCGCAGCAAATGGTTCACTAATCGCACCCCAATCGCCGGTGGTGATGTAGTCGTCGTCATTGATGATCAACTACCGAGGAACCTGTGGCCAAAGGGGCGTATTAGTGACGTAATAACAGCCAAGGATGGGCAATTTCGCCGAGCTACCATTTGGACACCAAAAGGAACTATGATCCGCCCAGTCGCCAAAATAGCAGTCTTGGACGTCGGATTTAAGGAAAATAAACATCCGAAGGACCTTCACTGAAGGGGTGTTATGTTACCGCCGTAATTTAAATTGTCAAGCCTGCCGCCAAATCGAATTGGCTACTTAGTGAATATGGCAGCACCAACAGAGTATGATGTGGTAACGCTACGTAAAAGACGCCACTTGAGAAAAAACCAGCGAAGCACCAACACAAAGTTTTTTAAAGCTCTCTATTATAATTTAAAAATTTGATTTAAATAAAGACCGCTACATAAACTTGTATCCCTAAAACTGCTTTAGTCCATTATTAACATCGGTGCCTCAACAGCGTTTGTTTCAGGAGAACGTTACTCGGTTAGAGAACGGGCAATACTCGGTTCGACTCTTAAACAGCACTCAAATCCAGTGCTGGTAAAGAGTCTAACCGAGTATTGCTCTGGGTGATTCTTTTGGTCTTGCAGTAAGGCGTTATAAGAGTTTGGAGGCAAAATTGTCAACAGATCCTTTCCTAAAGACTCAATATAGTGCGTTCCTGCAGGAATAGATCGATCTAGGCCAGATGTCGTTGGCTTCCCAACAGGATCAACACAAGCAATTCTTTTTACCTCATCATTGCGTGCAGAAGCTGGACAGCAGCAGTACACAACTTCGTGTCGTGTTCAAAGGATCGGCGAAAAGCACGTCAGGACAATCGCTCAACAATTTGCTCCTAACTGGCCCTACAATTCAGCCAAAAATCTTCCACACACTTGTACGACCTAATGCCTGGTGGAAATAAAATTGAAGAAGTGCAGGAAATTCGAAAACAAGTAAAAGATTTCCTTTCCAGGGGCTGCTTTCCAATTCGTAAGTGTGGCTCCAACGACCCGAGTATTCTTGAGAGAGAGTCGGAGGAGGATAAGAAAAAGCTTCTTAAGTTTCATGATGGAACCGACATTGCCAAGACGTTAGGACTCATTTGAGAACCTAGTTCGGATAACTTCTTATTCAATTTCTCTCCAATGCTTCCAGATGGTCCACCGTCTAAAAGAAACGTCTTGTCATGGTCTTATAGCTCCGATTCTAGTCAAAGCCAAAACATTCCTGCAGGCGTTGTGAATGGAAAGTTTAAGCTGGGAGAACCATTACCCGAAACGGTGTTGTCAGTTTGGTTAGAGCTTGCCTCTCAGCTACGCATAGTTCAGAATATCAGGTTTCCCAGATTTGCCATGATGCCAAATGCTTCCGTTCAAGTGCAAGCCTTTTCTGATGCCAGCAGTACAGCTTATGGAGCCTGTATTTATTTGAGAGCAGAAGCATTCGGATCAGTATCAAAATGCCTTTGGAAAACTCCAGCGTGTATTTACCTATGTATATCGATTCATCTCCCTTCGGAACAAGGATTGTCCTCGACGAGTCAGTCCCCTCACGGTTGTGAGGAGTTAAATAACTCCACACAAAAGATCGCAAAAATAACTGCATGTAGAACCTGCCACTACTTCGCGTAGTAACGGCAACGCAGGAAAAGAGAGTTTGGAGAAAGCAGTTGAAGAGAGAGGGGAGAGAAAGTACAGAGTACGAATCCAAAGAGAGTTTGGAGAGATTGGGAGAGAGCGGAGGAATGGAGCGGAGAGAGGCGCCAGAGCGAGACGGCACTAGTCAGAGCCAAACTCCAGAGAGCTCAGGCGTGCCGTGAGCAAGGAAGGAACGGTACAGCGCTGCACTTTGGACTTCAGTGGGGTGCCGTGTGCAGAGGGCGAAAGGTCAAACGGTAAAACCGTGGACTTTGGACCTTGGAGTGGAGATAAGAAAAGGAGAGGCCGAGGATTAGCGGGACCCGGAGGCCTATATAAGCGGGCCCAGCGCTGGAACCAGGACCAGTCATCGAGCATCAAACCGCGAGTGAACAACGTCTGGTAAAAGTCAAAGTCAAGAATATTCAACCGTAAGAACCAGCCGGTAACAAGATCGCTACGTCGAGACGTTCGGGACCGAGCAAGTCACCGAATTGAGACACATGTGGCTGAGTCCTCGAAAGGCAACACACGGCCAAGTCTGCAGAATATCAAGATTGGCTGTAATACCGATTAGTCCGACTAAGTTGACTGTAATACCGGTCAGTTTAGCTGCATTGGCTGTAATACCGATCAGGCTAGCTGTGCCGGCTGTATTACCAACCAGTCCGGCTACATTGGCTGTAATACCGATTTGTCTAACTGTGTGCGACTATGTTGGCTGTAATACCGGTCAGTTTAGCTGCATTGGCTGTAATACCGATCAGGCTAGCTGTGCCGGCTGTAATACCAACCAGTCCGGCTACATTGGCTGTAATACCGATTAGTTCAGCTGCGTCGGCCGAAGTACCGATCAGTTGCGCCGGTTATAGGCAGACTTGGCTCGGCACGTCAACACCAGCAGAGTGAGCAGCCCGAGCAGCGGGCCTCAAGGGAGCCACGTGGAATAACGCCGCAGTCAGTCGTGCAGGACGTCGACGTGGACAAACAGCCAGAGACCACGCCAAGAGCCAAGCCGCCGGTACGATCGCAACAGTCGGGAGGGAAGGCCAGGGTGGAACGTTCGTCTTTCTCTGGGCGTTAGCTACAGGGACTGCTGACGTAATCTGGCCGTAGTACCGGAGCGTCAAAAGAAACTGAGTGAGCGTCTAGCGGGACCGGCCGGGACTGAGCAAGGGACAGGAGGCTGCGGCTGGCAGGACGAAGGTCGTGCGAGCGTGGTGCCTGTTCACCCTAGTCTGAGAACGGTGACGCTTCCCTTACCCCACGGTCCAACTCCACGCCGTCGTCTACGAGTGGCGGCAAAAGTACTCGAAACGGCCAGGACCAGCAGCGAGGAATCTCCGAGCGACGTTGCCGGACCATCAATAGCACAAGATATACACAAGCACTGTATAACAGAGCCGTAAATAAAAGCTTCTTTAACTGAATTCTGAAGTGTTGTTACTGTTAACCGGGCGGTCACGTTTATATAAATTTGGTGGGACGAACGCACAAATTCTACTGAGCTAGCCGCACGAACTTCGTAGCGAGCCAAACATAAAAAGTCAGTTCGTTACATATGGCGCCCAAAAACGTGATTGTCCCGGCAGTAAAAACATAAAACACCAGAATGGGGGGAAGTTGGATCTACCGCCTCAAGAAAGAGGATTTCACCCATGTGGCACAAAGGCTGCGCATCTCCCTGACGGGTAGAACTGAAGACATACGGAAAGCCTTGGTGGAATACTATAACGAGACGGAAAACAATCCAGAACGCAAAGAACTTTAGAAAGGCAGTCACGAAGGCACAAAGACCTAGCGAGCCAGACTACGCTAAAGTCGTAAGCAGGTCAGAGAATGGTCTTTTAGATTCGAGGGCACAGAGAAACCGCTTAAATTCTTGGAACAGGTGGAATGGTCCGCGAGTACCTACGGGTTGGACTTTGTTTGTAGGGGGCGATCCTTCCACAAAAAGCACTTGAGGCACAGCAAAGATTCCCACGGCGCAAACGTAATGGAAGATGAAAAAATGAAGAAGTCGGGGGCGTCGTGGTATAGTTCAATGTATTTCGTTCAGCTGCATACAAGAGACTAATTAAAACTAAAAACTAAAAACTAAAACCGCGCTCCCGCCCGCTTTACTCCGTTGAAGCGGGAGCGGGAGGGCGGCAACGGCCGTCTGAGGAGTTCGGATGAGAAAACCGAAGCTCGCACTCTGGAGCTCGGACGTTGCGAGAAGCGAGCGAGGGAGCGCAAGAGGGGCGAGAGCGAAAGCTCGGAGAGCTCAGTGAACAGCGCCGATGCAGTGGGCCACTGATCTAAACATTCCGCCCCCCCATGCAACTACTCGGGTTGCAACATAGCCTGGTTGCTCTTTTCACGGCTGGTGGCAGGCTCCGGACACGACCCACCCAAACACGGTACTCTGGACTACTGGCAGTCCATCTTAAAGTTTCAGGAAGCCCGGCCGCATCACGCTCGGATACATTTCCGCGCCTAGGATGATGGAGATCGTCGCGGGGAGATAGAACCGCTCATCAGCCAGCGTAATGTCCCGGAAGTGGGTCCTTACCGCGTCGCTCAGCTCCCAGATTGGAGTGCGGATGCGCACGTGAGGCTCTATTTTAAAAATTGCGTCGAGCCGGACAGCGCTGTCGATTCTTGACCCCACGGTTGCCGAACAGATCTGTTCGCCTTCCACCTTGATGGTCGGCAAGCGGAATCTCGACGCTAGCGAAGCGTCGATGCAGTTCATAGGCGTGAGTTACCATACCGGTACCATCGACTACGCCACCGCCTAAACCTCCCCGTGCTACCCTCTTTCAACTGGACAGCGACCGGCAGCTAGCCGTTCGTTGTCCCACATAAGAAATGCAACATCAGCACAAGGCAGGATGTTGCTAAACGACACCCACTCAGCAGAGCTCTAGGAAATACTTTGTTAGCATTTACTTACACACACATACATAATTGTAAAACACATAAAATTCTTTGGCGGAGGTTTGATTTGAATCTCAAGCCACAATAAAATTATTCCGTTTGGAACAACCAAAGCGAACACATCAACTGTTTATTTAAATCTTATCTGAATATTGGATGTTTAGCACCACCACTAACAATTACATACTATAACTGGCGCAGCCGGACCTATCAGCCGGAGGGAGAAAAAGGACACACCATACCCGGAGAACTGAGAAGGACCGAAATGATGAAAACGATTATTTTTATAATTTATATGCAACAGTAGTTTAAAATAGTGATGTGATGGAAGTGAGGTGTGTGGTGTAAATAAAAACAAGAAAGGGTGCGCATACGTAATAACGATAAAATTGAAAGGCATAAAATGAAACAACAACAAAGAAAATTGGCAAGAATAAATTTAATTAAATAATGTGTTGACTGTGAATCTCGTTGCAACGCAACCTGGCGACCTGCAACGTTATCGAACCATATAGTTCGACGGAGTGAGTTGCGAGTATGACGTTCGAAGGTTCGATGTTGGACAAAACATTTTATTAGTTGTTGCCATTAGTACCACTGCATCGCGCAAGGGTAATCGATGGACAACATCACAGAAAAGTAAACAGACAGGGAAATCCCAAAGACCACTGCATCGTGCAAGGGTATTTGGTGAATCTCAAGGTTAAATAAAAAAAGGGAATAAATCAAAACACAAACAAGAAGAAATTGTTGCCATATCGGAAACCACTGCATCGCGCAAGGGTGACGGCTAAGCAATAATATTAGAAAAAAAAATATAAAAATAATATATGTATACGTTAGAAAAATATATAAGGGAACCCGATACCACTGCATCGCGCAAGGGTATAGAAGGGTATGTAAAAAAAAGTAACAAAAAAAAAAACACATACACACTACCAACACAATACATTCTGAAAAAAAAAATTATAAAACAAATTGAACAAATGTTAATAACAAAATTTTACAGATAAAAGACACCGACACACACCTCACTTCTAAGGAAAGGAATTATAAAGACACATCAGGAAAAAGCTAAGGAAACAATATATTAACATACCCACACCCACATATCTACCACATAAACAGTAACATACCCACACTCACATATCTGTCACATAAACATATTTACATTACGCCAAAAATCATCGGCTCCCAAGAGTCGCCAATTCATATAAACATCCTCTTGCATTATAAACAAATGTCCCCAAACTCCAAAAAGCTTTTATCCCCCAATACTGTAAAATTGCAGACGCAGCTCAAACCTAGATCGCTCTCATGCTCAGTGCTCTCATTTTGGACACTCTCAATTTATCAATAAAGTTCTTTCTCCCAATCGAAGGTTTGATAAGCGCCAGCTTAGTTTATAAGTTTGAGTTTTAAGTTGAATCTTGTTAGGAGCAGACCTATCTCTCCCAGTTCGCGTTTACACTATTTTGATAAATATAAATTTTATTTTTCTCAAAGTGTTAAATCCCGAATTTGTTGTTGGCGCAGTCGGTAGGATATAACTTTTCATACGGTTATATCCTTAAAGAACCCTAACATCGTTCGTCCCAGTGCAATTATAAACCAGCTATCGCAGTGTCGGTTTTGTGTCGCTAATATACGAACGGAAACCTCAATTTTTGCAACACGCTATCGTAGCTCAGGTTGCGAGGTTTTTTTAATAAATCTTGACCCGTGTGACTGTCAAGTAACTAAAAAAAAAAAAAAATTAAAAACAAATTTTTTTCAAAAACCCGTCTAATTGTAAAACTTAAAAACAAATTTTTTTCAAAAACCCGTCTAATTGTAAAACTTAAAAACAAATTTTTTTCAAAAACCCGTCTAATTGTAAAAGTTAGTGCCTTTGTTCGTAACACAAGGGTTACTAAAAAATAAAACACCTTAGTTCTCCCCCACCAGTGGTAAGAGACAAGGTATAACAATTTAAAATCAAATTCATAATACAAAACTTTTAAAATTGTGAAAAATTTACAAAACTAAATAAAAAACCAAAAATGGCAGAACCAGTGCTATTATTGTCAGAAAACCATCTGAATCAAGCCATGAACCAAATCAGGCAAGTGCCGCAATTTGGAGGCAGCACGCTCGAAATCAGCCCGTTCATCAGGAGGATAGATTTTATCCTGGAGTTGCACCCCACAACATGTATACGCCAGGCGAGCGTATTCTTCAGTGCGATTGAAATGCAGCTTCACGGAGATGCCCAAAGGATATCTCAATTATCAACAATTATCAAAGTTAGCATTTACTTACACACACATACATAATTGTAAAACACATAAAATTCTTTGGCGGAGGTTTGATTTGAATCTCAAGCCACAATAAAATTATTCCGTTTGGAACAACCAAAGCGAACACATCAACTGTTTATTTAAATCTTATCTGAATATTGGATGTTTAGCACCACCACTAACAATTACATACTATAACTGGCGCAGCCGGACCTATCAGCCGGAGGGAGAAAAAGGACACACCATACCCGGAGAACTGAGAAGGACCGAAATGATGAAAACGATTATTTTTATAATTTATATGCAACAGTAGTTTAAAATAGTGATGTGATGGAAGTGAGGTGTGTGGTGTAAATAAAAACAAGAAAGGGTGCGCATACGTAATAACGATAAAATTGAAAGGCATAAAATGAAACAACAACAAAGAAAATTGGCAAGAATAAATTTAATTAAATAATGTGTTGACTGTGAATCTCGTTGCAACGCAACCTGGCGACCTGCAACGTTATCGAACCATATAGTTCGACGGAGTGAGTTGCGAGTATGACGTTCGAAGGTTCGATGTTGGACAAAACATTTTATTAGTTGTTGCCATTAGTACCACTGCATCGCGCAAGGGTAATCGATGGACAACATCACAGAAAAGTAAACAGACAGGGAAATCCCAAAGACCACTGCATCGTGCAAGGGTATTTGGTGAATCTCAAGGTTAAATAAAAAAAGGGAATAAATCAAAACACAAACAAGAAGAAATTGTTGCCATATCGGAAACCACTGCATCGCGCAAGGGTGACGGCTAAGCAATAATATTAGAAAAAAAATATAAAAATAATATATGTATACGTTAGAAAAATATATAAGGGAACCCGATACCACTGCATCGCGCAAGGGTATAGAAGGGTATGTAAAAAAAAGTAACAAAAAAAAAAAACACATACACACTACCAACACAATACATTCTGAAAAAAAAAATTATAAAACAAATTGAACAAATGTTAATAACAAAATTTTACAGATAAAAGACACCGACACACACCTCACTTCTAAGGAAAGGAATTATAAAGACACATCAGGAAAAAGCTAAGGAAACAATATATTAACATACCCACACCCACATATCTACCACATAAACAGTAACATACCCACACTCACATATCTGTCACATAAACATATTTACATTACGCCAAAAATCATCGGCTCCCAAGAGTCGCCAATTCATATAAACATCCTCTTGCATTATAAACAAATGTCCCCAAACTCCAAAAAGCTTTTATCCCCCAATACTGTAAAATTGCAGACGCAGCTCAAACCTAGATCGCTCTCATGCTCAGTGCTCTCATTTTGGACACTCTCAATTTATCAATAAAGTTCTTTCTCCCAATCGAAGGTTTGATAAGCGCCAGCTTAGTTTATAAGTTTGAGTTTTAAGTTGAATCTTGTTAGGAGCAGACCTATCTCTCCCAGTTCGCGTTTACACTATTTTGATAAATATAAATTTTATTTTTCTCAAAGTGTTAAATCCCGAATTTGTTGTTGGCGCAGTCGGTAGGATATAACTTTTCATACGGTTATATCCTTAAAGAACCCTAACATCGTTCGTCCCAGTGCAATTATAAACCAGCTATCGCAGTGTCGGTTTTGTGTCGCTAATATACGAACGGAAACCTCAATTTTTGCAACACGCTATCGTAGCTCAGGTTGCGAGGTTTTTTTAATAAATCTTGACCCGTGTGACTGTCAAGTAACTAAAAAAAAAAAAATTAAAAACAAATTTTTTTCAAAAACCCGTCTAATTGTAAAACTTAAAAACAAATTTTTTCAAAAACCCGTCTAATTGTAAAACTTAAAAACAAATTTTTTCAAAAACCCGTCTAATTGTAAAAGTTAGTGCCTTTGTTCGTAACACAAGGGTTACTAAAAATATAAAACACCTTAGTTCTCCCCCACCAGTGGTAAGAGACAAGGTATAACAATTTAAAATCAAATTCATAATACAAAACTTTTAAAATTGTGAAAAATTTACAAAACTAAATAAAAAACCAAAAATGGCAGAACCAGTGCTATTATTGTCAGAAAACCATCTGAATCAAGCCATGAACCAAATCAGGCAAGTGCCGCAATTTGGAGGCAGCACGCTCGAAATCAGCCCGTTCATCAGGAGGATAGATTTTATCCTGGAGTTGCACCCCACAACATGTATACGCCAGGCGAGCGTATTCTTCAGTGCGATTGAAATGCAGCTTCACGGAGATGCCCAAAGGATATCTCAATTATCAACAGCCAGATGCTGGAGGGACTTAAGGAACGCCCTCATCAACGAATATAAAACCCATACGCCCTGCGAAGAAATACTAAGGCGTCTGTATAACACCCCCTTTCCCGGGTGTATACGTAAGTTCGTTGAGGACATTGAGTCCAAACTTTTATAATATTAAATAAATTAGCTTTGGAAAATAACGCTTCAAATATAATTTTATACACAAATGCTCTTAATAACACTGTTAAAGATGTAATTATGAAAAAATTGCCAGATAGACTTTTTATGACATTGGCTAGGTATGATAACACTAACGCTAGTAAACTAAAATGTGTAGCACAACAAGAAGGTTGTTATGAAACATTATATTCAGATCGAACAAAAAATTCACAAAATCAAAATCAAGATAAGATAAATTATCAACCCCAACAAAATACTAATAAACAACAAAACTATGATTCCCAAAACCAATACAGACAACAAAATAATTTTTCCCCAAATCAATATAAACAGCAGCCTAGTACATCTCAAGGCCAACATAAGTCTAATTATAATAAAAATAACAGCGAAACTTTTTATGAAAACCACCCACTATATCAAGCAACAAAACAAGAATTCCAACAAAAATTAAATTATAATCAGGTTAGGAATCCTTTAAATTATCAATCACAACAAAATGGGGCTAATGCTCGACCAATAAAAAGAAATCGCGAAAGTACTAGTGGCCATATGAAAATGGATACAGAAAATTTTCATCAGCAAGCCTCGGACACCAAACAGGAAATAGAAACCCTTACATACGAATCATCATGAATAACCAAGAGTTCCGATGTGTTGTAGACACAGGCTCTTCTATTAATTTAATTAAAGAAAA
This sequence comes from Drosophila fuyamai, assembly GCA_018153365.1. Taxonomy (NCBI): domain Eukaryota; kingdom Metazoa; phylum Arthropoda; class Insecta; order Diptera; family Drosophilidae; genus Drosophila; species Drosophila fuyamai. The sequence continues at coordinate 98,154 of JAECXW010000449.1, read as the reverse complement.
TTTCTTTCATTTTCCAACGAAAAATACACCTCTTAATGTTCATACCATAAATAGTAATATTCAATTAAATAAATCCGTGTCCTACCATACAAGTAAGCTTTGCCCGACCAAACAAACATTTTGGGTCCATAATTTTTCCGATAGCTATGATATGCTCATAGGAAGAGAATATCTTGAAGCTTGTAACGCAATTATTAATTATAAATCAAAAACAGTGTTGAGGGTTTACCTAAGGTTGTATTATTAATATTCGATCGAAAAACCAAATTTAAAAATGCGCGTCTCACATAGACACTTTATTTCGCAAGTGGTCGCCTCTTCTCTCGGCGTTGCCAATTCGTTTTTTTACAAAAATTCTTATTTTAAAAAGGGCTAAATTATAAATGTTTTTTTTCAACACTGTTCGTCTGTTATATGTTTAAATTTAAACTACAAATATATAAATATTCAACAAACAGTTAATTTAAACGGTTATCAATTCGGAATGAGATTTAATTATAATGACTTCGAATATAAACAAGGAGAAGCAGAAATTGATTGCTGCGATCCCCCATTTTCAACAGATACACCCTTTAATTTTGCAATAAATAACGACTTGCAGGAAACCAATAAGTTTAGATTAGAACACCTTAATGACGAGGAAAAAGATAATCTTAAGAAAATTGTATATGAATTTAGCGACATACAGTACAAAGAAAGTGACAATTTGACTTTCACGAGTACAATCAAGCATGTCATTCATACAAAAAATGAGCAACCGGTTTACAAAAAACCATACAAATATCCGCAAGCCTACGACCAAGAAGTCGATTCGCAAATGAGAGATATGATAAAACAGGGAATAATCCGAAAGTCAAATTCCCCTTATTGCTCACCTATTTGGATAGTACCTAAGAAAGGTGATGCATCTGGAACAAAAAAGTTCCGTATCGTAATTGACTATCGTAATTTAAATGAAATTACGGTAGATGACAAATACCATATTCCGGTCATGGATGAAATATTGGACAAACTTGGTAGATGCCAATATTTTACCACTATTGACCTCGCAAAAGGTTTTCACCAAATACAAATGGATGAAAATTCTATTCCAAAGACAGCTTTTTCCACCAAAAATGGTCATTACGAATATACTCGAATGCCCTTTGGATTGAAAAATGCCCCTGCTACCTTTCAAAGGTGCATGAACAATCTCCTAGAAGATTTGATCTACAAAGATTGTTTGGTCTACATGGACGATATTATCGTGTACTCCACTTCATTGGAGGAACATGTATTATCTTTGCGAAAGGTATTTGAAAAATTACGAGAAGCTAATCTTAAGCTTCAACTCGACAAATGCGAGTTTATGAAAAAGGAAACAGAATTCCTTGGACATATTATAACAACAACTGGTATAAAACCAAATCCGCTCAAAATAGAGGCAATAAAAAATTTCCCTATACCCAAATCCTCAAAACAAATAAAATCTTTTTTAGTTCTTTGTGGATTTTATAGGAAATTTATCCCAAACTTTGCTAAAATAGCCAAGCCAATGACAGCAAAACATAAAAAAGGCGTAACTTTAAATATAAAAGATAATGATTATGTACAAGCGTTTGAAAAACTTAAACTTTTAGTAATGTCCGATCCAATACTTATATACCCAAATTTCGAAAAACCATTTTCATTAACAACAGATGCAAGTAATACTGCTATAGGAGCAGTATTATCGCAAAATCATAAGCTAATCTGTTATGCCAGCAGAACTCTTAATGAACACGAAATTAATTATTCGGCAATAGAAAAAGAACTTTTAGCTATTGTCTGGGCCACTAAATATTTCAGGTCCTATCTTTTTGGCAGAAAATTTCAGATCTTAAGTGATCACAGGCCTCTAGTATGGCTCAATAATATCAAAGAACCTAATATGAAATTACAACGCTGGAAAATCAAACTAAATGAGTTTGATTATGAAATAAAGTATATGCCTGGTAAAGAAAACCATGTGGCAGACGCCTTATCTAGAATACGAATAGAGAAAGCCTATTTAGGAGAGACTTCTAGTAATGCAAATACAATAACAACAGTAGCTACAGTGCATAGTGCACCAGAAGATAACCAAAACCACATTTCAATAACAGAAAGACCACTCAATTATTATAACAGACAACTAGAATTTATAAGAGGAGACTCAAATGAAGTCGAAGTAATAAATTATTTTCATAAAACAAAAATCATAATAACTTATAAAGAGATGACAATAGAATACGCAAAACAATTAATAATTGAATACTTTTCTAATAAGAAAAGCGTAATATATTTTCCAATTGAAACAGACTTTTTAATTTTTCAAAAGGCATACGTTGAAATAATTTCCCCAGATAACTTAACTAAAACAATGAAAACTAATAGTAAATTAATAGATATTAACTATTACATCCAGGAATAGAAAAACAAACATCACTTTTTAAAGAAAAATATTATTTTCCCAATCACCAAAAATTAATTCAAAATTTTATTAATGAATGCGAAGTATGCAATATCGCAAAAACAGAACACAGAAATACTAAATTAGAATTCGAAATAACCCCAGAAATTTTTAATCCAAGAGAAAAATATGTATTCGTTTTATATATGATAGATAATAAACAATTTTTATCTTGTATAGACATTTATTCAAAATTTGCCACTTTAATAGAAGTCAACAGTCGAGATTGGTTAGAAGCAAAAAGAGCATTAATTAAAGTTTTCAATGAAATGGGTAAACCAAGCCAAATTAAAGCAGACAAAGATTCAGCTTTCATGTGTACGGCATTGCAACTTTGGTTAAAATCTGAAGACGTTGTTATTGATATAACAACAAGCAAAAATGGAATTTCTGATGTTGAGAGATTTCATAAAACAGTAAATGAAAAATTAAGAATCATAAACAGTGAAACAGACATAGAAAATAAGCTAACAAAATTTGAACTATTCTCTATGTCTATAATCATAAAACAAAACATAATACAACAGGCAGAACTCCCGCAGATATTTTTATTTTCGCTGGAACACCAAAATATAATACACAGTCAAATAAAATTAATAAAATAGAGAAACTTAATGAATCACGAAACAAATTTGAGTTTGCTACTAGATATCGACAAGCTCCACTAGTAAAATCAAAAACCACTAATCCGTTTAAAAAGACAGGAAAAATCACAAAATTAGATGATAATCATTACGAAGAAGTTAACAGAGGAAGAAAAATAATACATTATAAGTCTAAATATAAGAAAACAAAGAAAATTAACGAAAATAAATACGATAATTCCAGATGCACGCCAAATGAAAACCAAACCTAACTTGTTGATCAACACTATCAACATCCTATTAATTTTAATACATTTTACAAAACATACCAATGGCCAAAATTTGGAAATCAATCCCGTTCAAGCAAAAAACGGTTATTTAATATTTAAAACAGGAACCTTGGACTTACCATCTAATTACGAATATCATTGTTTAACCGTCAACTTAACCAAAACTGAACTAACGTATACTAATTTAATTAAACAATCAGAAGAATTTTCAGGTTTAAAACAAGTTATATACTTAACAGAGAAATTAAACAGAGAAATGAATGGAATTAGAATTGCAAAACATAGCAAAAGAGGTCTTTTAAATTTTATAGGCACTACATACAAATATCTATTTGGAACATTGGATGAACAAGATAAAGAAGAATTAATAAATAAAATTGAAAATTTAGTAGAAAACACAATTCAAGTTCATGAACTTAATAAAGTAATAGATGCGGTAAACAAAGGTATTGCAACAATAAATCACTTAAGCTTGGTCAATGATGTAGATGAAAGGCTAGCATTACTTATTTTTAATCTACAAGAATTTACTGAATATATAGAGGACATAGAACTAGGAATGCAACTTACTAGACTAGGCATTTTTAACCCTAAATTACTTAAGCATGATACTTTAAGACACGTTAATTCAGAAAAACTATTAATAATAAAAACCTCTACTTGGTTACAAACCAATACTAATCAAATATTGATAATTTCTCATATCCCAAAATACATTATAAAAACTTCAATATTAAAAATTTTGCCTTACCCAAACGAATTTAATGACATATTAACAGAACCTTTAAAAGACAAATATTATTTTCAAAACAATCAAATATTTTCATTTAACACAAAAGAAAGAGTTACAAATAAATGCATTATAGAAATATTAAACCAAGCCAATGCCGAATGTAAATACACAATATAAAAAATATGAAACAAATTATATAGAGCCAAATATTATAATTACTTGGAATTTACCGAAAACTATTTTAAACCAAACATGTATAAATCAAGCAATAGTTGTCGAAGGAAATAAAATCGTAAAAGCATTTAATTGTTCTGTACAAATCGAAGAAAATCTAATAACAAATACTATAATGGATTACACACAAACTATTTATGTAAACAATAATGTAACAATGATAGAACCACTGTCAATAATTGAAGCAAAAGATATAATAAGAATACATACAAGAAAAAATAACACATTTCAAATTATAATACTTACTATCTTAATTGTAATAATTATAATTTTAATTCTTTACTTGTTTTATAAATTTAAGAGTATTCCGAAAAACATTGTAATTAAATATAAAAATCAAAACAAAAACAATACTAAAAACCAAGAAAATCTAACAGAGTTAAACAATATTGCACCAAATGAAAATACCCTACAATTAAACGAAAATACTACACAAACTAATATACCCACTCACATATACCCTAATATATCCGCCTGAGGACAGGCTCTTTTCTAATGGATGGGGAAGTAACATACCCACACCCACATATCTACCACAAAAACAGTAACATACCCACACTCACATATCTGTCACATAAACATATTTACATTACGCATTTGTCACACCCAAAAATCATCGGCTCCCAAGAGTCGCCAATTAATATAAACATCCTCTTGCATTATAAACAAATGTCCCCAAACTCCAAAAAGCTTTTATCCCCCAATACTGTAAAATTGCAGACGCAGCTCAAACCTAGATCGCTCCCAGTGCTCTCATTTTGGACACTCTCAATTTATCAATAAAGTTCTTTCTCCCAATCGAAGGTTTGATAGGCGCCAGCTTAGTTTTTAAGTTTGAGTTTTAAGTTGAATCTTGTAAGGGGCAGACCTATCTCTCCCAGTTCGCGTTTACACTATTTTGATAAATAAAAATTATATTTTTTTCAAAGTGTTAAATCCCGAATTTGTTATTATATATACAATATATACATACAATATATACATAAGTATAAATATACAATATACACATAAAATATATAATAAGCGTAGGCAAAAAAAAAATATATATATATATAATTTAAAGAGTAAACAAAAGAGAATTGTAAATGTCAAAAATCAGCAAAGTTAAAGAGTCACTTAGGCCTCTGACTAGAAGTAAAGTTATCAAAAAGGCTACCAGTTTGCCAACGATAGTGGAACAATTAAATTTTGAGCCCTCAACTTCTAGAGCAGTACAGAACAGGGAAGCTGATACAATGGCGCATCAGGAAAATTTAGGAATGCAACAGGCAACGTTTGAGATGTTAGGCACAGTAAAAATTTCCGATGTGATCCGGTCAATGCATGTTTATATGGGAGAAAAAGAAAGGTTAAACGAGTTTATGTTAAACGCAGAAGAGATTCTTTTAATGATTAGAGGAATGGATCAAACACCTATGGGACTAATGATCCTTAGGCAAATAAGGAATAAAATCCAAGGAAAAGCCGATGACATTTTAGTAAAATCAAATTGTGGATTAAATTGGGATGAAATTAAAATAATTTTGATAGCCCATTTTGCAGATAAGAAGTCAGAACCCGATTTACTGAGGGAATTAAACCAGTTGGAAAATAAAAGACTAACAGTAGAATTATTTTACTCGGAGGTATCTGATGTGCATAAGGCATTGTGTAATGTTATAGACAGGACAGATACAAACCCCATCGCAATTCAGGCAAAGAAGAAATTATATGAGGAAACGTGTCTGGAGGCGTTTGTAACAGGTATAAAAGGCAATTTAGGTAGTGCCGTCAGGGGAAGAGTTCCGAAGACGCTTTTGGAAGCATACGAGATAGCGATTAAAGAGAGAGACATTTATTACCGGTCTAAAGAGGTACCCAGGAACAATAATTTCAGTACTGCAGGGGGATATAACAGGCAGAACTTTGGTTATAATAGAAAAAGAGGGTACAATAATAACTTTAACAGAGATAATGGAGGATATAGGCAACAAGGAGGGAATAATAGGAACCTCAGGTGGTATAGGGAAGAAAACAGGAATAGAGGATATGACGATCAGTCGACCTCTAATTCTTCGGGGTATAATAGAAGGGCAATTATGCCAAAACAAGAAATTGCAGAATATTCATCAACTGGACCTAGAAGTGCCAAACGATGGCAGTCAGGGCAATTAAATACAGTAGAGAGAGAAGAGGAGCAAGAGTTGAATAACATTGATGACGAAGGAAATTTTCGTCAAAATGCCTCCAAAAACAAACAGGGTATATAAGGAAGGATACCCATCAGGCGACATTACCATACGTGGTAGTTAAAGGAAAGAACGAAAAAGAAATCAAATTAATTATAGACTCGGGAGCTACGAATTCATATTTAAATCCTGCAATAGTTAGTAAAGATCAACAGCAAAAATTGGAAGAAAACTTTGTTATTAAAACACCAATAGGAAGCCATAAAATAAACAGTTATGTAAAAGATATTGAGCTGCAGGAAATCGCAAAAAGGGAATCGTTTGATTTCTTTTTATTTCATTTTCATTCCTGGTTTGATGGATTATTGGGAATGGACATATTAATTAAGTTAGGTGCAAGTTTAGATTTAGAAAATCTTGTATTAAGAACTAAGACAGGGACAGTTAAAGTCCATTTGAAGCCCAATAGGGCCACTCACATACATTTCCTGGTGGAGGCGACTAAAACAATTTTCACCTTACCAGTTTCAATAAACAATGGTTCATTTTTGATGCAAACAACACTAGTGGAAGAAGGGTTAGAAATAACTGGCGGAATTTATTATGCAAGGAAGGGACAGGCCGACCTGAATGTTGTTAATTTCACAGGGAAAGAAAAGAAATTATACCTGGAAAAGCCTTTGGCTGTCACTATAGAAATCGAAAATGCTAAGACCATTTAAACAGGAGTATGTAAGCAGGGAAATGAACACAATGGAATTAGCGGGGGGCACGCAAAATTGGATATGTCGCATCTAAATACAGAAGAGGCGGCAAGCCTTAAAAAACTGTATTCCGAATTTCCAAGTATTTTTCACACTAAGGGAAATCAGTTGACATTTACCAATGCAGTAACTCACTCAATTCCAACAACGGATGATATTCCTATCTATAAAAAGCCATTCAGATATGGATTTAAACAAAGGGAAGAAATGAAGAATCAGATACAGGAGTTGTTAAAACAGGAAGTTATTAGGCACAGTCACTCACCTTGGAATGCACCAGTTTGGCTAGTACCAAAGAAGATGGACCTATCAGGAAAACAAAAGTGGAGATTGGTGGTCGATTTTAGGAAGTTGAATGAGAAGACAGTGAAGGATAGGTATCCGATGCCAGTAATGGGCGAAGTACTTGATAATCTGGGAAAGGCCATGTATTTCTCGGTATTAGATTTGGCTAGCGGGTACCATCAGATTGAGATGGAAAAACAGGACATTCCAAAAACAGCATTTACAACAGATAACGGGCATTTTGAATATGTAAGGATGCCATTTGGACTGACAAATGCTCCGGCGACGTTTCAAAGAGTGATGAATAACCTGATGGGAGAGTTGGTAGGCAAGATTTGTCTGGTCTACATGGATGATATAATTGTGTATTCCCCGTCCTTGCAAAGTCACATGCAAGACTTGAGGACAGTTTTTAAAAGAATAAATGGAGCAAATTTTAAACTTCAAACAGAAAAGTCAGAATTTTTAAAGAAGGAGATAGAGTATTTAGGGCATGTAGTGACACAAGAAGGAGTCAGACCAAACCCAAAGAAGATTGAGGCCATAAAGCTTTTTCCTTTGCCCAAAACACCAAAGGAAATAAAGTCATATCTTGGACTCATTGGGTTTTACAGGGAATTCATAAAAGATTTTGCAAGAATAACCAAACCATTAACTAAGAGACTAAAAGGGAAACAACAACTAATCATAGATGAGGAATATACAAAAACCTTTGAATATTGCAAGACGTTGTTATGCAATGATCCGTTGTTGAGATATCCAGATTTTACTAAGCCTTTTATTTTGACCACAGATGCTAGCAATTTTGCTATTGGTGCGGTGTTATCACAAGGAGTAATGGGAAGTGATCGCCAATCGCATTTGCGAGCAGAACGTTAAATGAGGCTGAAGTAAATTATTCCACAGTAGAAAAGGAAATGCTTGCCATAGTTTGGGGTATAAAACACTTCAGACCGTACTTGTTCGGTCACAAATTCACAATAGTCACAGATCACCGCCCACTAACTTGGATAATGGGATTCAAAGAACCCAATTCTAAGTTGGTGAGGTGGAAGCTGCAACTATTGGAATATGACTACGAGGTGACCTACAAAAAGGGCTCACAAAACGTCGTGGCAGACGCATTGAGCAGAATCGAACTGCAAGTTCACAACAGTGAACTGGAGTCAACTTAGGCCACTTGAGCGGGTTATACAGGTGAACTGGAATTAAGTAGCATTCATGTGGCAGAAAAGCCACTGAATGACTTTAATATCCAGTTAATATTTGAGGTTGGGCCGACACCAGGCAGGTGGTGACACCTTTTAGGTACAAGATAAGAAGGACAATAACAGAAAAGGAGTTCACAAAAGAGGAAATTGCAAAAATTCTTAGGGAAGTGCTTAAACCGTACAGGATGTGTGCGATATACACGTCAGATGAAGTTTTTAAAAAGGTAGAAGAAGCGTTTCAGAATTATTTTTGCAAGAGCAAACTGCATAAAGCAGTACGATGTCTTACCTTCATGCGGGAAATAACAGATATTAGTGAACAAAGAAAAGAAATAGAAAGGTAGCATACCTCAGGTAATCATAGGGAAATAGATGAAACGTTTTGGAAGATGAGACGTGACATTTATTTTCCATTTATGAAAAACCGAGTAACACAGGTCATTAATGCGTGTGAAACTTGCCAGACATTGAAATATGATCGGCAACCGCAAAAGGTGGTATACAGAAACCCCGTGCAAGCCACTTGACATCGTTCATACGGATTTATACACAATCAACAAAAACTACGTAATAACAATAATAGACAGTTTTTAAGGTTTGCCGTGGGGTACACCATACCGGCAAGAGATAGTTTAAATATTGTTAAATCAATGAAGAAGTTCATAAGCCAGTACGGTGTTCCTAAAAAGATCATATGTGACCAAGGCGCAGAGTATGCCTCGGCATTATTTAGGGATTTCTGTAGGCAGTACGGAATTGAATTGCATGTGACGTCGTTTCAACAATCGTCCAGCTATTCACCGGTTGAAAGGCTTCATTCAACACTGACAGAAATTTATAGAATAATTATGAAAACAAGGAAGGACTTAAAACTAGAAAATGAGCATGAGGAAGTTTTAGATGAAGTTTTCCTAACGTATAATAACTCAATACACTCCAGTACGAGGTTGAAGCCGTTCGAATTGTTCTCGGGGAGAACACACGTTTTTGAACGGGAAATCAATTTTGATACGGAGCATGAGTACTTAAGGAAGTTAAATGCTTATCAGGAGGAAATGTATAAGGAGGTTAAGGACAAGTTGAAAAAAGAAAAACAGGAAAGGAAGCGAAAACTCAATGAGGGAAGAGAAGAACCCATGGAGTTGGAAAAATGGGATGTAGTTCATAGGAAGGAGAATAGAAGAAATAAGCTAACACCTAGGCTTACGGAGCACACAGTAGATGAGGATAATGGGGTAACATTCGTTACAAAAAGGAAACAAAAGATACATAAATCAAAAATTAAAAAAAGAATTAAACAAAAACTAATCAATCACGGTTACAGGTCCATGGACAGACAATGGACGTGCAAACACTAAAACAAGAAGAAGCGATCGTAATAATGGAACTGGGAAAAGCAAGAGTAATGGTCGGAGCGAAGACGTTCGACCATATAATAAACTTTAAAGACTACGAAGGTAATATTGCACAGATTGAAAGCGCGTCCAGGTGGTCAAAGAAAAATTGTACCAGGTGAAGGAGAAGCTAGAAATACTTAGACCAAGGAGTAGGGTCAAAAGAGAAATTTTTAATGGGTTAGGAAGCATGATAAAAATAGTTTCGGGAAATATGGACGCGTACGATGAGGAGAAAATAGGAGATAGATTAAAAGAATTAAGAAACGAAACAAGGTTTCTTACACAAGAAGCGGACGAGCAAAGAACCTTTTATCAGGAAACCTTGAGTAGGTTTACGAAAATTACTAAGCATATAAATAAGGAGCAGAAAGATATAAATTTGTTTATAAAAAATTATAAGAATAACGTATTTAAAGAACTAACACAAGAGCACAATGAAATACATATGCTCCAGCATTTGAATAGGATAAGTTACAGTATTGATTTGTTAGCAGTGCACTTGAACAATATTGCGGAGAGCATATTATTAGCAAAACTTCGCATTGTGCCTAAATTCATTTTAGCAGAGACAGAATTAGATAGAATTATACGGTTTGTCGAGAGTCAAGGGCTCAAAATTGTTTCAAATGAACAAGTATATGAACTAATACATATACAGGCACAAATAAACGAAACAGACATTATATTTAGGGTAAGAGCTCCAATTCTTGAGCCAAATGTCTATCAATTATATCATGTTATACCAATTCCAATTAATGGGACACATTTATTAGTAAAACCAAATTATGTAGCAATTAATAAGTATAAAATAAGCTTTTTTAACAACTAATGTTCAAAAATTCATGAAACTATATTTGCGAGAGTGAAGAGTTGGGTATTGAGATAAAAGGAAAGGAGTGCTTGAGGAAGATTTTAACGAACAAACCACCAATATGCGATTCAGTAAATCTAGAGGGGAGAGAAATGGTTTTGGCACCTGAGGATGGACACATATTCATTTTCAACGCCTTGAACTTACCTGTAAACAACACGTGTGGAGAAGATATTACAGTATCGGGGGCATTAGCAATCAAATATGCAAACTGTTCGATCGAAATAAATGGCATAAAGTATGATGGCCAAGTTATGGAACATAAAGAGGACCATATAGTACTTACCATTGCAATAAGTAAACAGATACTTATAAATAAAACCAAGCAGGAGTTAAACCTAGAAGTTTTACATCTCGAAGATATGAGAAACCTCAAAAAATTAGTGTACATAGGAAAAGTACAGGAAACACATTTTTCTGTAATATACGGTATGTTGGTGCTTCTAACGATAACAGTACTGGTAATATGGAGAATTAGAAAAACAAAATCAATCTTCACCCTCAATGCTTCTCTGCACAATGTCACTCTGGATATACCACAAATGTGGCCATCGCTCCATTCTAGGGGGGGAGGAGTTACCATACCGGTACCATCGACTACGCCACCGCCTAAACCTCCCCGTGCTACCCTCTTTCAACTGGACAGCGACCGGCAGCTAGCCGTTCGTTGTCCCACATAAGAAATGCAACATCAGCACAAGGCAGGATGTTGCTAAACGAAACCCACTCAGCAGAGCTCTAGAAAATACTTTGTTAGCATTAACTTACACACACATACATAATTGTAAAACACATAAAATTCTTTGGCGGTGGTTTGATTTGAATCTCAAGCCACAATAAAATTATTCCGTTTGGAACAACCAAAGCGAACACATCAACTGTTTATTTAAATCTTATCTGAATATTGGATGACTAGCACCACCACTAACAATTACATACTATAACTCGTGCACGGGTCAATGAGCGCCGCAGTGTCGAAGACTCGACTCCCGGTCTCTAAGCGCATCAAAGCCGTCGGTAAAATTAAAATTTGGATCAGTAGTGATAAGAACTGCGAATTGGAACTACGGGTTGGAACTATTAATTGACGCTACGAATCGGAGTGATGCATTGAAACACCGGAGTGAAGGGTCGACTGGTTATTGCGGGCAGGCGGACTCTTCCGTTGGAGGAAGGACGACCTTCGCTATGGGACGCTTAATGAGTCCCCGTGCAGTGCGGATGTCGACCACACGAACATGGCCATCGGATCCTGGAAACACCGCGTCAATTCAGCCTAATCGCCACTCATTGGATGGAAGGTTGTCTTCCTTGACTACCACCATGTCCCCGGCACGGAGATTTCTTGTAGGGGTTCGCCACTTATTCCGCTTATGGAGTTCCTTGAGGTACTCATCCTTCCATCGCAGACGAAATTGTTGATGAAGAGCCTTCAGGTGCTGCCAGCGGTTTATAATAGATGTGGTGTCCTCCTTTATCTCGGGTTCGACCATGACGGAAGGGGCCCTCCAACAAGAAAGTGCCCAGGCGTAAGTGCCAGCAGGTCAGTGTGGTCTTCGGACATCGACGCGAGCGGGCGCGAATTCAGACATGCTTCGATCCTAGCTAGAAGCGTGGACAGCTCTTCGAACATATATTTCCGCGTCGCCGTGGACTTGTAGAACAGGGTCTTGAAGCTCTTAACACCTGCTTCCCACAAGCCTCCCATGTGGGGTGCTCCCGGAGGAATGAATTGCCAGCAGCTGCTGGTGACTATAAGCACCTGTCACAGCTTCCTTGAGAGCTTGGAGAAACTCGCGGGAGAGTAGGGCAGCCGCACCCACAAAGGTCTTCCCATTGTCCGACTGAACTTGACGGGGGCATCCTCTTCGGGACACGAAACGGGCGAAGGCGGCGAGAAACTTCTCAGTCGTAAGGTCGGAAGTAGGCTCTTAATGGATGGCCTTAGTGGCGAAGCACACGAACACCAGCACATACCCTTTCGTAATGAGACAGGCTCGTCCCGTGTAGTTTTTGATGTCGAAGGGACCGGCATAGTCCACACCGTTATATGTGAAAGGGCGCGAGAAGGACGTTCGTTCTTTGGGTAAGTCTCCCATCAGTTGCGTTTGCAACCTTTTTTTGTGGATGATGCAGACCTTGCATGAATATATGACGGACTTGACCAAATTCCTTACCCTCGGGATCCAGAACTTGGAACGGATCAGACGGATCATCAGCTGATTGCCACCGTGCAGCGTTATGCGATGCGTAAAATGGACGAGGAGTCGAGACAGATGGCAGTCGTATGGAAGGATGACAGGATGCCGTTCATCATACTGGAGAAGTTCGGAGGCCGTGACTCGGCCGCATGCTCTCATGAGCCCTTGGGAATCAATGAACGGGTTCAGGTTTTGGACAAGACTGGATGCTGGCACTGGCCGTTTTTGGCTTAAGCAGCCAATCTCAAGGGCAAAGTGCCTGCGTTGCGTGACGGAAATCAGGAACCGCTCGGCCGACGCAATTTCAGGAGCTGTCAAGGGATCCTCAAACGGAGACATGAGTTTGCGCGAACGCTGAATGAACCGATGAGCGTAAGCGAGGACTCGCAACGCCTTGTGGAGTGTGGAAAAACGCTCCAGAATGTCTTCAGGGGGTGCCTTCGCAACATGGACCTTGATTGCTCGATTCTCGAGTTCAGTCACAGGGGGTTCATAGCCTTGAGTGGGCCACTCGCAGCGAGGCCACTGCAGCCAGGCAGGTCAAATGTTAATAAGGGCTGTGCCCAGTAAGACGGCTCTTGAGCCGGAAGCGAAGCACACTTGCACATCAGAGTGATCCTCTGTGGGGCTCGTGCCTCTTGTAGTAGCCGCGGGTCGAGACCTGGATGGCGCAGACGGAGTTGAAGCGGCCGCGAATGGATTAGCGCGGTGCAGGAGGGTGTGATGACGGCTGTGGCACGTGAATCAGCTATGGGCGCTATTGCAATCCCGTTGCAGGTGCCCTCGTGCAAAACAGTTCAGGCAAAGCTGCTTTTTCTTAATGTAGTCGGAGCGACCATTTACATCCATCTCAAGGAAGCGCGGGCATAAGCGAACAGGATGATTCTCTCTGGAGCAGAGATCGCACCCTCTTGGGGCTGGAGTCACTCTGGCCTCGTAGGAATTAAGCCTACGCGCTGGGGCGCTCGCAGGTGCCGACCTTGACGGAAACTGACCCGAACTGCTAGGCCTGATGTCATCGATAGCCCCCAGAGTGCGATGACGCTCTGTCAAGAACGAGTCTAACTCATTTCATGTTGGAATCTCAGACTTGTTGTGAATGGATTGCTCCCACAACGAAAGCGTGATTTTGGGAAGCTTTAAAGAAACCATGTACACCAGGAGACAATCCCAAGCCTCGACTTGAATAGAAGACATCTCTAAGGCTGTTAGGCAACTTTGGCTTGTGCCTTGCAGCTCTTTCAGAGCGGCTCCGGACTCTTGGGGTACTGCCTGAATGTTGAAGAGGATTTTCAAATGGCTATTGACTAATAACCGCCGATTTTCGAAGCGGTCGGTGAGGGTTCGCCACGCGGAGATAAACCCTTCGTTGGACAGCGGGGCTTTAGAAACAATGGCGTGCGCATCGCCACTTGTTTTGGACAGTAGGTGGAACAACTTCTCTACCGGTGTAAGACGCGAGTTGTGGATGTATATCGCAGTAAAAAGATCTCTGAAGGTGGGCCAACGCAGGTAATCACCAGCGAAAACTTCGGTGACGACTGGTGGCAAACGACATCCCGTAGACGGCGGTGTTGGAACACTGACAGCAGCCTGAATGGACTGGGAGGCGGCCTTGTCTGTTATGTCCTGAAGCTGGACCAAACATCTCGAATATACGGAGTAGCAGTAACTGTACTTGGATTCAAGCACTGTCGAGGTGGCCGTACTGTCGGTGGACGCGGAAAGAAGATCGGAGCAACTTTCATAGCTCTTCTCCACCTTTTCCCACAAGGCCCAGATTTGGTCCCGATGGACTTGGCACATGCCAGGGGAAAGTCGTTGTGGTTCAGCGGCGCTCGGAGTATGAATATCCGCTTGAAACTGGCTAAACCGGTCTGTTATGGCAATAAACTTTTTGAGGGCGATGTCTATCGCGGTTTGAGCCATCTTGGACACCGACCGGAGATAGTCACGACGGACTCGTCGCTTTTTGCCCTTGGAATGGCAGTCTTTGGTGTTAATTGAGACGGCCTCGGAGACGCGGATTGGGACCTGTCCAAACGGATAGATGGGATCGACCTCGGTTTCTTGTCGTTTCCCGTGGGCATTCTCGGACTCGAACTTTGCGAATCAGCTCTTGTCGACTGACCTGAGCAAGGGGCGTTTCGTTCAGAACGTAAGGATATTCACCGTTAAGCTCTCGGCGCGATCTGAGTCGCCAACGAGTTGGTCGTCGCTGCAAATGAACGCACGCAAAAGAAAAGAAAGCCACAGGGTACGGTCACAGTGCCATAAACAACGAGAAGAATCTGAAGAAAATATTTGGAAATCGATGAAACTGTATTGATTGTTTATATATTTGTATATCTTGTTGCCAAATAATTTTATTGTATTTAGTTATTTATTTATTTATTTGGTTTGAAAAATATCTTTGATCGCAAAAAAAAAAAAAATCCGGAAAACCGCAATAAATATAAATTAATTAATCCATTATATAAATAAATTACTTTGCCGGAAATAGTTAAATAATATTTATTTTTAAATAGTAATTATAATTATGAATTAATAATTTTTATAATTAAATAATAATTATAATTATAAATGCTTATTTTTGAGCGGAGCCGGAACGGTGGAATTAAAAAAAAACCTTGGCTTTTGTTCGGGAGAAATGTTCAGTGGGTTATGCCGTCGGCAGCGCAGTGCATACGTGAGGGACGCGGGAGAGAGAGAGAAGGGAAAAAAATCAACAACAATACTAACACAGCCATTGGGGTGGTTAATTGCGGCAATTTGGAGAAAAAACAATCACGGTCGCACCCGTGTGGATTTGAATTTATTTTATTTTATGTTCCTGTATGTGGAGGCAGAAAATATATTTATGTAGATATGCATGCGTTTATGGATATGTGTATGTTCCTGTATGTGGAGGCAGAAAATAATTCTATATATGTATGTAGATATGGGCATGTATGTGTTTATGGATGTGTGTATGTGTAAGTGTATATCGGTACAGTAGAGCGTCGAAGAGTGGACTGTATTTGAAATGACGGAACAGATGAAATTATGTGGAGAAAAAAGACACAAGACAAAAAAAATATCTCGATCTCGAAATTCAATGTTCGAAACACTGCTAAAGACCGGCAACGAGAGGGAGTCGGAAAATGCTCGTACTTATCTTTTTTTTATGGAAAAATCACAGGAGCTGCTGGTCGAATGGCAGAATGATATCCTTATCTGGCTCGAATAGACCAAAATGTTTGTAGGGGGCGATCCTTCCACAAAAAGCACTTGAGGCACAGCAAAGATTCCCACGGCGCAAACGTAATGGAAGATGAAAAAATGAAGAAGTCGGGGGCGTCGTGGTACAGTTCAATGTATTTCTTTCAGCTGCATACAAGAGACTAATTAAAACTAATAACTAAAAACTAAAACAGCGCTCCCGCCCGCTTTACTCCGTTGAAGCGGGAGCGGGAGGGCGGCAACGGCCGTCTGAGGAGTTCGGATGAGAAAACCGAAGCTCGCACCCTGGAGCGCGGACGTTGCGAGAAGCGAGCGACGGAGCGCAAGAGGGGCGAGAGCGAAAGCTCGGAGAGCTCAGTGAACAGCGCCGATGCAGTGGGCCACTGATCTAAACAGACTTGAACATGGTACCTCGAGCAATGCCAGAACTACTACAGGGCTGAGCATTAAAGTGGTTTATCTCGAACAACCAGCACTGGAAAACATGGGGAGACTTTATTGGGAGTTTCCAAACGTTCTTCCTGCCCAGAGGATATTGGCGAAACTAGAGGACCAAGTCAAAGCTCGGAAGCAAGGATTCAGAAAGCCGTTCAAGGATTAGGACATGCAGACCATGATAAGGCCACTCGGGTACAGTCCGGGGAAAGTACTCGAGGTCATAAGGGAGAACAGCACAGCTGACCTACGAATTTCCCTCCGAATGTACAAGATCGACGACCTGGAAGCCCTCATGATCCTGGCCACAGAATACGAAGAGCTTGAAAAGAGCGGGAAATGTTCTCCCAGGAAAATAAGTTCAGCAGGACAAAGACGACAGTCCCGTCTCAGGTGACATGTAGAAGATGCGAGGATACTAGCAGGCAAGGCAGGCCAGCCGAAACATCGCGAAACACGCAGAATACAGAATATCAAAGGCAACAGGCCAACACTCTATGGAGACCACCAAACACTACCCAGAGACCACAAAGCGCGACAAAAGGAAGCAACCAAGCCCAACAATACATAACTAACCCACAGGAGGCATGTCGCAAATGTGGCGGACACGAGCATTGGGCAAGAGGTTGCCGAAACCAGCGAATGCCATTCTGCTGGATATGCGGAAAAGTGGGTGTGAGATGCATGGAATGCTGCCAGAGAGCGGAAAATGGCCAGCGAACCCAGCCGCAGAAAGGCGAGCGGGGGTCGCACGAGGATTTCTTTCAAATCTAACTGGCAGGCTAATCGAAGAGGAGCAGCAGTTGACACCAGCGGTGATGATAGGTGGGAACTCGTACAAAGCCACAATCGACACCGGGGTAACAGCGAGCTTCATTAGCGATGAGCTGGAGGACGAGATGGCAAGTTAGATTGGCAGACGGAAGGTGCAGCGGAATAAGCGCGCAGCTCGAGGTAGAAGTCGCATTCGCCAACAAACGACTGACCATGAGCCTACTCATATTACCAGGAGTAGTAGACGCACTGGTGCTGGACTGGAATTTTCTCACACATGTTGGGACTGAGATAAAGTGCGCAGGTCACGAAATCCGCATACCGGCCAGGAACAGACACAACGAATGGCTGGAGGAAAAATTGTAGGTAGCATTGAGCAATTCCTAGAAGTAGAGCTGGCAGAATTCCGAACAATGAGCGAAACTTCGAATGTGGCCGAGCACCAGATCACCATGAGGACGACAAACCTATAAAACCAAGATACTATCCTAAGAACCCTAAAGTTCAAGGTGAGATCAAAAGTGGAGGAACTTCTGAAAATGAGTTTCATAGAGCACTCGAAGAGCCCGTATAGCTCGCCCATAGTAATGGTAAAGAAAAAAACCGGCAAGTGGAGATTGTGCGTCGACTTCCGACAGATAAACGCGAAATCGGTGAAGGACGCGTACCCAATGCCACGTATTAACTACATCCTATACCAACTACGAGAAGCACGCTATATCAGCAGCCTGGACTTAAAGGATGGATACTGGCAAATTCCACTAGAGGAAGCAAGTAGAAAGTTCACGGCATTCACGGTGCCAGGAAAGGGGCTCTTCCAATGGAGAGTGATTCCATTCGGATTACACTCGGCATCAGCAACATTTCAAAGGGACTTGGACCAATTGATTGGACCCGAGATGTCTCCACATGCGTTCGCGTATCAGGACGACATAATCGTTATCGGACGCACTCAGCGAGAACACAAGGACAATCTCAGAGAAGTGTACCTGGGACATCGAGTCACAAGCCAAGGAATTGGTACAGACCCAGACAAGGTCGCTGCCATAGCCCAGCTAAAACCATCTACAACCGTCCGTGAGCTAAGGCATTACCTAGGGGTGGCATCGTGGTACCGACGATTTGAACCAGACTTCGCACGCATCTTTAAGCCGCTCAACCACCTACTCCGCAAGGGCGTAAAATGGGCGTAAAATGGACGCAATACCATCAGCAGGCATTCGAAGAGTTGAAGGCGAGGCTGGTATCTGACCCATTATTAGCGTGTCCAGATTTTGGAAGAACATTTATCCTGCAAACAGACGCCAGCGAAAACGGAATAGGTGCGATTCTGACACAGAACACGGAAGACGGCGAGAAAGTTATCTCATACTCCAGCCGGACGTTAAACGGAGCCGAGAAAAACTATTCGACAACGGAGAAAGAGTGCTTGGCCATTGTCTGGGCAATCAGAAAACTAAGGCCCTACATGGAAGGCTACCACTTCAAGTTGGTAACAGATCACATGGCACTGAAATGGCTGAACAGCATTAAAAGCCCGTCCGGATGAATCGCCAGGTGGGTCCTTGAGCTGCAACAATACGACTTTGAGGTTGCGTACAGAAAGGGCCAATTGAACGTGGTAGCCGACGCACTGTCCAGACAGCCGATGCCGGAAACCCTCCGGAGAGCAAAAGAGTTGTTGCCAAGTTCGGAATGTAACTGGATCAGGGACATGCGCGAGAAGATAAAAACACAACTGCAGAAATTCCCGGACTTTGTGTTCGATGGCGAAACGCTGTACAGGCAGATCCCACACAGAGCTGGCAACGAATATGTGGTGGCCTGAAGGCTGTGCGTCCCCACTGAGCTAAGGGAAAAGGTACTACAAGAAAATCACGACGCCCTAGCCGCCGGCCATGTAGGAAGCCGAAAGACGATTGCCCGTCAAGCTGCCAGATACTACTGGCCAGAAATGCAAAGGGACGCGAGAACATACGTTCGGAAATGCGAAGAGTGCCTAAAATTTAAGCCAAACCAGCGATAGGCGGCGGGTAAGATGCTGACACAAGTCCATGAGGAACCATAGGCACCGGTGTGCGCGGATTTTGTTGGGCCCCTGCCAAGATCGAAGCACGGTAACCAAATGTTCTTGGTTCTAATCGACCGTTTCTCTAAATGGACTAAATGGAATTGGTGCCATTACGAACCGCTACAGCAGAAACCCTGCAAAAAGCGTTTAAAGAACGAATAATCGCTCGATTTGGAGTTCCAAAAGTGGTGGTTACGGACAACGGGGTGCAGTTCGCCAGTCGTGCATTTAAGAAGTTTCTTCACGACATGGGAATAAAACAACAGTTCACGACACCATACACTCCTCAAGAAAATCCCACCGAGCGCGCGAACCGAACCGTAAAAACCATGATCGCACAGTTTGCCGGACAAAACAAAAGGAACTGGGACGAAAAGTGGCCAGAGATAATGCTAGCAGTTAACTCAAGCGTATCCGAGTCCACAGGATACTAACCTTCCTTTCTAACGCAGGGCAGAGAACCGCGGGTGCCAAACGCGTTGTACGACAGAAAAACGCTGGGCACTGGAAGGCAGACAGAGTCACCAGAGGGGAATGCCGAAAAACTGAAAGAAATCTTCGAAATTCTCCGACGAAATTTAGAAAAGGCAGCGCAGGATCAAGCCAGACACTACAACCTCAGAAGGAGACAGTGGAATCCACAAATCGGCGAGGTCGTCTGGGCCAAGGAGCACCATTTGTCTAAAGCGGCAGAAGGCTTCGCGGCCAAACTAGCGCCGAGATATGAGGGTCGATATCAGGTGGTCTATTTTGTATTCCCCGTAATCTGCAAAATTCGCCACCAAAGAAGCAAGAAGGGACGCACAGTGCACATCAGCGACCTAAAACAGCAGGAGAAGGCACACGCAACGAACGAGGACGGAGATACAGGCAGGTCTCGAGCAGTAGAAGAAAAGGAACGGGAAAGTGGGCAAACAGAAGACATATCGTTTAATCGTCAAGAGAATGCAGAACTACCAGTGTCCAAAAGCGCATGGGAAAATAGCAAAACCGGAGTCAACGGAGCACGCCACACACGAGCATGCCAGTACACACCTAAGTCAACGACGAATAAAGGATCGGGATTGCGAGAATCTGTTTAATCGTCAGGACAAAGCCGGAGTCAACGGAAAGGGGATGTGGGCAGACAGACAAGATATCTTTTAATCGCCAAGCGAATGCAGAACAACCAGTGTCCAAGACCGCATGGGACAGTAGCAACCGTTTAATCGTCAGGCCAAAACCGGAGTCAACGGAGCACGCCACACACGAGCAAGGGCTCTAATCATGCTAGTCAACTACGAACAAAGGATCGGGATTGCGAGAATCCGTTTAATTGTCAGGGCAAAGCCGGAGTCAACGAAAAAGGGAGTTGGATAGACAAGAAGGAGGATCTTGCAAATGAAGACTAGACAAATCCCAGACTAGATGGGGCAGAGGCAACCGTTTCTACGTCAGGCCAAAGACCGGAGTCAACGGAGCACACAACCAAAAGAAAGGGACTTTATCAACGAAAGCATTCACCGGACCTGCGAAACGATCACAAGTAAAACATGTGGAGAGCAACGACAGAATACATGTCTCCGAGGAAAGGGGAGAGACGGTACGGGGTACCGTAAAGCTAGGAAAAACACGCGTCAGCGACGGCCACCAAAAATTAACAGAGCAAAAAAAAAAACGAGAGAAGACCTAGGCATCGGAGGAGAGTGGCGGCATCAGACACGCAGAGTTAAGAGAAAACGGGGCCCCAAAGAGAAGACATAAGCCGCAAAGAGAGCCGATAGGGACATAACGGTACGGCACAAAAAGAATCCCCAAAAACCGAGGCTTCATGGTAGAGGAAATTGCAAGGGAACGGGCAAACCAAATCAAGAAGTCAGCACGGTATCCGAATTACCCGAGCAGCAGCAAGGAGGCAGGCCGCGCTTCAGCGAGGTCCTGAAGGACCCGTCGCAGAGCAAGGACCCAAACCCCGCGGCGTGGTGCCGAGGACGATGGAGTTCGCTCGGAGCCCGAGCCAATAGTCACCTCGGATGAGAGTGATATGGAGTGGGGCCGAAGACCCGGTCAAGGAGAGGCGGGAGTGGCGCCTAAGGAGGGCCAGGGATCCGGAGGGCAACGCGATCCCGCCGGGATACACCCGAACATTTAAGGGTGCGGCGAAGAGGCCAAGGGGCAGCGGAAGCACCTCGGTGAAGATGGCTGAGGCGAGAGCCAAGATGCTAAGGGACGAGGTCGGGCGGATGCGGACGATAAGAGCCCCGTACGAGGACCGCTGAGCGGTCGAGAAGGACCTCGAGACGGCGCAGCGGGAATGGGAGCGGATGAAGCAGGCCGCCGACGAAGTCATCGTGCAGGAGGCATATCGCCTCAAGCAACAAGAGGAGATGGCCCGGAAGGAAGCAGAAGTCGAGGAGGCAAAGAGAAAGGCGGAGGAGGAGAAGCGTTACCGGGACACCGAATGGCAACAACGGCTGCAGAAGTGGGAGGAGGAGAAGTGCCAGTTGTGGTCGAGAGAGGTCCTTGTGGAATCAGTGCCCCTAATCCCAGGAGGGATGCAGGGAATTCCCCCGACTCCCCGATCCGGCGACAACGGAGGTGCCAGTCATGGATCCGAGGCCCCGAGCCAGTGGGTCCGATCGGATGGATGGGTTCCCCACCAATGCCCAACTCCCCATCCCCAAGATTGACACGATCCACCTCCAACCCCCCGCCCGCAAGAATGGCCGGAGGATGGTGACCGGGATCCCGCTCCTAGCCCCCCGCCATGTCATCAGGAGGCGGAGTCCCCACGCCCACCGAAGTGGACCTCGGCCCGACCGCCCACGCCCCGGTATGGCCAGAAGGTCCGAGGGGAGGAGCCGGAGGACAACAACCGGGATTCCGCTCCCAGCCCCCCCTCAACGTCATCCGGAGGCGGAAACCCCCCTCCCACCGAAGTGGACTCCGGGCCGACCGCCCACGCCTCGGCATGGCCAGGAGGTCCTAGAGGAGGAGCCGGAGGATCCCACCAAGGAAGAGGCTTCCAGACCAGGAGGTGGGGAGGAGCAGTGGCAGTACTGCCGCACGGAGATTCCACAGGCCCACGTCGCGCATGCACTAAATGCGTTTGTGGCCGGCGGAGTCCAGTGGCGGCAGCACACCGTGACGTGGACCTGGCCCGTCGGCGACGAAGCAAAAGCCACGGAGAAAGCGGAGACCCCAGCGCAGGACCCAACAAAGTCGAATCCGCGGAACCCAAGGGTGCGCCGCGAAGACGCCGGGTGGTTGCCGCCGACACCGGAGACTGGAGATGTTCTGGAGAAGGGGACGGAGGGCGGATCCTGGCAGGACATCGCCGAGGAGGAGTGGCCAGCTGGCTTATTAGAGCAGCCGGTTGTAAAGAATGCAATTCGACGAGTAGGCCGACGCTGCGTGATGGCAGAGGTAGGCTGGAAGAAATACCGCATCCGTTTGGCGGCCTCTGGCCAAGTTAGTGTTCGCCGGTTTAATTGCTAGCCGTAACAAAAAAAAGTAAATAAAAGTCTAAGAAGGAAAAAACCCTATCACTGACACTGGGACTAAAAAACACCATAAAAAGCTGGGGAGTTTATTTGGAAAAGCAGTTAATCTGAAAAACAAAAGCCAATCAGTTGAATGACAAAAATAAAATCGAAGGCACAAACTCACATGTACATTAAAGAATGGTGGAGAGGGGTAGCTGCTGAAACGCGGGGGGGATCGTGGCGGCGGCACAAACTCACGTGTACTTTAAAATGATGGGAAGGAGTAGCTGCTGAAACGCGGTGGGGGACGATCCTGGCGGCAGTCAAACCGTTTTACCCCTTATCCTCTCTCTTTCCATCTCCGCTCGTAGGCTAGGGTCACAGTCCAAGGGCAAGTCAAGGGAAAGGGGAGGTTTAAAGAGAAAGCAGGATAAGAGAAAGGGAAAATGGGAAATTAAAGAGAAAACTTACCGGCGAAAAAAAATTCTCCTCGTCACCATGTGCTTAGGGAAGGGGGCGCCAGCGATCAATTGGCACTATCGTATAACAGCCGATCGATGGGCAAGAGACATTGGAATTATCGGCATATGGGAGGCGGGGAGCTGAGCGAGAGGACTCGAAGGCTACAAGGATACACAGGGTAACAGCCGGAGAGGAGGATCGAGCTCACTTTCGTTATCCGAAGAAAGGGGGGAATGTGAGGAGGTAAATAACTCCACACAAAAGAACCCAAAGATAACTGCATGGGGAACCTGCCAGTTGCTACTTACGCAACTACTTCGCGTAGTAACGGCAACGCAGGAAAAGAGAGTTTGGAGAAAGCAGTTGAAGAGAGAGGGGAGAGAAAGTACAGAGTACGAATCCAAAGAGGGTTTGGAGAGATTGGGAGAGACGGAGCGGAGAGAGGCGCCAGAGCGAGACGGCACTAGTCAGCGCGAGAGTCCAGAGAGCGCAGGCGTGCCGTGAGCAAGGAAGGAACGGTACAGCGCTGCACTTTGGACTTCAGTGGGGTGCCGTGTGCAGAGGGCGAAAGGTCAAACGGTAAAACCGTGGACTTTGGACCTTGGAGTGGAGAGAAGAAAAGGAGAGGCCGAGGATTAGCGGGACCCGGAGGCCTATATAAGCGGGCCCAGCGCTGGAACCAGGACCAGTCATCGAGCATCTGAGAACGGTGACGCTTCCCTAAGCCCAACGGTCCAACTCCACGCCCTCGTCTACGAGTGGCGGCGAAAGTACTCCAAACGGCCAGGACCAGCAGCGAGGAATCTCCGAGCGGCGTTGCTGGAGCATCAATAGCACAAACAGAGCCGTAAATACAAGCTTCTTTAACTGTATTCTGAAGTGTTGTTACTGTTAACCGGGCGGTCACGTTTATATAAATTTGGTGGAACGAACGCACAAATTCTACTGAGCTAGCCTCACGAACTTCGTAGCTTTTCACACCACAGGCATCGACTTTTTTGGACCCTTTTGTTACAAGGCTGAGGCTTGAAAGCCAAGAACTTTGTGGGCTGATAACACCACTAACTTTGTATGTGCTAAAAACGAGCTTGCAGAACTAAAGGAATTGTTCTAGAGTGAACCCAGTATGTCGAACATTGCTGCAACTTGTCTCTCCGATGGTATCGACTGGAAGTTTATACCTCCCCGCTCACCACACTTCGGCGGGTTATGGGAAGCGGTTTACGGCCGCAGCGAAATTTCATTTTTACAGAGTTTTCGGTCCCACAATTTTGACATTCGATGAACTTCGAACTCTCGTATACGAAATATCTGCTATTCTAATTTCTCGCCCACTTTGGACAATTTCAGAAGACCCGAATAGTTTGGAAGTGCTCACACAGGCGCACTTTCTAAAAGGTTCGAGCTTCGTTTCCAGAGCCAGACGTAACTCATCTTAAAGCTGCTCGTCTCAGTCGATGGCAAAAATTGGTTTAGATGCAGCAAAACTTTTGAAAGAAGTGAAGCACAGAGTACTTGTCCTTGTTGCAACAGAGGAGCAAGTGGAAATTTGGACAAGCCAACTTTAGGATAGGTGACGTTGTATCGCTGAAGGATGAGAACCTGCCACCCCTTAAATGGCATATGGGACGCGTCGAAGAGGTCATATCCGGCGAAGATGGCATCAACAGACTTGCGATGGTTCAAACCGCAACGGGTCTTGTCAAGAGGGTCGTTGCCAAACTAGCTGTTCTGCCCCTCGAAACTGAGCTGGTTGAAAACGGATCCCTTCCAACAGGGGGAGGATGTTCGGAGCAGAACCAAAACAAAATTCATTAAATATAATTCATAAATAATAAACGCCATTGGCCAATGTTTGTTTTGCCGAAAATTTGTAAACATATAAATATACAAAAGAAGCCGACTGTACTAAAAGCTGTTATACGCCAGAACTTTCGAGAATCTCTCGTCGGCTCGCATTTATCTCTAATCTCATCTTATATGGGTGGCAAATTCGTTGTCTTCCCCAAAACAGATCCCTTTTCCGACAAATATATAAACTATTAAAAATATTATTTACCCCATCACTGCGTGATAAGAGAATCCAGCCTTAAGCTTAGTACTCAGATCGACGAAAATTGTCCGCCAGTCATTAAAGAGAGCGAGAGGCAAACAGCAGGCGTTCACATTTAGTCAGGCTTTTTTTCATTTCGGTTTTCAGATCGACGAACAAAATGCCAGAAATTTTCATAGCGTTGCCAGTCTGCTGAAATGAACTTTGGGTGAAACCAAGCTAAAAAAAAAGAATAAAAAATTTCATCTTTTGGCCTGAGCTTCTCACTGAACACTTTAACAAATATGGGGAAAGAAATCAAAAAACACGCAAAAGTCGGTTACAGGAGTTTACATGTGAGGAAAAAATTAAAATATAAAAAAATAAATTCTTAGGTCAAAAATGTATGAAAAAAACAATAAAAGTTCAGCTATGAGCTTTAAATCAGCATATAATTATCAGTAAATTAAAAAAAAAAACAACTGTTAAATTTAATTGTTTTGTTTTTTAATTCTTTTGTACATCGGCAGACTTGCCTTGCCCAGGTAGTTGATAATATCTTTCAAAGGCTCTTTCCTGCAAATACGATATTTTAACTTTAAATGCTTTGTTGACAAATCCAGCTGATTGACAGTACGACCGTAGCACGCTTAATTCTGATGAACTCTCGTAATTTTAGTCACATTTGAAAGATCACAATTTTTGCACCAGCAAACTCGTTTGTCGATCTGAGTACTAGGCTTTACAATAAAACTAAGGTTAGTTTTCGATGCCACAAAAACGATATCGTCAAATGGCGAAAATGGCCATTTGCATTATTGGTGCAAATTAACATTGATGAAAAAAATCAATATTCTTGATTTTTGGTGAGAATATCTATTTGTTGAGATTCTCCAAATAAAACACTAAAGGAGCACCCAATTTAGCAACAAGAAAGATTGCTGAAATTGCAAATCAATGCAAAAATTTGGCAAATAAATAAATAATACAAAATGACTTTAATATGGATAAGCCAAAAAACATGTTGAACATATAACCTCTAAATTAGAAAAGGTACGTTTTAATCTAAGAAAGTGGATTTAAAATGTTTCGGATATAATTGAAAATATTAGAGATTCGGGAAAATACAAATACAAAAATACAAATACAAAAATACAAATACAAAAATACAAATACAAATAAAACAAATATGAGTTTAAATTTAATTATATTTGTGAACGTGGTACAAACGTTAATAAGTTAGTTGTATTACCGCCTTTCTTAGACGACTGAGAAATATCTGCGTCTGTTAAGCTTTGTAGGTAGCCGCTTTCTCATTGGGGGAACACCCTGATGTCAGTTATTGCTGACTCAAATATTCAGATTTTGGCTACTGGCGGGCCCACTCATTTTCCTTGGATCAATGACCACTTCCCGACGGCCATTGATTTTGCAGTGTTCAAAGGCATTCCGTGCAACCACCTTACAATCTCAGAGTGCCCGAGACTTTCCTCTGATCATTTTCCGCTCCTAAAATATTTTTGCGTGTATCCCTAAACTATCGTCACCAAATTCAGGCTTCTTTCTCGGGGTTCGGATCTAAAAAGACTCAGTGCGCAATTTACTGCTCTGACTTAGGAACAACCACCTCTTCTTTCTGTGGACGACGTAGATTCCTTTGCTGAGGTCTTAGTTAAACAGATCCATCAATCTGCCCCTCTTCCTAGAAGTATACCTATTCCTCCTACATCTTGGGCATATTCAAAGCCTTGGTCAGTAAAGGTCATGAACTTTGCCGTGTCTGGATGAGGACGAGGCATACCATCGATATTGCAAGGTTCGTTTCAAGTTCGGCCAAGTCAGAATTTTTTATGGACAAGCTCAGTGCAATTGATCCTAACCAGAATCACGGATTTGCGCTGTGTAAATGCACCCGCAACCTTAAAAGACATCCGCTTCAGAAGTTTACATTTAAACGTAGTGATGGGACTTGGGCCCACAGTGATTCCGAGATTGCTGAAGTATTTGCTGATGATCTTGAAAATCGCTTTACACCATTTGAATTTGCAACAAGCGAAGAAGTCCAGACAACCATCTCTAGGTTAGGGCTTTCTTTTGGACCTCCTGTTACTATTCGTCCAGTAGACGAAGATGAGGTACGTGGCCATATAAAGCGACTGGTTACTACTAAAGCTCGTGGTATGGACGCGATTGATGGCAAAGTAGCAAAGGCTCTGCCTAGCTCTGTCATTGCACAGCTCTGTCTCCTTTTTAATGCTTGCCTGGACATTAGTCATTTTTCATCACCTTGGAAACGAGCATTATTCAAAATAGGGGCAAAAAAAGGAAAAAACCCATGTTGCTCGGAATCTTATAGGCCGATTAGTTTGCTGTCCACTTTCTCCAAGATTTTTGAGCGGATCATGCTTGGTAGACTTCTAGCTATTAACGCCTTTGAAGACGCACTTCCGAACCACCAATTTGGATTCCGTAGTCGCCATAGTGCTATCGACCAAGTACACAGAGTAATTAACCATGTTCTGGGGGCCTTCGAAGACCACAAATACTGCTCAGCCGTTTTTGTGGACGTTCGACAGGCCTTTGACAGGGTTTGGCATGAAGGACTGTTCTACAAGCTAATGCCGCTTTTGCCTGAAAGGCTCTGGAATCTCATAGTATCGTTCTTAGATAATAGGGAGTTTGCTGTTGATATTCGTGGACACCATTCTGGACTTCGCCCAATTCGTGCTGGTGTCCCCCAGGGAAGCGTCCTTGGTCCGGTCCTGTATACAATTTACACTTCGGATCTTCCAAACCCAGTTGCTCGTGGTACACTCCTGGCCACATATGAAGATGACACTGCATTTCTTGCAGCTGGTAGCACCACTACGTCTGCGTCCCGACGTGTCCAGACATTCTTAGACGAATTTGAGTGCTGGGCCGCTCGATGGAACATTGCGCTTAATGTTGACAAAACGCAGCATGCCACTTTTGCTCTCCGCCCTGGCCGTTCGCGTAGCCTTTACATTGATGGGAATAGGCTCAAGCACGAAGATAAGGTGACGTACCTCGGAGTTACCTTAGACCGTCGCCTTTGTTGGAAGGGACAAATTGATCGAGTTTGTGGATCAGCAAGAACAAAACTTGACAAAATGGACTGGCTCCTTCGTCCAAGTAGCGGCCTATCCCTTGAAGCCCAGGTGCGTCTTTTTAAGGCCATTGTCCTTCCAACTTTAAGCTGGGGAATCACTTGCTGGGGCACGGCCTTTGATTCGTCACTTTATAGGGTGCAAACGTGCATTACAAAGGCTCTTAGGAGGATGCTGGGGGTGAAGTGGCACCAATTTGTAGAAAACCGAGTTTTGTTCCAGGACACGGGAGTGCCGACGGTAACGGAGACGATTGGTAAATCCTCAAGTCGATACCGGGAACGTCTGCTCACACATGAAAACTGTCTGGCAAGACATCTTGCAACACCACTTGGTCGACGGCAGACTTATAGATTCTCGGCCGTGACAGACACGGTCAACTTTTTTAACAACACATCCTGATTAGCTTTTGACCGGCTATGGCCACACCTGATTTGCCCAAGAATGGAACACCCGCTACCCGCTTTTTTTGGGATTTTTAGAAATAATTCGTCAATACACGAAAACAATCTGTAAAAAAATCTACACTTACAAGCCATTTAAGAGCCCTGAAAATCCGGAAGATTTTTCTCGAACAATTTTAAACAAAAAAGGCGACTACAACTGACAACCTGGTTGGGGATTTCCCACGGCGATAGAAAAAGACGCAGCAGTCGATTCCAATTTGTAATGCGCTTGTGCAGCCAACGATTGTCAGCGATAATGAGCGACTGACTCACACGAACAGTGCCAAATTCTACAAGGGTCACGAAGTTACAATAAAGCTTATCAGTATAAGAGTTCGCCGCTCAGCTATATGGAAAACTGGAGCGCACTCTAAGCTAAGCTTGTATTACATCTTGATTGTTTACATTTTTCTTATTTATAACATCATGTTTACATTCAACTTCATTATACCCTTGCAGAGGGTATTATAATTTTGGTCAAAAGTGTGCAACGCAGTGAAGGAGACATCTCCGACTCTATAAAGTATATATATTCTTGATCAGGATCACCTCCTGAGTTGATATAAGCATGTCCGTCTGTCCGTCTGTCTGTTTCTTCGCGAACTAGTCTCTCAGTTTTAAATATATCGAATTGAAACTTTGCACACACCCTTTTTTCCTTTGCACGCAGTATATAAGTTGAAACGGGATCGGCCGACTATATCCTATAGCTGCCATATAACTGATTGATCGAAAATGCCATAACTTTGGTGTTTGTTAAATTGGGATTTTCTATCGGTTTTATTTTTGGCCAATCAATCCGACATACCAAATTTCATTAGGATCGGCCGACTATATTCTATAGCTGCCATATAACTGAGCGATTGGAATTGCCATAACTTTGGTGATTTTTAAAGTTAGGAAGTTGGGATATTTATGAGTGTTAAGAATGCATCATATGAATAATTTTCGAGAATATAATTTACAGAATATTCTGCAAGGGTATTTAAACTTCGGCTCCGCCCGAAGTTAGCTTTCCTTTCTTGTTTTTATTTATATTTTACGTATTTATTCTACTGCTCCAACATTTTGGCCCCGTTAAAGCCCTCCGGCGCTTTAACCTCCTCTATTGTGCTGCCAACTGGCAGCAAAGCCAATTTGTGGATAGCGCGCTGGAGGATGAAGCCTCCAGCCGTCCGAACTTCGGCCACACGCACTTTACAGTCCTCGCCGAGTGTTGTTGCAACCACACGTCCTGTAAGCCACCGCTGAGGCGGCAGGTTGTCCTCGTGAACGATAACTAAGCACTCGATGTCTAGATCGGGCCCCTCGATGCTCCACTTGTTGCGCTGCTCCAGGCTGGCCAGGTAATCCTTGGACCAACTCTGCCAAACTGCTGCTTGCTTCAAGTACGCGTAGCCGGTCTTGCTGGAGATTCCGTTTGTGTCGGATTTTGACGGCAGCGTAAGAAGAGGCAAGATGTCCGGGGGTCAGCGCTTGTCCATCGTTGGGTTAGTTGCCTGGCGACGCGATGGGACGAGAATCGAGCAGGGCCTCTATTTCCACCAGGTGGGTGCTCAACTCGTCTGCTGTGAGCTGTGACGTTTTGTCGTTGTAGGATGGCTCAGGGATGGCCAGGGTTCGTCACAAGAATGACTGACGGGGTGCCGCCCTTGCTGCTTTCGCTTCCTTCGTCCAATCCGAATGCCTGGTATCGGGAGCTGTCCAGCCGCTCGAGAGGAACGGGATTACGGTTGCTGGTAGAATAGACCCCGGGCGGATTGCCACGTAGCGAGCCTGAAATAAGAGTTTGGTGCTTG
The DNA here is from genome assembly GCA_018153365.1 of Drosophila fuyamai. Taxonomy (NCBI): domain Eukaryota; kingdom Metazoa; phylum Arthropoda; class Insecta; order Diptera; family Drosophilidae; genus Drosophila; species Drosophila fuyamai. Next base: position 67,113 of record JAECXW010000449.1, on the reverse strand, counting down.
GGGACCCTGAAGTCAGCCACAAGAGAGAGAGAGTTTGGTGCTTGGGGACCCTGAAGTCAGCCGCAAGAGATAGAGAGAGAAAGCGGCCGGTGAACCGAGCCGTAAGAGGGCGTGATCCTGAAATCAAACGTCTCCTAGTGAAATCTTCGGATCGGCAAGCCGAGCCGGATTTAAGAGGGGTTGGAGGAGAAGAAAAACTAACTTCGATTTATAAGCGAACTTGGATCGAATGATCCAGTCCACCAAAAGTGACTTTGCTACTTACCACCACTGGGGAGTTTCCTCTATACCCGAAGACGGTCTGCTGCTAAGTGAAGTTCTATGGCCCGTGGCCCGCCTTATATAGGGCTCGGCGAGATCTAGTGGGCCCGCCGCCTGTGTAGGATTTGCCGGTATCAGTGTGGCCATCTCTCTCAGTCTAGTGTGCTCCTACGCGCGCGCGCGCGTTCTTAGTTTGAATTTAAATTAAACGCTCATTTCGTTTAACTTTTTTAGTCTTTTTTATTTACTTATTGTTTTGTGCGCGCACAGCGTCAACCCCCCACCCCATGTTGCCCTTCATCTTCGCCGGTGCCGTCCGCTTTCGCGCGGTTCCCGCCATCGGTATCGGCTCCACCAACTTGGCCATAGTCTGCGCTGCTGCTATCTTCGCATGTTACTCGCGGAACTGGTGACACGAAATTGGTTACCTTCCAGGGACCATCGTACTTTAGTGTTAGTTTGTCGTTACATTTTTCTGCCGCTTTTGACAGATAGTGTGTCTTGCACCATACTAAGTTTCCGATCTCTGGTTTCCAATCCTTTTTCCGCAGGTTCTAGTGATGTTTTTGTTGTTCAGCGGCTTCTTCCATATGTTGTGTTGCCTCCTTTCGCACGCCCTTTAATCTGTTCCATCTTTGTTCAATACGTTCCTAATGTAACCCCGATGCCTTTGTTACCCTGTCGCACATCGTGTTTGGTAATCTTCCTTCTTCTTTCCCGAATTCCAGTTGAGCGGGGCTTTATCTTGTAGATTCCGACCGCTGCCATTGTATGCTAGCATTAACTCTGGCGAATGTTAATCCCACGTGGTCTGATCCTCTCCTGCGCGATCATCGTTTTGACTATTCGATTCGTTCGCTCGGTGGGGTTCTCCTGGGGCGTGTATGGTGCCGTCAACTGTTGCTGTATCCCCCATTTTTCCATGGCCTTTCTCGTTTTTCGTCCTGTGAATTGGACTTCATTATCTGAGATTAGGGTTTTTTACGATCCGACTCTCGCAATTACCCTTTCTCGAAAGACTCGCAGTAATGCGTCCGCTGTAGCCTGTCGGATTGATGCAAGTTCCACCCATTTGGAGAATTTGTCCATGATCACAAATAGTGGGGTGTTTCCGTGCTGTGATCTAGGTAGAGGTCACCAAATTCCACACATATGGCTTCCCACGGTGCTTCTGCCGCTTTTGTCAGCATCTTCTCTGCTTTTCTCTGTTGCGATACCTTGTATTTTTGGCAGCACTCGCATTTTTGTACGTATTCCCTTACGTCCTTGTTCATTCGTGGCCAGAAATATCGGTTTTTCACCCTTCTCATTATTTTGAACATGCCCACGCTATACTGTGGTTTTCCGTCAGTACTTGTTGAATTTCAGCCCCCGTTACGGGCAGTTTTCATGGTTGTGGGTTTCTCCGACCGCCGATCTTGAACTCCGTGCTTTGCGGTTCTCTTTCCATTTCCTTGTATTTTTCCTCAATTCAGGTCTCCGTATACTGTATTATTTTCAACTCGTCCTGTGGCGTTCTGGATACGGCGTCTGCTACCGCATTCCATTTTCCCTTTCTATACTAGACTTCAAATTGGAATGGTTGTAGGTCTAGCGCCCATCTGGCCACTCTTCCCGACGGACTTTCTATTGAGTTTAGCTACTTCAACGCCATGTGATCTGTTAGCACTATGAACCGAAAGCCTTCTAGGTACATCTTGTACTTATTGATGCCCCAATATATCGCTAGGCATTCTTTTTTGGTTGCACTGTAGTTTTATTCCACTTTGCTCAACCTCCTGCTGGCAAACGCTATTACATGCTACCCGTCCTGACCGCACCTACGCCTAAGTCACTGGCATCCGATTGCAGTTTAAACTGCTTTGTGAAATCGGGACATGCCAGTACTGGCGCCTTTGTTAGGCTCGTTTTTAGTTGATCAAAAGATTCCTGGTGTTCTTCGGTCCATTCAAACTTTTGTCTTTCTTGATTAAGCTTTGCAGCGCTCCTGCCTGTTCGGTGAAATTTGGTATGAACCGTCGGTACCATGATGCCATTCCTAATAGGCTGTGTACTTCCTTTGTGGACGTCGGCGCTGGTAAGTCTCGAATAGCCGCTACTTTGTCAGGGTCTGTCCGAAAGCCCCGATCGCTTATGATGTATCCTAGGTACTTTAGCTCCTTCTGGAAGAAATGGCATTTGTCCGGATAAATCCGCAGGTTCGCGTTGTGTAGTCTCCTGAACTTTTCTTTTAGCTTCTCCAAATGTTCACGTTTGCTCCGGCTAATAACCACTATGTCGTCTAGATATGCAAATGCGAATGGTTCTATTTCTGGCCATGTTATTGTGTCTAGTGAAATTTGGAACGTTGCTGGAGCTGTGGTTAGCCCAAATGGCATGCCTTTCCATTGGAACAGTCACGGGGACTGTAATGTCTACTATTCCTATCCGTTAGGATCTGCCAGTATCCTGACTTGAGATCTATCTATCTATAACTGATAAACTTTGCCTCTCTTAACTGGTCCAAGATGAAGTTCATTATTGGTACTGGATAAGCGTCTTTTTCTGTTTTGTCGTTCAGCAGTCGATAGTCCACACACATCCTCCATTCGTTGTTTTTCATTCTCACTAGCACTACTGGCGCGCTGTACGGGCTACGTGAGGGTTCTATGAGTCGCAACTACGAGTGCCAACAACTCGTTAACCTGTTCATTTATGATCGCCTGCTGTTTTGAATTTCGCGGGTAGTACCTCTGTTTTATCGGTTTATCATCCTTGAGGTAAATCTTATGCGTTGTTGTATTACAGATTCTCTGCATTCCTTCAAATACTTGCCTCTGCGTTTCCAGAAATTCCTGTACTTCCTTTTCGGACGGTTCCCTTGTCGTGTTTTCTGGCTCCGTATTTGTCTCCGGTTGGTCCTCTTTGTCTCCGGCCTCTCTTATTTCTAGCTCTAAGCCTCCATACCTCAGCGTGCTGTCTACCTCGGCTAGAAAGTCCATTCCTAACAGTATTCCTCCTGCCATTTCTGTTAGTATCATGATCGTTACCCTGAACGCTCTTCCTCCAAATTGGATTTCTGCCACGAATTCTCCTATCGCCTTCTACGTTGCTCCTTTGGCCATTGTTATTTCTGCTCGGGTTCCATACCATTTGCCTTGTTGTCTCAGATCTTGATACATGTTTCTGCTTATAGCGCTTCTCGATGCTCCTGTGTCTACAATTCCCTTCGCTGTCTTGCTTCCGATCCTTATCCGGGCTACTATTTGGAACCCATCGCAGCACAGCTGTTCCCCCGCTGCTGGTTCTTTTTTTGCCGCCTGAGCTGCCAGCATCATCTGTTCATTCGTTCAGGCCTCCTGCGTTCCCCGGCCCTGCCCTGCAGTACTCCGTGGTTCTCGTACCATTTCTTCCACAGACCCATCAAAACAGCCTCGGCGGATTGCTGCATGTCCGGTTCCTCCGCAGCGCATGCTTATCTCCGGTCTTAGTTGGTGCTGCGCAGGTTGGCTTGCCTGTGTCCGGTCCTCTGCCTCTATTCCTATACTTCCTCCCCTAGTTTGAGAAATTCTGTCAATAAGTTGAATCCTGCCCTCTCCGCGTATAGCTTTATCTTGCTCCTGCTGTTGGAATGGTCCATTGCGCAAAATTGACCTCATGATCACCATCACCCTCACACCTGCATGATAATGGGTCATATTTAAGTTGCGAAGAAACAATGTTACGAATTGGGATTTTTGAGATAACAGTAACGGAAACTTAGGGATACGGGATTGGCGCATTCAACAATCTGCCTCCAACCCGAATCAAACGAAACGTCATACCATCTACTTCGCTAGTGTGTATGAAAGGGGCCAAGCTTTCCGATTTCTCTAATTTGTTGTTATTTTAGTTATTTGGACCAGCCTAAGAAACGATAACCGTAGTTCTTTTGCCGAAATAACCTCCTCGAGATGACGGTTCTTTCCTTGTAATCAAGGAATCGATTTACGAATGCCATGATCCGCAGTACCTCATTAAAAGATGAACATCTTTCAACGAGATCAGCAAATACATTCGTTTGGCCTTTTGTTACGGAACATACTGCCACGCTTTTCTTGTTCTCGGACAGCTGTAAATCAGGCGAGACCTCAATTTGATGAAGACGAGGCCACTCATCTTGACTTCGAAGCAAGAACTCGGGTCCATTTTCCCGTAAAGAAGATTTTAAACCCTCTATGTCAGTTCCACGGGACACCAAATCAGCCGGATTCTCTTCTGTAGGTACATGTCTCCAAACAATGTTTTCTGAGAGCTCTTGGATCTCTGAAACTCTATTTGCAACAAACGTTGCTAGCGTGTTTTATCCAATACAAAGTAACTTACAAATCCGACCAGAAATTAATACTTTCCAATTCGAAGTTGTTTAGCAAGGAAGCTACTTGAGCGAATAACTTGGCGAGAAGATGTGCCGCATATAACTCAAGCCTTGGAATTGATTTTGTTTTAAGGGGAGACACTCGCGATTTGGCAGTTATCTCGACGAATGACTTCTTCCAACAGTGGTACTGACGTAGATGCAACATCTGACACAATAAGCCCATCGGATCAAACAACCGAGATGTGGCGGGCAAGATATTGCGTTTAGTTGGTGGTAAGGAGTCGAATGAATCCTTCAAGCGATAATGAAAATAGTCATTTTGAGGATTCTATCTCAAGCCAAAAGTTTTCACTGAAGCGGATGAATCAAATGTAAGAGCCTTCTCTAGCCCTTTATTAGCCAGCAAACTTGAATGATTTGTGTACCATTTGGCTAAATCGAAGCCCCTTAATATCAAAACTTTAGTCGCCTCTCCGCGTATGACTTCCAGCTCGTTCAAACTGTGAGCTCTTGTAAGCATATCATCGACATAGAAGTCGCTGGATATCAGCTTCGCTGCAACAGGATATGACTAAGCGTAGATCTTTGATAGCTCAAAGTGGCAACGAATGGCCAAAAACGGAGCTGAGGCTGTCCCATAAGTGACCATGTTCAGTCGATAGGTTTGGAGAACATTGGTCGATTTTTCCCTCAGCCGTTAAGGCATAATACCTCTCCCTCTGAATAGTTGGACCCACCACTAAAGTTTCATTCAATGAGATAGAAGTTGACATCTTGCTCGATGCATCGAACACGACTCTCAACTTTGTGGTGCTACTGTCAGGTCTCAGGACACATTGATGGGGAATATAGAAGTCGGGTCCTGGAGGAGGGGTTGGACTCGATGACATAGGAACTCCTGATACATGTCATGCAACTCATTATATGTTGTAAGTCTGCGCTCCAACGCAAAAAATCTTCACCTTGCCCTCTCAAAGGATAAACCTAGAACACTTGGGTCTCTTTTGAAAGGCAGCTTCACCTCAAAACGACCCGACGAAAGCCTGTGTACGGTGCGCTCAAAGTGTTGCTCGCAAGCGACTTGTTCAACTGTATAAACAGCCTTCGATCTATCTGTGACTTGTTCCAATTCCCAGAATCGTTCAACCAGAGAGTCGAGAGAAACGATATCTTCATGGACAGTGATCGAGTTATTCTTTCCAACAGTGGCGATATTTAGAAGCGGTTCTTCTCTGGCTAACCGTAGACGCTGTGCTAAACCTGCGAACCTGAATCTAAAAGAGGTCGTGCCAACTGAAATTGTCCAAATCTATCCCGAACCCTTACTACGGCAGTAGCAAGAATAATTTGATTACTACTCGCAACATGGCATGAATGTGCTTGATTAGGATGATCAAAGGCTGACTGAAAATGCCCTTGCGGTACTAAGCTCGAAACAGTTTGTTGCTGATCTACCCCGTATCTGTGAAGAAGCGTATTATGGGGTTGCGAGCAAACTTGGCCCTTTGCTGCCTTGCATGTCCTGGATTTAGGCAATTGCAAGAGCGGAAAAAGCTTGACAAAAGCCTAAAATGTGATTCGTCGCTGAGCAATATCGACATTTTTACTCAGTATGATCTGATTTCGAGCATGAAAACGACGATTTCGAATACCCTTTACTTTTAGTTGCTTCCTTAGCAGCTAAATGCTGATATTGGCGATCAAGTAAACTGCACAGTCGGACCATGTTGGTAATGTGTTGTAATCCAACTACTCTTTAAAGCGAGAATTTTTAGCATTATCCACTTTGGACATAGCTATATGAATAAAAATGGCATTATTTATTTCCTCTTTACTTCCCGGTGACTGTAATGATGCATTCAGAGCCGATATTTCATCAATCAGAGATTGTTTTGAGGAGATGCTGTTTTGCATCCCACTTCGGCCGTTTCTATTAATTTAAAATAAAAAAGGCCTAGCTTTCGTTTTAAGATCGTGTACTTCTAAGCTTTAGGCAAGAACGAGAGAAGAGAATAGTAGGTGTTGTACAATGTTCGTTTTTTAGGTTTTACATTCGTAGTGTTAAATTAACATGGCGAACTACGTTACATTTAGAAATAATAATTAATTAAATTTAGGCGTTCTGCTGCGAACATGCTCCCCCCGTTGGAAGATGATGGCTTTCAACCGATTTGGTTTCGATTGGCAGAACGGCGATCCGAGCTATGGCTCTCCTGACCAGTCCCTTTGCGGTGCGGATGACGACAACTCTTGAAATGCCGTCCCCTCCTGTGACGACGCTGTCCACTATACCAAGGGGCCACTTGAGTGGCGGTGCATTGTCCTCCTTTATCAGGACCATGGTTCCAGGACGGAGATTTTGCCGAGTCGTCTTCCACTTCCCACGTTCTTGAAGCTGGGACAAGTAGGACAAGCACCTCACCGACTGAGGTGACCTGCGTTTAGGTGGGTCAAGTCAGGCTCGTCGATCGTTGCGTTCGCCTTGCCCCAGATAAAATGGCCAGGTGTAAGAATCTCCAAAAATAAAGAGGTCTTGAGTTGAGCATTGCTGAGATTTGACAGATGAGGGTTCGAAGCTCGTTGAATGAAAGAGTTGAGTTTCCAACGACGCGGTAAAAATGGTACTTTGCTGATTTTACTGCGGCCTCCCATAATCCACCGAAATGTGGCGAACGTGGAGGAATGAAATGCCAATTGACTCCCAAGGCTGGACATCTGTTGAAAATGTCGCTTCTCTGTGGATCACTTAGAAATAGCTCGCGAAGTTCCTTCAGCTCGTTCCGAGCACCCAGAAACTTCGTGCCGTTGTCAGTCCATATTGAATGCGGTTTCACTCGAAGAGTTATGAAGCGTTTCAATGCTGCGAGGAATGCTGATGTCGATAAGTCCTCCACCAATTCCAAATGCACGGCCTTCGTTGCAAAACATATGAAAATTGAGACGTAGCATTTTTCTGGCGCGCGGTTCCTTATTTCCGATTTTGTGTAAAATGGACCGCAAAAGTCATAAAATGTTGGGCTTGGCTGGACGCGCTCGGCTGGCAGGGGGGCCATTACTTGATCGAGAAGTTTGGGCCGCATTCGGAAGCAGCGGATGCATTTATTGATGATGCTCGAAACAGCATTGAGCCCTCCAATGGGCCAGTATCGTTGGCGAACTGTTGCAAGAAGGAATTGAGGACCAGCATGAAGGAATGTGGTATGGTAGTGATTATTGCATCGGTAACTGGATGATGCTTAGGCAGCAAAATCGGATGCCTGGCTTCGAACTCGAGGTTTGAATTCTGAGTACGACCTCCGACGCGCAGAAGTCCTTCGTCGTCCAAAAATGGGCATAAAGACCGCAGCTTGCTACTAGGGGGCAGCGGGTTCCTTAAACTTAGCGCTTTGTACTCCTCGCCGAAATGCACAATGTGAATGCTTTTCAGCAAAAGATGCGTTCCGCCTTTGAGATCATCTGGATTGAGTAGTGCCTTCGGACTCGCTGAATATGATGCTGTGCGCTTGATGAATTTATTTACGTATACAAAATCCATTGAATCTTCGTGAAGGAATTGCTGAATTTGCAGGACGCTGTCAAATCCAGCCGTTGCGTTTATATAAGTGTTTTTGAGCGCCTCTCGGGTAGATCAGATGGATGATACGCGGTTTGTGGCCATCTTGCGCTGCCGGCTTGTAAAAAGGAAGGTCCGTTTTTCCAAAGTGGTGATTCTAAAAGTTCAAGCGGCTTGCATCCTCTTGTCAATATGTCCGCCGGGTTCAGTTGTGACGGCACGTGATGCCAGATCATTCCCTTTTCCGCCCTATTGGAAACAAAAATGTTGAAGTTAGAAGGGGCTTCTCGTATCCAAGCAAGCGCTATTGTAGAATCGCTCCAGCAGTAGTATTTGCGAACAAATTTGAATTCCTTGGCGATGTTTGTCATAAGATAAGATAAAAGAAGCGCTGCTGAGAGTTCGAGCTTTGGGATTGTCAGCGTTTTCAAAGGAGAGACCCTGGATTTCGAGCATAACAAATATGAAGAATACACACCCTGCAACTCAGATTGGACGTATACGCAAGCGCCATAAGCAGCCATGCTTGCGTCGCAAAACCCATGTAGCTCAATTGTGGCCAGTGGCTTTAGAATGAATCGCGGAAATGTTAGACAAACACTTGAAAGCTGAGAAATTAACAGATTCCATTCGCAGTGCATTGCTTGCGGCAAGCATTTGTCCCAGTCCAACCTTTCCTTCCATAGAGCTTGAAAAAATATTTTGAGTTTGGAAACGTCGGGTGAGTTTAATCCGAGTGGGTCGTAAACCTTGGCTATCATGGATAGGATACTTCGCTTTGTGATGGGTTTGTCGGGTAAATTATGTGCGAGGTTAGAGAGCAGGCAATCGGTGCTGGGATCCCAGGCTAAGCCAAGAGTCTTTGCGATGTTAGTGCCATCCTTAAATTCCATAAGCTTTTCACAATCTGAATCGCTTTCTCCTTCTAATACGGCAGCCTCGTTTGAGCACCACTTTCGAATCGGAAAATTACCATTTGCCAATAGTTCTTTTACTTGTAGACGGATTTGGACGGCCTCCTCCACGGAATCTCCTCCTGAAATTAAGTCGTCTACATAAAAATCCTGTCGCACGATTTTGGCAGCTAGTGGGAAGTTTCTTTCTTCGTCGAGAGCCAGCTGCTGCATTGCTCGAATTGCTAGAAAGGCAGCGGGCTTAGTTCCGTACGTTACGGTATCAAACGTGTATGTCCTTATTTCTTCATCGGGATGATCGCGCCATAGGATGCACTGAAGAAATTGATCTGGGTGAGTTACTCGCACACAGCGATACATCTTGCAAATATCGCCGCACATAGCAACTCTGAGAAGACGAAATTTGATGAGAATGTTAAAAAGTTTGGGTTGTATCGACGGGCCCGTATGTAGCAGATCATTTAGAGATACTCCTGACTTAGATTTGGCTGATCCGTCAAAAACCACACGCAATTTTGTCGTAGAGCTATCCGGTTTTTCAACGCAATGATGCGGCAAATAGAATTGTGGGAAAACATGCTGCTTGGAAGCCAGTGACATATGGCCCAGCTCCATGTATTCGTGCATGAAAGCAGAGTACTTCAGTTTAGGTGGAAGGTTTTTTGCCAGTTTGACTTCGAGCGCCTTGAAGCGTCTAAGTGCGCGTTGAAATGAATCTTCTAACGTGTCAGTGCTGAATTTAGTTGGCAACCTTACGGAGTACTGACCCGACTCAAGTCTAGAGTATGCTGTTCGCATATTTCGTCTTCAGCGGATGTTGTTGGAGATTCGCCGCACGAATTGTCGATTTCCCAGAATCTTTTTACGATCTCTGATAAGGAATCATTCTCAAACTTAGGGACTTTACGAAAGGCCGCCAGAGATGAATAGCTGTTGCGAACGAGATGGTGTCCACCTGAAACCACCCAACCTAGTTTGGTCTTTTGGAGAATTGGTAAATTGTCTGCCATTCGAATTTGGCCTACACAGATTAGGTCGAAAAATAGACCGGCCCCAAGCAAATCTATTCAAATCTATTCTCTGTGATTTAAAAAACGTGGGGTCTGCGAGTGATATATTTTTAGGAATGCTCCAGTTGGAGATGTCGAGTCCAAAGTTCGGTTGATAAACTGTTATCGATCGAGTTATGACTGCTGGGAAGGATGTGGTAAATCTCTTGTCATAGGACTGAGCTACAATGTCAGTTGACAAGTTAGATGCTATCTTTGACTCGCCAATTCCTGATATCGATACGGCTGCATGATGAACCTTGATTTGGAGCTGGTTAGCCAGACGCGTGGTGATAAAGTTGAGTTGGGATCCAGAATCCAACAATGCACGGCATGGTATATACACGCCTGAATGGCCTTTTGCATAAACGATTGCAGTAGGGAGCAATACGTACTCGGAGGACTTGTTGACCACGTTCATAGAGTTGTATTCAGGGTAAGTGGCTACGAGAGTGGAAGCCAAGGGCGTTGATAAATCTGGTATACTTGGCTGGGATGCAATTGCAATCTGCGAGCTAGGTGCACATGAGACTGGTGATTGAGCCGCTATGGGGGCCAAATGCAGTAAAGAATGGTGCTTTTGCTGACAGTGCCTGCAATGCCCTGAGCGACATTGCTGCAAGCCATGACCTTTCCGGAGACCATTTAGGCATAGATTTAAACGTTTGGCTTCCTTGTGACGTAAGCTTGGGGACAGATTTATGAATTGTAGGCATTTCACGATATAGTGATCCTTAGAATCGCAAAAGGTAGAAAATTATTGGTTTCTGATGTTTGTGGCAATAAAAGAGCTTCGATCTGATCTATGGGAGCTTCGGCTCACCTGAAGGCTAGGTGTGGGAACCGTAGCGCTGTTAGGATTTTCCAGCATGCGACATCTCCTTTCCAGGAAGGTTGACATATCAGTCCAGCTGGGAAGCTTGTCGGATGGCAATGCCTCCTCCCATCTTTCCTGAGTGCTGTGGTCGAGCTTGCGTGAGATAATGTGAATGAGTAATCCATCGGAAAGTTGAGGAATGGTTTACATGTTGCTAAGTGCCCGAAGGTGTAAGTTGATTTTGTCACTTAGACCGCGCAGGGCTTCTGAAGATCCTTTTTCAACATTTGCCAGCCCAAAAATAGCTCGAACATGACCCTGACCCAATTTGTTATCAAAACGCTTTGCAAGTAACTCCTATGCCTTATCGTAATTGGCATCGGCAGGTTTCAACGATTTGATTGTGCTTAGAGCCGCGCCATCCAAGCATGCGCGCAAGTGTTGAAATTTCTCGTTGTTCCCTACGACACTGTTGTACATGGCAATGAAATCTGGCCAATCCTCGTAGCTGCCTTTGAACCTGGGCAAGTATAATTCTGGTAGCCGAGACTTGCGCTTGTTTAGTTGGGAGGGAAAATTGATATTGTCCTGGTAGGCAGGAATTGCTGTTGAGTTAGCATCTGCAATGTGTGACTTCATAAAGGCATCCATGTGGCGAGTCAGCGAAGACTTTGCTTTCCAATAGGAAATTGCGAACTCGGAGCGTGCATTTGAGGAGAGCTCGCTTAGGTCCACTCTTTCCACTTTATCTTGCCACATTTCGAAGAAATGTGTATGACGATTGTATGTGTGTGTGTGTGTGAGGAATGTGCCTGACGGCGTTTGGCCAGACAGCAAAAGGTTAGAACTGAAGTTACGATTTGCACTAAAACCCAGATAGTATCACGTCGGGGTCACCAATGTCCTACAGTCCATGTTAAATATAAAATCAAGTGCAATGGGTCTCGATAATATACATCCAAAATTTTTTCTAATCCTTGTCCCCAAGCTACTTCCATATATAACACACATTTTTAATACAGCAATAACATCTTCTACATTTCCAAGCAATTTTAAAAATTTCAGAGGATATTCGCATGAAAACGGATGACAGGCAAGTTACATTTCTAACACTGCTAGACTATAGCAAGGCTTTCGACACTGTCGATCATTTTATTCTGTGTACTAAGTTAGAAAAACTATATAATTTTTCAAACCCAGCTACAAGCTTGGTAAGAACATACCTAATGGGCCGATCCCAATGTGTTGTAACGGAGTCTGAGACCTCTGACTTTTTATTTACTAAGCGTGGTGTCCCCCAAGGGTCGGTCCTTGGACCATTACTGTTTTTGATATATGTGAACGATCTTCCAAATGTCTTGTCTAATTGTGAAGTCCAGATGTATGCTGACGATATGCAAATGTATGTGAGTCGTCCATATAGCCGTATATCTGAATGTATTGATGTCAGTAATAGTGAACTTAAGCTAGTTAGCAATTGGGCAATGAATAACGGTCTTCAAATAAATCCAAAAAAATCCAAATGTTTGATAGTTTTTAAAAAAGAAATAAACCCACCAGTGCAAAGGCTCAAGGTTGATACTGATGAGATTGAATACGTAAATCGAGCTAACAACCTCGGAATTGTGTTCAATAGCACTCTTTCGTGGTCCAATCATATCGACTATATAGTTGGTAAGACGTATTGTCAACTACGTCAATTAAAACTGATCCAGAGTATTTTACCAACCCATAGTAAAATGGTATTAGCAAAGTCGATTATTATCCCTTCACTTTTATACTGCATTGAAATATTTGGAAAATGCGACTCAATAAGTAGGAATAAATTAACCGTAGCATACAACAATATAGCAAGATTTATTTTCAATATTAAACCACACGATTCAATTTCAAGTCATGCTAAACAAATCTTTGGACTAGACTTTTCCACATTAGCTGAATTTAGGACACTGATTCTCCTTCATAAAATAGTCACGACCAAGGAACCAAATTACTTGTTTTCGTTTCTCAACTTTGCACAATCAGCCAGAACGAATAATATAATTCCCACAAGAATCAACTATTCCTCGAGTGAAAATCACTTCTTTGCATGGGCTGTTAAGCTTTGGAATAATTTACCACACAGTTTAAAGAATACAAGAAGTGCTAGACAGTTTCGGAAAGAATTATTATTAATGTTAAAAAAATAACTAACCCACAACCACACACAACTAATTATAAATCCAAGAACTAACTATAGATAAGAATTCAAAAAAAAAAAAAAAAAAAAAAAACAAAAAATTTGCTACCGATAATAATCAAAACTTGCAAATATGTTTAAGTGATTCTGTAAAACTTTCTGTAAGATTGTAAACTTTGTTTTGTGACTAGTGCTTTACTTTTAAGTTAAATTGTTAACTTTAGCGCTAGGAAGATAAATAAATAATAATGTTAGCGTACCACTTGAGTCGCTAAGCCACTTGACGTTCACGGACAGCGCCAGCTCTGCCTGAGCTACCTTTTCTATTTTTACTAACCCTAGCGTATTAACTCCTTGTGTGGGAGACAATTATGATGACTCTGTACCTTTGTATATCTTAGAACATAAGCAATACAATGTATTTTTAACTAACAGCCCCATACCACTTCTTTGCTATGGTGCCCCCCTTGACTCTGAAAAACGTGTATATAAACCCGACCTTTTGCCCTAATAAAATCAGTACTCAAGCAATACTTGTGTATTCAACTACTCTGCGTTCTACGAGTGAGCATCGCTGTGTCTTTGGCCCTCATACGCATGATCCCTCCGAGTTAAACCAATTTAAGTGTTGGTTTAGCAACCTATCGTCACTAGAGTATGTTCTAGGGGCAACCATTCCTATAAATAATAAAAAATAAAACTACAAACATTTTGGTGACCCCGACCATTGCATGAAATTTTAGTCAACTTGGCGACTAATTTCTGCACATACTTTGCTAGACAGATTCTCGATCAACTTGGCGATCGAATCTTCTAGAGTTAAAGTTGTGAAACCCTTGTTCAATAATTCAGATATTGAGCAAAATTCATAACAAAGGGAATTTTGCCACGAATAAATTTCTAAGCATATTCCCGAAAAACTTGAAATTTTCAAGGAGTAACTTATCAACTTGGCGATCTGTTACTACAATATTGGAAATAAAAGTAGAAGAAGTCAACCCGGCGATTCTTCCAACTTACAACATCCATATAATCCGATTTCTGGAGCCAACTAGGCGACTCCCAGTATAATCGTCGATTATTTTTCCGAAATTGAAGTAGTTAACAAGACGGCTCTTCAACTGGAAAACAATAAATTCAAGTAGTCAACAAGGCGACTCTTGAATAATTCTGGAAGCGGTAGCATCCAAAAAATTTAAATTGTTGTTTAAACAATATAATCCAATTTACTGGTGTCAACTAGGCGACTCCCAGGATAATTGTCGATTTATTTTCAAAAATAGAAACAGTCAACACGGAGGCTTTTCACTGGAAAACAATATATTCAAGTAGTCAACAAGGCGACTCTTGAAAATTCTGGAAGCGGTAGCATCCATAAAAATTAAAATTGTTTTTTAATAATATAATCCGATTTACTGGAGTCAACTTGGCGACTCCCAGGATAATCGTCGATTAACGTTCGAGATTGAACAACAAGGAAGTTCTTCAAGTAGAACTCAACAACTTCAAGTAGTCAACAAGACGGCTCTTGAACATTTCTGGAAGCGTTTGCATCCAAAACTAAAAACATTTCTTTAACACACATATTAAATAAAATAAAAAATACTTTTTAAATAAAAAGGTTTTAAACTATTTGTTGGCTTTCTTTTCTAATCCGAAAATCCTTAATTGTCTTTGACCATAAATCGGTTGCGAGTAGAAGCGTAGCCAGCTTATATAAGCAAATCAATTATCTTCCAACGGGTCATTCAATTGTTAAGGCAAAATGGAGGTTGAAAATTTTATTGCCATACAAAGCCAAATTGGCGAAGAAATCCAAAATTTGCTACGGAACATCAAAAAGGATTCCAGCAAAAGAAAGGAAAAGGCGTCGTATTTTGAAGACAAAAAACGACAAATTGAAGAGCATTGGAAAAAATTCGAATAAGGAAATAATAGTATCCTAGAATCATTAAAGGGTACTCCACATCCGCATGAGTATTTTGAAAAACAATATTACAATCAAATGCGGACGATTGTTCATCAAGCTATCGAAGAATTTAACTCAAAAATTCTTCAGTTACCGGCAAAAGAAACATCTTCAGAAGAGGTGGATCACATACAAAAGCTGATCAGACACCAAGCAGCGGTTCTGGAATCTATGTCAAGAACCATGAAACATATAGCTCCAGAAAACAAATTCACCTATAAATCGGTAATTGATAATTTATGGAAACAAATTGAAAGTCTTCATTTTGAAATCCACAAGTTATGTATAACACCTGAAGAAGTGGGCTATAGTATGGAGCGATTTATCTCCGCGGAAGAAGCAATGTTGCAATTCTGCCATCCATATGCAGACCCCGTTTCAGTAGCCACCAATCAAGCGGTTTCTACAATCTCTTCAATACAGTTGCCAAAAGTTTCCATTCCAAAATTTGATGGAAGCTATCTAAAATGGCAACAATTTCATGACATTTTTAATAAAATGGTTCATGAATCAGCGATACCAAAAATACAAAAAATGTGGTATCTTAAAGCTAATCTGTCTGGCGAAGCAGAAAGGTTAGTCAGGCATTTAGAATTAACAGAAGTTAATTATGATACTGCCTGGACCATGCTTAAAGAACGTTTCAATAATAAGCGGGTCCTTTCGACTGCAATATTTGAAAAATTATTTGATCACCCTAATGTGACGAATGATTCTCAGTCAATAAAAAATCTGCATGACAATATCAATGAATCCTTGCAAGCCTTGAAAAATATTGGAATAAAAACAGATACATGGGATCCAGTCCTTCTGTTCCATATGACAAGAAAACTAGATCGGCTTACACACACACTGTATGAGCAAACTATTTTAGATACCAGGGAAATTCAAACAATAAAGGAATTCCTTGGGTTTCTAGAACAACGTTTTCTCGCACTTGAAGCCATCGGCGGAAAAATGCATAAAGAAAAACAAAAAACAAGTGCTTCAGCAACAGCAAGTTCATTGGCATGCCTGTTTTGTCAAAAAGGGCATAGCATATACAAATGCGAGAAATTTAAGGAGTCAACTCCTGCTGAAAGGCTGACCTGGGTTCAGTGAATAAGGCTGTGCGTCAATTGTCTTAAGGCAGACCACATGACCAAGCAATGCATGTCTAAATATACATGCATAAAATGTAACAAAAAACACAACACATTGCTACATTTAGGTAACGGAAAACCAAATACCGAACCTAAAACGTCCGCTTCTGCTGCTACGAAAAACAGTTGTGAGAACAAATACACACTGTTAGCAACGGCTAGAGTCATAGTGCAAGGACTTAATAATCAAGAAGGAGATTTTCGCGCATTGCTCGATTCGGGATCACAAATTAATCTGTTTTCAGAAAGACTGGTTAAGCGTTTATCGTTGCAACTACAACCAACAAACCTTCGCATTGAGGGAGTTGGAGGTCAGCCGCGAATAAGTAAAGGACGCGTTAGTGTTTTAATTAAATCAAAACATAGCGATTTTGAAACAAGAGTTGAAGCCTTTGTTCTTCCTCATATTGTGGCCGATCAGCCTACGGAACAAATAAAAGTAGCTGATTTAAAAATCTCAAAAAATATCCGGCTCGCTGATCCACATTTCGCGAAACCAGGAAAAATTGATATATTGCTTGGCGCAGAACATCACTTTTCCGTTATAAAACCTGAACAAATTAGGTCTTATTCAGACCAACCTATTCTCCAGAACACCGAATTTGGTTGGATAATTGCTGGGCAAGTAAACATGAGTGCAAAAATGCCACAAAATTGCATGGTAGTTTCCTCAGCCGAGGAAGCCAAATCATCGTTGGAAAAATTCTGGAAACTGGACAACATGGAACCGATAAGGAAATACCGGACGCCAGAGGAAAGACATTGCGAGAAGCATTTTTTGGAAAATCTTCAGCACGCACAAGATGGAAGGTTAATTGTCAGATTACCTTATTCTGAAGATCCCTCAGCCCTGGGGAAGTCTTGCGATATTGCGACAAGGCGTTTTCTTTCGTTGGAACGAAGAACCAGCCCAGACATTAAAATATTATATAACGAATTTATGGCCGAATACGAAAAACTAGGTCATATGAAGCAAGTAGTACCTAGTCAAATACCAAAGGAACATTATTTTATTCCTCACCACTGTGTTCTGAAACCGAAAGCACTACAACAAAATTAAGAGTAGTCTTTGATGCTTCCTGTAAGACATCTACAGGAAAATCATTAAATGATTTTCCTTATCCAGGACCAGTTGTTCAAAGTGATCTGTTTGCGATTCTATTGAGATTCAGAGTTCACAAATATGTTTTTACGGCGGATATAGAAAAAATGTATCGGCAAGTTTGGATGAATCCAAAGGATCAATTTAACCAAATGATTGTTTGGCGCTACAATCCGTCCGAGGAAATAAAATATTACCGGCTGAAAACTGTGACTTATGGCACAACGTCAGCTCCATTTCTTGCCACAAAATGCTTGGAGCATTTGGCCAATAAAAATTTGGAAAAATGGCCATTAGGATCGAATGCATTGAAAAATGATTTCTATGTGGATGACTGCCTAACTGGAGCAGATACAATTATAGATGCTGCAAGGATTCAAGAAGAACTAAACAAAATCTTGCTACCTTGCGGATTTAAACTAAGAAAATGGTGCTCTAATTCACACCATCTGCTAAAGGAATTTTCACCAGATGATATTGCTAGCAACATAAATCAAATACCAGTGTAAAGACTTTGGGAATTGTCTGGAGCCCTAAGGATGACAATTTGTGCGGAAAGGCTCAAGAACATAACACTCAAACAGTTACAAAAAGAGTGGTAGCCTCTGAGTTGGGACAAATTTTTGACCCACTTGGTCTTTTTGCTCCAGTCATAATCAGAGCAAAAATATTTCTACAAAATCTGTCAGTCCTTAAACTAGATTGGGACACAGAGATATCAGATTCCCTAAAGGAAAGGTGGGAGGCCTTCAGACAAGACTTGCTGTGTTTAAATAAAATGACTATTCCGCGACACATTTATGATGGTAAGATACCTCAAAAACAAGAACTCCATATATTTGTGGATGCTTCTGAAAAAAGCGTTTGGTGCTGTGGCTTATATAAGAGCCATTTATAAGAACAAACAAACGACTGTCCGCTTATTATGCGCAAAATCAAAAGTAGCACCTCTTGAAAAGCAAACCCTACCACGACTAGAGTTATGTGCAGCTGTGTTAGGTGCAGAGCTTGCTGAAAAGGTGAAAAAGGATCTTAAATCAGAATCCATTAAATGTCATTACTGGACAGATTCCACCATCGTCTTATGTTGGATAAATGCAAAAGCATCGAATTTCCATACATTCGTTGCAAATAGGTTGTCGAAAATACAAGATACAACCTGTCCAAATCAATGGAGACATGTGTCATCAAGTCTCAACGCTGCAGATGTACTCTCTAGAGGGATACCTGCATCTCAATTAAGTGCATATACATTGTGGTTATACGGACCACTGTTTCTTCATGGACAAGAAGAGAAATGGCCAGCTCTATTTAAAGCTCCAAAGGACAACACTATTTCTTTGGAACGGAAAACAAAAACTGTTACTTTGGCAACAGTTTCACTTGGAGTAGAAATATATGGCATTAAACACGGAAATTCATTCAATCGCTTGCAACGTATAATAGCATACATGTTACGATTTTGTTATCGTAAAAATAGAAAACAAACCGTCTTACTAGAGCTTGACGAATTAGAACAAGCTAGGCGGATTATAATACGTTGTATACAACAGGCTGATTTCATAAATGAATTTAATCACCTTCGACGTCATCCGGAACGCCCATTACCCAATAGCAGCAAGATCGCATCTCTTCATCTTCATTTGGACGAAAACTCTATTATAAGAGTAGGAACAAGGGTGGAAAACGCCCCAATTTCCCGGGATGCAATGAATCCCTACTTACTCCCATACAATGACAACATCGTAAAAATGCTGTTACATAAACTTCATGAGGAAAACATGCACTGTGGTCAAAATACTTTAAAAGGTATTGCACGACAACAGTATCACATCATCAAAATCACTCCTATGGTTAGAAACGTAATTATGAAATGCGTGCCATGTACCAGGTTTCGTCCAAAATTACTTTCTCAAATAATGGGAAAACTACTTGAGCATAGAGTCTCACAAAACAGACCATTTTTAAATACCGGAGTTGATTATTGCGGACCCTTCTGGATACATCACAAAATCCGAGGCAAGCGACCTGATAAAGCATACATAGCAGTATTTGTTTGTTTCTCCACAAAGGCTGTCCATCTGGAACTTGTCGGAGATTTAACGACTGCAGCATTCCTTGGAGCATTACAGCGATTTATAAGTCGTCGCGGGAAGTGTCAGACCCTATACTGCGACAATGCAACAAATTTTGTTGGCGCCAGTAACCAATTGAAGGAGTTAAAGGAAACAATCCACTCACAGCAGGCTAAGAACTCCATACTTCAGCTGTGCAATACGAAGGGTGTTCACTTTAAATTTATTCCACCAAGATCCCCTCACTTTGGTGGATTATGGGAAGCTGCAGTAAAGTCGGCAAAAACGTTGTTATTAAAAAATGTGTCCACTGCAAACCTCACCTTTGAGCAGTTGAGCACTGTCATAACAAATGTCGAGGCAGTATTAAATTCTCGCCCACTTATTCCAATGTCGAATGATCCTAATGACTTTACAGTTCTTACACCAGGTCATTTATTGATTGGAGAAGCACTAGTCGCTCAACCAGACCCAGAACCACTTAGAATAAAATCACTACCTGAACAATGGGAACTGGTGCAGCGACTCAAGCACACATTCTGGACGCAATGGTCCAGAGAATATTTAACAAGCCTGCAACAACACTCAAAATGGAAACAGGCCCATAAAAATGTAAGAGAAGGCATGATGGTTATTGTCAAGGAAGACAATGTGCCTATGCTTCAATGGCCTATAGGACGAATAATAAAAATTTATCCAGGTCAAGATGGATATGTGCGAGTTGCAGACGAAAAAACTGCAACAGGAGTTTTTAAAAGAGCAATCCATAAGCTTGCTCCACTATTCCGTCAAGAAGATCCAGGAGAAAAACGCAAGGAAATTAATGAAGAAGATGCTGAAGAAGAAACAAAGGAAGATCAAGAGCCAAAAAGACGAAAGAGCCCATCCTTACCAATGATATCGATGCCATTATTAATCTTGCTGCTTCTATTACCATTAGCCATCGCCGGTCCAATTAACATAACCAGGTTTGGTTCTAGGTCAGGAATTTATTACGAAAAAATTGGATCTACTCGACTAGCAACTGCAGAATGGACAATCGTAGCTTATTATGATTTAAAGCCGTATCTCGAAGATGTAAGGACATTTTACACGGGGACACTTAAGGTTGGTCAAATGTGTTCACATATACAACCAGTTCAAGCATGTGATGCTGTATATAAATTTTCAACACGTTTACGAAGAAATAAAAACTGAAAATGATTTACTCCACATGTCAAGAATACGTCGTTCTCCCTTGGACATAGTGGGAAATATTGCCAACAGTTTATTTGGCGTATTAGACACAGAGTATGCCAAGAAGATGTCATCAACTATTCAAAAGGTGAAATCGAATGAAGATTACATTTTAGAATTAGTTAAGAATCAGACTTCAATAATTGATTCTACGATAAACATCATGAAACGAGATGAAGCTACCATCGATAAACGGATTAAAATAATGACTCAGCAAATGGAGGATATAGCCAATGCTCGTCTAGATTCTCTCAAAGCCTTTCAATGGTATATTGCATTGACAAATCAATTATCCATATTGGCGGCAAATCTTCAAAGAATTCAGACAGAGATTTCACATGTTCTGACAAACGTCCATCACAATGAAATTAGCCCACTGCTCGTTTCTCCCAAGCAACTTCGACAACATTTAAATAAATTAAAAATTCACATGCCTCAAGGAAAAATGCTTCCTCTCATCAACGATGATATACTTCAATTATATAAGTTAATGAGGGCAGAAGCAAAGGTGGTAAAGGATTATGTAATCTTTAAATTAACACTGCCATTATTATCAACACAGTTATTTGAAATATATAACTTAATTCCAATACCGGTAATCATCAACAATAAAATGATTTCCCTTGATATTGAATTTCCAATCATGGCTGTGAATCAACATCGAGATCAATTCATAACTATGTCATCAGGTGAATTTGATCTTTGTAATTCAATTAATGACGAAGAGTATATTTGCTCAGATAAGCAATCCATGTTTTCTATTGAAAATCATTGCGAGTTTCAAATGTTTAATAACAAATCATCGTCATTGTGCCAAACCAAAAGTTCGACGAAATCATTCTCATGGCAAAGATTAAGAACAAAAATCAATGGATATTTTCAATTAAATCACCGATGGAGTTATCAGCAGTATGTGATGATCAATTATCAACAATTACAATTGATAATATCGGACTTTTATCCTTGGATCCGAAGTGCACTCTAAGAAATCCTTTTCTGAGTGTAATTGGTCATCAGGTAACCTCTACTGGAACATTGAAGTTATCGTATGCTCGATTTGGCAGTCTGAATGAATCTTCAACACCGCTTCCTAAAGTTTCACACCCAAATAATTCATTGAAGCTAAGTTATAATGAATTAAATGAGCTCAGTAAAGAATTGATTCCGAGAATAAAAATAAAAATGCCAAACGAGATCGTCGATATACAACATCACCACATAAGTTCATATGTCGCCCTAATTTTATCACTTGGGGTGATAATATTTTATGTATGGAGACGTTTCCAAAAGAGATCACATCATTTAACTTCGCCATCGTCAAAGAACATCGACTTACCAGAGAAGCCAGCGTTAACCAACTCCCCAAGAAGACATCACCAGACACCTGTATCCGACGCCTTTGATATCAATATTGGATGATGTTGAACACCTGTTCAACGGCCGGGAGTATGTTAGCGTACCACTTGAGTCGCTAAGCCACTTGACGTTCACGGACAGCGCCAGCTCTGCCTGAGCTACCTTTTCTATTTTTACTAACCCTAGCGTATTAACTCCTTGTGTGGGAGACAATTATGATGACTCTGTACCTTTGTATATCTTAGAACATAAGCAATGCAATGTATTTTTAACTAACAGCCCCATACCACTTCTTTGCTATGGTGCCCCCCTTGACTCTGAAAAACGTGTATATAAACCCGACCTTTTGCCCTGATAAAATCAGTACTCAAGCAATACTTGTGTATTCAACTACTCTGCGTTCTACGAGTGAGCATCGCTGTGTCTTTGGCCCTCATACGCATGATCCCTCCGAGTTAAACCAATTTAAGTGTTGGTTTAGCAACCTATCGTCACTAGAGTATGTTCTAGGGGCAACCATTCCTATAAATAATAAAAAATAAAACTACAAACAAATAATAATAATAAAAAAATAAATGTTTCGAGGAGATGCCACTTCCCACTTCGGCCGTTTCTATTAATTTAAAATAAAAAAGGCCTAGCTTTCGTTTTAAGATCGTGTACTTCTAAGCTTTAGACAAGAACGAGAGAAGAGAATAGTAGGTGTTGTACAATGTTCGTTTTTTAGGTTTTACATTCGTAGTGTTAAATTAACATGGTGCTGTTAGCGCAACCCAGATGCTGTTAGCAAACTACGTTACATTTAGAAATTGATAATAAACAATTAAATTTAGGCGTTCTGTTGCGAACAGAGATCTTAAACCTGACACATAGGGTTTTAATACATAAACAAGATAAAATAATTGCGATATTGTGTCGAAAAAGATCAAACATTTATTATCATAAACATTTTTTAAACTTGCCAAAGCCTTCTCGAAATTACTGTACGAAATTTGAAACGCCTTTACAGTTCCTACAGCGTCATTGGTTAAATAGGAAATCAAATGGTTGACTTTCTCCACGTTGCTTAGAGAAGAGTCATTGTGGTCCAAACTCTCAAAAAGGCTTATGAAATTTTTAAATTTAGCATGCTTTCCACTAAACTTGGGAAGGTTGAGCTATCCCCTTAACAAATTTTTGGCTGCTCGTTTTCTTTCATTACTGACCGATATAAGGCCCTTAATACATATACCCTCAACCGACTATCTTAAGAGAGTATATACCTTTTTTTGTCGAAAAAAAGGGAAAGTTTGGATTTTTTATGTATGTAACAATTGTTTTTATTAAAGTAATGATTAAATTTTCTGATAGTTTAGATTATTGACAAAAAAATTTTGAAAAAATATTTAATAGTTTTTAAGGTGTGGCTGTTTCCCTTAAACGCCTTTTTTTAAGAGCCTTGCGGTGATAATTCCCCAGGACAAGCGGGTCAACTGAAACCGAAAAAATAAAAATATTTACGTTTTTAAAATTTTTGTTTTGTGCATATGGGAACGTTTTATGCAAAAAATTACGTTTTTGGACGCTAAAATTCTTACAAAACTAATAGATAGATAGATCGGCAAAAAAAAAATTTCTACATGAAAAAACTATCTTTCAAGTACTAATAAAATTCATTACGAACATTTAAAAAAAATTTGAGCGAAATCGGTTCAGTAGTTTTTTGCAATCAATATCACCGCAAAGTCATTTTTTAAAAAACACCATTTTGGGATATTCGCGTTCAATGTTTCAAGTCCGGGTTTGTGCGAGGACGAGGCGCGCGGCTAGGAGAGCTGTTACTGCTCAAATCTCTATGAAAATTTGGGAAAATGTTCTTAAAAAGTTGTTCTTTAAGATAAAGCAAACAAAAATTTAGATTTTTTGAAAATGAAAAAGGTATACACCCCCTTAAATCATTGTTTGGGTTAAGTATATCTATGTCTCCCTGGATACCCATTAATTTGTCACAGTAGGTTTTGAGAAGTTTCATGCGGTATGCCAATTTGAATTGATGAAGAGAAATTGTTTTTTCCTCTAGTGCTGTTTTCATCCGCTTTTTGTCATTTGCATTGCGGACAGTAATTTTGTATTTGCCCTTGGAACAACTTCCTTTATAATTGCTTCCTTTCCAGATGCTTCCATCTCTTTTACAATCATTTTAAAAATATTGAAAGTTAATTTAATAAGAGAGAATGCAAATACGAATATATTACACAAGGGTCAGTGATTTGGGTTCCAATTGGCGAGATCGGGCATTAATTTTTGGCACTGAATACCTGGTTATTCGGACGTTAAAGCACTATAATCAGCGCAAACATGTGGCCCTTACGACACCAAGCAGTGCTTGTGACGCGCGGAGCCCTATTACCCAATGGGCGTAAAAACAAGATCGCGAGAAGTGAAAAAAACAAGCGGACAGACTAAGTTAGAAATTCGTACGAGACTAATACTAATACTACTTTTGTGCTAAGTAAGATAAAAATAATGCTTTTAGGCTTGGCAAAGAGTCGGTAGTAGAAATAATAATAGAAATAATAGAAATAATAGTCTATTATAGTCGTTACACAGTACTCTAATCGGTTCATGCATATCATAGTTAGATCTACAAATATTTATAGTAAGAGGAACATAGTTCCTGGTAATTCTATTAGGCACGGAGAAGTTTATGCAACCCAGTAACTCGGGACTTTCCACATCCTCGTGAATAAGTTTATAGATAAAAGTTATGCCAAGCATCGTTCTACGGTTTACTAAGGATGGTAGTTAAATTAGGAGAAGTCTACTAGAGTAGTTAAGGCCCCGTAGAGCAAATAATAAAAAGTTCTTTTGCACAGACTGTATCCGGTCTATATGTACACCATACTGAGGACTCCAAACTGCTGAACAACACTCCAGGATTGGACGGACTAGTAAAATGAACAGATTCTTTGTAACATAGGGATCATCGAATTCATTTTACCACCTTTTAATAAATCCAAGTATTCCCCTGGCTTTATTTACCATAGAAGTAATATGGTCACAAAACTTAAGTTTTGGGTCAAGAAGGACGAAAAGGTCATTGAAAATTTAACACTGTTTTGTATTAACGAACGCGAAACTTGTGACTGCAGGGAAAATTGATTTTTATTCTTTGGCGACGAAGCGACGAAAAGGAGTTTGCTCAATGATGTTCGAATAACAACTGACTTTTAATTTCAATATATAAACGCTTAAACCTAACTTAACGAAGGGGGCGAGAGACGGGGCGAGAGACTGTGCTCCCGCTCCCGCCTTACACTATTCAACAAATTAAAAAACGCAAAGTGCGCGAACACCGCCCCCTCTAAAGGACCGCCGTCTTCAGCATGCCACAGGCAGCACCGCCAGCCTATGGACCGCTTGCCGATACGTCGCATCCTTCATCCTCACGTCCGCCACTCGGACTTTGGCGTCAGCGCCGACGTGCACCGCCACGATCCGCCCGATCATCCACTGTCCTCGGCAACGACGACGAGAGCTCCCACGTCGACGTTTGGAACCTCCTGGTGCCACTTGTTTTTCGCCTGGAGGCTCGAGACGTACTCCCGGGACCAACGCTACCAAAACCTGTACCTGAGACACGAAACACTGCGCCATCGTCGTAAGCAGGTTGGGCTGACTTGGTCCGGGAGCGCTGCTGAAGGTGGAGCTAGGAGGGGCCCGCCGATCAGGAGATGGCTTGGGCTTAGGGCTTCGCCGTCGTTGGGATCCGTGCTGATCGCTCCGAGGGGCCTGGATTTGTGCACGGCCTCCACGCTGGTGAGGAGAGTTCCGCCCTCCTCCGCGGTTAGGATGTCTTCGCCGACCGTCCGAAGAAACATGTGCTTTGCAGACTTTACACCTGACTCCCAAAGTCCGCCGAAGTGAGGTGCTCTGGGCGGTATGAACGCAAACTCGCATCCTTTTCTTGATGCGAATGTTGTGATACCGCCCCCTGCTCCTCCAGACGGACCCGGAACTCTCTCATGTGGCGATCGGCTCCGACGAAGTTCGTCGCGTTGTCGCACCACACCTTCTCCGGAATACCGCGTCGACTCACGAACCTTTGGAATGCCAACAAAAACGCATCAGTGCTGAGGTCAGACACTAACTCTAAGTGGACCGCTTTGGACGCAATTCATACAAACAATGCCACGTATGATTTGTACGGTGGCTTACCACGGATACGATGCGTTGTGTTAAATGGGCCACAAAAATCAACACCACAGATATTAAAAGAGCGGTGAGCTCGAAGTCTGTCTGATGGCAAGTTCCCCATGATTTGCGTCAAGAGTTGCGGCTTGCACCGAAAGCAACGAATGCAAGAACGAACTGTTCTGCGGCAAACTTCCTGCGCATTAACCAACCATATCTTTTCTCGCAACAGACTAACAAGAGCTCGAGGGCCAGCATGACAATTTGTAAAGTGCAGGTAGGACACGTACGTTTTAACAAACAGTGAGCCTTTCGACAACAACAACGGGAATTTGGCTTCGTACGGGATAGGAGCATTTAATAACCGACCCCCAACTCGCAGCAATGTCGAGAAACACCAATCTAATTTTTTCTCCTGGAGAAAGGGGCTTAGTTTTTGTATATTCGTTGCTACCGGTTTATTTTTCCGAATTTTACCAATGTCGTCACTGAACTCGTGAGATTGGATCACTTCCACTATTTTCTCGAACGCAAAATTCAGTTCTCTTGGTGTAATACTTTTTTCTTTGAATAAACCGTAAGACCCACACGAAAACCCTTAGAAAAGGATTCTATTTTCTGAAGCACATAATTGCGCTCTGGGATTACCACAAGCGCCAATGCTGATTTGCGTAATTCCATCGACACAACATCAGCAGGTACTTCGAACGACGGCCCAGCGAACCAAATGGGAGCTGTAAGTTCCTCAACGTTACATCCGCGTGACACGATGTCCGCTGGGCTTACTTTCGTGGGGACATGTCTCCAGATTGCTTTTTCCGACCACTCTTGAATCTCCGCAACTCGGTTTGAGACAAAAAATGACAACGACGAAGGATGCGTTTTGATCCAATGCAAAGTGATCTCCGAATCCGTGCAGAGGAACACTTTTGTAATCGGAAAATTAAGCAATGGTCTTACACGCATGGTCTTACGCACAACTCAAGGCGAGGCAAAGTTTTCGTCTTAAGGGGAGCTACTTTGGATTTTGCTATCAGTAAAGATTCTTTTAAACCTTCAGCGGTACTAGTGCGAACGTAGATGCACGCTCCATATGCTTGCATGGAAGCGTCAGCGAAACCATGTATTTCTGCCGGGACTTTGGAGTCTGTATGAACGAATCGCGATACCTTGATCTTGGGCAGCTGCAACAGCGTTTCCTTAAAAGCTTCCCAAGATGTCTGCAGTTGCATCGGCAGCGACTCGTCCCAGTCTAACTTTCGAAGCCACAGTTCCTGCAAAAACATTTTTGCCCTAGTCACTAGCGGACACAATAGGCCAAGCGGATCGAAAAGTCGGGCAGTCACCGACAGTATGTTTCGTTTTGTCGCACGAAGATCCAGGAAAGAGTCATCCAACCGAAATTGAAAGTAATCTTTACCCGGAAACCAAACCACGCCAAGGGTTTTAGTTACGTCTGAGTCTGCCGTTAGCGGCATGACAGCGCTTTCAGATGCGGACAACTCTGGGCAGTTAGAAAACCACTTTGCCAATTCAAATCCTGCCTCTTGCAATACCTGAGAAACTTCGTCTCGAAGGCTTAGCCGGTCCTCAACGTATCTGGCGCCAGTCAACAAATCGTCAACATAAAAGTCATTCTGAATGACCTTAGCGGCTTTTGGACACGAATCCTGCGCGATCTCTCCAAGCCGCATTAAACACCGAATCGCCAGATAGGGTGCTGGCAAAGTTCCATAAGTCACGGTGTTCAGCTTGAAGATTTTTAGAGACTCAGATGGATCTCGTCTCCACACTATGAGCTGAAAGTTTCGGTCAGCTTCGTCAACCTTTACTTGACGATACATCTTTTTTACGTCTGCTGCAAGCGCAAACTTGTGCAGTCTGAACCGAAGAAGGGTCGAATACAGCTCCTCTTGAATGGTGGGGCCAACCATCAAGATGTCATTCAACGCGATCTGCCTCGATGTACGGCTCGAGGCGTCGAATACCACTCTCAACTTTGTCGAGGTGCTTTGAGGTCGCAGCACTCATTGGTGCGGAATGAAATAGTGCAAACTGTCTGGAATTTTATTGTTAGTGGAAAACATGTGGCCCATGGCTTCATATTCTTCCATGAATTCCAGATACATCTTTTTTAAAGAAGGATCTTTGGATAATCTTCTTTCAAGCGACAAAAATCTACGTTTCGCAACTTCATATGATGAACCAAGAGTGTTTGGGTCAGATTTGAACGGCAAACGAACCGAAAATCTTCCGGACGACAATCTTTGAGTATTTTTCTCAAAGTGTTGCTCACAAAGTTGCTGCTCAGGAATATGGACCTTGGCCTTGGGCGGCAAGTCCCCCACAGACCAAAATTTGTGCAGGGTTGTGTCTATTGACTCCAACACTTCCTCCTGGCAGCTGAGATGTACCAACTTTTCAGCATATCTTATTTTTCCTGAGGCACATCTCCCTGACACAATCCAGCCGAGAACTGTTTTCTGCAAAATGGGAAACTCCTTGCTTTATCTGGCCGACTGACAATAGTTCAAAGAACGAGTCTGCGCCTATAAGCATGTCTAATTTTTGGGGCTTGAAGAAGAATGGATCTGCCAATTGAATATTTTCAGGCACCCTCCAGCCGCTGGTGTTCACCGTTTGATCCGGATGATAACCAGAAATATTTTTTGATATGTAAAATTCGGACGACAATTGACTGCTACCCACTCGCGACTTGACTATAGTGTGTATTTTCTTGGTTGCTTGAGCATTAGTTCCACCAATGCCCCGCAAGCTCAAACACACGTCCTCTCTCTTAATCTGAAGTCTCTGAGCGAGCTCGTCGGTCACAAAATTTACTTGTGAACCAGAATCGAGCAACGCTCGAGCCAAAACCAAATCGCCACTTTTTGTTTGGACTGTGGCAAGAATAACTCTATCCGATGCAGTTGCATGTAAAACATGCGAAGTGGATGGAGTATTCTGCAAGAGCGTGGTCTGAGGAGGAGGTGGCAACGCGAGATTTGATGGCGAATAAATGTGCAGCAATGTGTGGTGTGAGGACTTACACACCCTGCATCTCTTCGATTTGCATCTTTTTACCGTGTGGCCCTTACGGAGGCAGTTAATGCATAAGGGAGCCTTTTTTGCGAAATCGAATCTTTGCTAAACTGTTAGGGTAGCAAAAGCAGTGCAATTCCCTACTTGATGTTCTGCTGAGTTGCAAAACACACATACTTGGCGGTCGTTCATGGCAGCAACAAACGAAAAACTCCTGTTTCCATTCTTCTTTGGATAAGCCTGGCTCTGCTGAACAATTTTTGGCTTACACGCTTCTTCGGCAACTATATGCTGATAGCGCTTGTTCAGGGCCGACTCACACTCGCTCCAAAGGGGAAGCGAGGTATAATCTAATAGTTCTTCCCATTTTCTTTTAGTTCCTGCATCGACTTTGCCCATTACTAGATGGATGAGGATGGCATTCGTAATACGTTTGTCATCCCCAATGGACAAAAGAGAATCGTACAGCGCTGTGACTGTGTCGATCAGGTTTCTCAAGGCGGTATCTGATAGCTGGGAAATCTTTGGCAGATTAAACAGTGTCGATATATTGTCAAAGAAAATTAAACAATTATTATTGTACACCCGCCTTAGGCTAGCCAGAGCTTTTGAATAATTATCCGCGGTAACTTGGAATGCCCTGACTGTTCCTAGCGCGTCTCCAGCCAAACACTATATTAGATGGTTGAATTTTTCGATATCGTGCAGCGTGTCATCTTTGTCACCAAAAGTTTCGAAAAGGCTTATAAAATTTTTAAATTTGGAATGTTTTCCGCTGAAGGTTGGAAGAGCGACGCTCGGCAAACGGCATTTGCGCGTTGCCGGCGAAGCGGAATTGTCAACGCTCTTACGCTTTGTTTCCGCAATTAGGGAAATTAGCAACGATTTTGCTATTATCGCAGTCTCTTCCGGCTCTTCGCGGTACTCATCATCTCCATCTTTCGCTTCAATTTTATTTTGTATAAGCGAAGCATTTTCGATGTGCGTATTTAGGATTTTAAATCGACATTCTAACTCAACCAAATTTAAAGAGAATCGACCCTCATTTAAATATCTTTGCGTTCGCTCTATACTCCTCATATATCCATCTCGTTGGTTTTTCAACTCTTCGATTTCCTTTCTGTTCCTTTCTGATTTTGGCATTTTTTTTTGTCGTATAGAAGATTTTTAAATTTAATTTATTTTAGTTTTTTTTTTATAATGTATGTAAGTCTGTAAATGCCGTTTTTTAATTTATTAAATTTAAATAATAATAACCAACGAGAGGAATAAGCTGAACGCAAGCAGTGTAGGGGAGTTATTTAAAATGAATTAATGAATTATTTTAAGGAATCCTAATTTATTTTGATAATTCTATAATTATAATATCCGGGCGCACGTAGTGTAGGGAAGCACACGCCAAGCTCAAACACCAAAAAAACGAACAAACGCAGCGGCAACGCTTGCACCGTTGCAGCGATCGAAAACGAAAACGACAAAAGAGAACTCGAAAGAACGGGCTGCGTTATCTGTGTGTGTGTATGTGTGTACGGCTGGCGGTGCTCAACGCAATGCTAACGGAGAATGATGCACTGACCGCTAAATAAGGGCAACGAATATTTAAAACTGACGCTTAAAAGCGCGGGAAATGGCGAAAAGCGAGGGACATTTGAAGAAAATGCGCGGCAGAAAATTTGCCGGGGATTTAATTCTGGAATTATAATTTTTTACAATTCTCAACTTTTACCTTTTTAATTTTTTTGCAATGCTATAATTGGTGTTCACTACGACGAGAAATGGGGGATTTATATTTAAAAAAAAAAACCAGGATGCCGACAAATATTTATTTGATTTTGGTCCAAAGCGATTCACTTATTTATGTATGTATGTATAATTCGAAATATGTAAATATGTATGGATGTATGTATATATCAGAATTATAATCGTTAGTACATGAAAATTTTATTTATTTCTTGGTTAGAATGCTCGCTATCTACCGAATTTTTCACACGAATGCAAAAAGTTGAAAAATGGGCCAAAACACAATTTATGACACGCCACAGATTAACTTTCAACTTTTAACACTCTATACCTGGTGGGACGATACACATACGTCGGCAACTTCCCTCTTCGAATCCATATGCCTTCCTTCGTATGCAGCAATTGGCGACAAGCAGCGGCAACAACAACTTCTGGTCCAGTTAACGAACTGCAGCGGTCAAATTGTCCAGCGGCAGCAACGACGAATTAAAGTCTGTAGGCAGGAACTGGCGACAAGCAGCGGCAACAACAAATTTACTGTTTTAAAAGCCGGCGCGATTTATTGTTTTTAATTTTGTTTGCTTCACCAAAAAAAATACACTCGAATTCCACTGCAAATCACGTCGGGGTCATCATGAAAATTTAACACTGTTTGGTATTAACGAACGCGAAACTTGTGACTGCAGGGAAAATTGATTTTTATTCTTTGGCGACGAAGCAACGAAAAGGAGTTTGCTCAATGATGTTCGTATAACAACTGACTTTTAATTTCAATATATAAACGCTTAAACCTAACTTAACGAAGGGGGCGAGAGACGGGGCGGATTCGCGAGAGCGATTATATCTTTATTGTGCTTCCGCTCCCGCCTTACACTATTCAACAAATTAAAAAACGCAAAGTGCGCGAACAGTCATCAACATGCGTAATTCTATACAACGCACAACCGCATATTGTGGGATCACCCGAAAAAGTGTCAGTACTTTACCTTGGCGCTATTTAATTCCAAAAGATTTTCAGTTTTTTTTTGAAAAGCATTAAAGGTTCGATTGTAAGTTACTGCGAGAAAAGTTCGCGTAGTAACAGACAGACGGACAGACAGACGGACATGCTTATATCAACTGCCATCCTGATCAAGAATATATATACTTCATAGGGTCGGATTTGTCTTTTTCACTGCGTTGCACACTTTTGACCAAAATTATAATACCCTCTCTATAAAAACATACATAAAATAGAACGTATTCAAAAACATTGCCAAAGAGAACAATTAAAGAAAAATCAAAAGAAAGATTAAAGATTGGTAACAAGTATCAAAATATTTGATCTGACTACGATCTAATTTAATAACAGTAAAACAAAAGTATAATTTGGATGTTTCAGTTCCGACTATATTAAACACTCATATGGCAGTTGAAACTGGTGATGAACCCGAATCAACAGAATCCGTAGAAACGGACTCAATAGATTTTGATTTTGCTAACTCTAAAATAGAAGGGCAAGACTTTCACAATCTTACTATTCCAGCTGTTTTAATGTCAGATCAAGATAACAGAGATTCTGATACTAACTCAAGTAAAACAGAGCCAAAATTTTCAACAACAACAGAATGGCACACTCTAATATTGATTTTATTATTACTGCATCCAAGCTTATACCAGTTTTCGATAGTAAACCTGAAAGATGCATTAGAAATAATAGAATCAATAAAAGTAGAACACGAAGAATTAGCTGTTTCAATAATAAAAACAAAGCTAATTGGTGCTGCCAGAAATCTATTCGGAAATGAAACTACAGTAACTGAAGTTATTTCCCGATTAAAATGCAAATGTCAAAGGCGATAATGCAGAAGTATTGGCAGCAGAACTGTTGAGCCTACAACAACGCAATAAAACTGCTAACCAATACACAGTGGAGGTTAAGCAGATGACAAAAGCTTTAGAAAGGGCGTATGTGATGGTTTAAACCTGGAGTTGGCCAGAAGTACTCAGCATAAAGTCAAAGCAATGACTAAAAACTGCCCAATCGATAAGGTAAAACTTATCATGCAAGCTGCCACCTTCAATACAATGAATGAAGCTATATTAAAATTTGTATATAGTTGCTCAGAAGCAACTGGACAGTCAAACACTGTCCTATACTACAGAAAATATCCACAGCACGACGATAACCAAGGACGTGGAAATCATATCGCCAACTTTTGTGGTTATCGTAATTACCACAACAACAACAATAATGGCCACAATAGCAATGGGGGACGAGGCCATTATAGAGGAAACTATAGAGGCCGTGGAAACTCGAGGCCACAACAAAAATTATTAGCCAATAGTAGCCAAAATACATCGGGAAACAAAAATGCAACAGTCAAATAGACTTCAATCCATCGAAGATTGGCTTATAATTAGACTTTAAAATTTCCAATTCATGTTCTAATAGCTCACAGTTCTGCCGATAAATCAATAATTCTATTTATTCGGACATTGATTCACTATGATCAGTTACGACACCAAGCAGTGCTTGTTACGCGCGGAGCGCTATTACCTAATGGGCGTAAAAACGAGATTGCGAGAAGTGACAAAAGACAATATAGAAGCAGACAGACTAAATTTTGAGCTAAGTAAGATAAAACTAATGCTTTTAGGCTTTGCAAAGAGTCGGTAGTAGAACTAAAATGGTATAGTCTATTATAGTCGTTACATAGTACCATCCATATCGGTTCATCCATATCATAGTTGGATCTACAAATATTTAAAGTAAGAGAAACATACATAGTTCTTGGTAATTCTATTAGGCACGGAGAAGTTTTTGCGACCCAGTAACTCGGGACCATCCACATCCCGTAATATGTTTATAAATAAAAGCTGTGCCAAGCATCGTTCTACGGTTTAATAAGGATGGTAGATTAATTATGAAAAGTCTACTAGAGTAGGATGGTAAAAGGGCTAGCATTCCAGTGAAGGCACCGTAGAGAATATAATAAAAAGTTCTTTTGCACAGACCGTATCCGGTCTATATGTACACCATGCTGAGGACCCCAAACTACTGAACACTACTCCAGGATTGGACGGACTAGTGAAATGAACAGTGTCTTTGTAACATAGGGATCATCGAATTCCATTGACCACCTTTTAATAAATCCAAGTATTCCCCTGGCTTTATTCACCATAGAAGTAATATGGTCACAAACCTTAAGTCATCAACATGCGTAATTCTAGACAACGCACACCCACCCAACGTATACGTGGCATATTGTGGGTTCACCCGAAAAAGTGTCATTAATTTACTCTTAGCGCTATTTAAATATCACTTTTTAAGATTTTTACTTTTTTTTGAAAAGCATTAAGGTCCGATTGTAAGTCTAAACTGCTGGAAATTTCGTTATATTGCAGGCATAACTTAACATACATAAGGACATACGGCCTTGTCAAGACTAGAGGCTAAATAAAGTAAAAAGAATTGGGCCCAGATGGCTCCTTGTGGGACGCCTGAAGTAAGTCGGATCAAATTAGAGATCGAGTTTCTAAAAAGCAATCGTTCAGTCCTACCACTTAATTAACTTGAGATCCATCTTAGAAGATCACATGGAAACCTTAATAAGTCTAGCTTTAATACAAGAAGCGAGTGATTTACTGAATCAAACGCTTTACTAAAATCAGTGTAAACTACGTCAGTCTGCATGTTCTTTCTAAAGCCATTTATTACAAAAGACGCCCCAAGAGGTTTGTCGACGTAGATCTTCGCCTTATAAATCCATGTTGACATGGAGATATAATCGATCTACAAAGATGCTGCAAGTGGGGTGTAATTCCGTTTTCGAAAAGCTTTGGGATGGAGAATGATTTTCATATGCCTTTGTAATTAGTTGTATTCAATTTATTTCATTTCTTATGAGGGAGAATAACAAATGACTCCTTCCAAATAAGTAGGAAATGAGAAGTTTTTAAAGACAAGGTAAACAAATTGTGCAGAGGTCTACACAGAGTTTCAGCACAGTATTTAAGCACGCAGCCTGGAACTCCGTCCGGACCCGGTGAATAGACTGATTTAACTTTATGGAGATCCAAGAGAAGGGAGCTTTCGCTTAACCTCGGACAAAGAATCAAGTTCGACTTTGATGTGGCGTTTGAATAAGACGGATTTGGACGGGCTGAAACAGAATATGTTATCTGGAAAAACTGGGCAAATAGATCGGCAATTGCCTGATCAGAATTAGAGTTTTCGAATGATAGCGCTGCAGGATAACAGGCTGATTTACGCTAAATGTTATCAAAATTATAAAACTGTTTTGGATCTTGTGTAAATTGGATCCTACAACGTGTCAGATAGAATTAATAACACCGGGAGTAAGCACGGTAAAATTGGACCGAGCCTTTAAACACACATTTTAAATTTATTGAAAAGTCTGGACTTCATATTTTTTAGGTGTGACAACTCCTTATTAAATCACCGAGGTTTATTTGAAATTGACGTATAGTACTTTATAACGGAGCACACAGATACAAGAAGGAATTAAATGCATTATAAAAAATATTAACGGCCTCAGCCATGTTAGTGCATGATTTTTCCACACTTTCCTTGAGAGTAAAGCTAAGTTGCTGCGCCGAAAGCAGTTGCGCCGAAATCCACAAGCCAGGTTATGTTCGCACGAAAAACAAGAACAAGTGCCGAAACGACGAAAATGCGAGTTTAAACGTAAACTGCTAGCCGTAGTCCCTGCTCGGGCGCCATGAAAATCCAGAAGATTTTTCTCGGACAATTTAAAACAAAAAAGGCGAAGAAGACGCAGCAGTCGTTTCAAATATTTAATGCGCTGGCGCAGCCAACGATTCTCATCGATAATGAGCGACCGACTCACACGAGCAGTCAGTGCCAGTACAAAAAAGAGCATATCAGTATAAGAGTTCGGCGCTCAGCTATATGGAAAGCTTGTATTACATCTTGATTGCTTACATTTCTCTAATCCATAACTTCATGTTTACATTCAATTTCATTTTTATTTATATTCCCCTAGGCTGGTTGTCTCCAGTAACAATAATAGATAAATTGTTTATTCAAAAACTTTGGTCGACAGCGCAAAAGTGAGTTCAAAACAGATGCCAATGAATGTAAGGCCTTTTTTTTCTGAATGCACAACATCTTGAGAATATTGTGTTTAAATTTTAGATTTATCCGAGTAAAACTTCCGAAGTTATGGGCAATTTAACGTAGGTAAGTTAGCTCGTTTTGTATTCGATTTGGGTGTCCAAAACTTTAAATCGCTCTCCTGAAAAGTTGCCATTTTAAAGTCGGTGTACATGATCCTGCAACATCCACAATGTTCAATATTTTTGAATGCAAATTTAAATGTTGTATGGGAAAACAAAAATTTTATTGAGACTCTTCGTATTGCCAATAAAAATTAGTACAAAAAATTACCGATTTTGCAACGAATTAACTATACCCACCCACAAAATTCTCACCATTTTATCTGGTTGTACTATGATAACAGACAACAAAATTTTAATATACAAAAATACATGTCTGTACACTTGAAGACCCCAAAACAGTAATTTTACCACCTTCGAGAAGTTGTCGGGGTAGCAAGGATCTTTTCTATCACACATAAAAACAGTTCTCACGATCAGGTCAGATGTCCGCAGCAATGCGTGGGTAAGTAGATAAGTAGTTTTACGAATATCATGCTAGCTATCTAAGCTAGGACTTATACAAATAAAATTTGTTTGAAATTATAACTCAACAAATGTGGGCCTCTTTTATTTATATCGTTTTAACACCATTTCTCGCAGGACCCATAAAAAAATGTATCGCCAAGTAATGGATTACGAATCTGAACGAAACATATAGCTCATAGTAGGAAGACGAGATCCTTCTGAGTCTCTGAAAACCTTTAAGTTAGATACCGTTTTTGGCGATCAGGTGACTTCATGAAGCTAAAGACTTAGATGTGTCTTTTTTGACCGCCAAAGTGAAAGAAGCTCCCCTCAAAACGAATACTTTGCCTCTTCTTGAGCTGTGCACAGCTTATCTTTATAATTGTGTCAAGCCTTGCTAAATTGTCCCATTGACAATTTTTTCCTATAGACAGACTCCGAGATCACATTACACTGGACTAAAACCGATCCTTCGTAGTTGTCGGTTTTTGTATCAAACCGGGTCGCAGGAGTGGTCGGAGAACGCAACTCGGAGACACTGCCTATCTTGCTGGACTCAGAAATTAATTGGCCTGCAAATCAACATTTCGAACTGCCGGCCGCAGTAGGGTCGATGGGAATCGGCATTAGCTCCCGTAGTCAGCCCAAATTATCTACTTCAGAAAATTGAAAACTTTTCGTCCCACCTGATGTTGCTAAGAGTTTTCGTATGGGGTTTCCGCTTTATTAAAGGGTGTAGAAAAGGGTCGAAGACCTTTGAAAAAAGTATTTCCCCAAGAGAACTTTTGAGAAAATGGTTGAAGTTATCCAATTTCACGAATTCAGTGACGATATTAGTAAAATTCGGAAAAATAAACCGGTAGCGAAGAATATTCAAAGAGGCGAGACGACGAATATTCGTCTGCGAGAAAGTTTGGCTAGTCAATGCGCAAGAAGTCTGCCGACGAACAGTTCGCTCGTGCCTTCGCTCTTGACGCAAATCATAGGGAACTTGCCAGCAGATAGACTTCGCCCGTTTAACATCTGTGGCGTTGATTTTCGTAGCACAACGTATCGTATCCGTGGTAAGCAAGTCGTACGTGGCCTTGTTCGTCTGTTTTGCGTCCAAAGCGGTCCACTTGGAGCTTGTGTCTGACATAATCACTGAAACTTTTCTATTGGCTTTTCAAAGGTTCGTGAGTCGTCGCGGGATACCGGAGAAGGTGTAATGCAACAACGCAACCAACATCGTCGGTTCTGATTGGCAAATGAGGGAGGAGGAGAGAGGCGGTATAAAAATATACACATAAAAAAAAGAATGCTAGTTTTTTTCATACCACCCAGAACAATGCACTTCCGCGGACTTTTGGAGGCAGGTGTGAAGTCTCTTGACCGTGAAGCAGCTCGGAACTCTTCTCACCAGTGGAGGGCGTGCCTAAGAGGAACCCCCCATTCTCGATTTTAAAATATTTGTTTTATTTAATTCGACTCTATAACTATTCAATAATTTTCCTTTAAAATTTCAAGTGAAATTTTAAAAACTTTTGAAGATATAGCCGATTTATGGTGGAAGCGTCAGGCGACGGCGAGAGCTTCTCAAAACTTTAAACGCAGTTTTCTTGAAACAGTATTTTTACAGAAACAGTATATTTTGCACTTGATTTGTGGCTGAAAAAAGGAGATTTAAAATAGGAATTTCAAAGGTACGCCATTTTGTTCATTTTTGTGCAGAATTAATAATTCCTGTTCATTAAAAATTAAAGTGTAGTTTGTTTCTACTTTTAAGACTTTAAATAAATGGATGCAAAGTTACAAGCCTAAAAATATAATAATATGTACATTTACCAGCCCATTTAAAATCGTCAAAATTTGAATTCGAGAATGGAGCTCTGAGCAGCGACCCAAGCGACGGCGAAGCCCGCAACTCCGCATCTGCTAATCGGCGGGTCCTACCATCGGAAGCACTCCCGGACCAAGGGAACCTGTCATTCATGCGTTGCACAGGTCCCGGTTCATGGGTTTTAAGATAAATTATGTGAAGATTAAAATTACTGTTAAAGTGAACTCGGTCAACGCCACTCCTTTTCGTCGTCGCTTTTTTTTTCCTCACTTGATTATTAATCTATTTTTCGTGCGTTTTGCGGCATACTAACAATTCCCGATCTCTCTGTTGGAGGCTTTTGTCCAGGGAGATTTGGACATTTGGCGGAACTGAATAAGTCAACCCACTGGCCCCTCTCTTCGCCGGCAGACCTTTCGGTAAAAAGACAATTTTGGAGTTGCAGGTCGTGTCAATGAAACGGGAAGCCTGTTATCGATAGAAGGTCATCTGCTGCTAACATTTATAGCAGGAAGGAAATGAATTGGAGAATAGGAGACTACGGGGAAAAGTAAGGTTAGCTTTTATTTAAATAACGATATTTTCTGCAGCTTCGATTTTTCATACTTGTGTCCGATGCACCGTTTCCAATAACCTTAA
Organism: Drosophila fuyamai; assembly: GCA_018153365.1. Classification (NCBI taxonomy): domain Eukaryota; kingdom Metazoa; phylum Arthropoda; class Insecta; order Diptera; family Drosophilidae; genus Drosophila; species Drosophila fuyamai. The sequence continues at coordinate 28,059 of JAECXW010000449.1, read as the reverse complement.
TTCACCTTCTGTTATTACACATACGTCGATATTTTCAGAGATATTGTTACAAGGTCTCCTGCCTTACCTGAGCGAGCGTTGTCAGAGTCACAAAGATACCTGTTCGCAAAAAGATAGTACTTTTCGTAGAATTTCTGATGTCTCGACTAACCTCCGGATTTTAATTAAGCTTGGGCTACTTCTGTATATTCCTGTATCTAACTGAGAACGCACCAGCAGGGATTGCGATAGTGGGGGTCCGCACTGACGCGGAAAGACAAGATGCACAAGGTAGAGAATCCCGACTAGCATTTTTTATATGAGAGTATGAACAAATGGAATTTAGATGGTAGTTTAGGTGATTACTCGAGGAGAAAACGACGACATATAGGAATAATACGGGCCATGTACAAAATCTAAGTCCGCTTGGTGGGGAGTTTTTCTTTGAGAATTTTTCGATTTCTATTTACCTCCCTGTTACTCCAAACGGTTAGAAGAAGAAATTTGAACTCACCTACAGATGAAAGGAGAATCGTTCAAAACCTACCTGGTCGAACTCTGCAAAAAGATATAGAAATCAGGACCATGAAGACAAAGAATTATATCTAGCTTATGTAAACAATTGGTATAAAAGTTTTATTTGTTCAGAAAACTACAGGCCAAATTTACGAAAAGGCAAACAATCTACTGCGCAGTTTTTATATTCTTTGTTGACATTCTTTCTTATACATTTACATTAAAAAATAAATTGGTGTATTACAAAATTAGCGTAAACACGCTTAAACAAAAACTTAGTGATATAATTAAATCAAGTTGTTTAGGTCAGTGGACCACTGCATCGCCGCTGTTCACTAAGCTCTCCGAGCTTTCGAACTCGCCCCAGCGAGAGTAAAGCGGGCGGGAGCGCGGCTTTAGGTTTTAAGTCAATAGTCTCATGTATGCAGCCGAATAATGCACTTTGAATTATACCACGACGCCCCCGCCTTATTTTCTATTCGTCTCCATTTACGTTTGCGCCGTGGGAATTTTCTTGTGCCAACCAACTCTTTTTTGTGGCAGGATCGCCCCCCTTCACAACATTTTGGTCCATTGGAGCCGGATAAGAATATCCTTCTTTCATTCGACCAGCAGCTCCGTGATTTTTTCCGCAAAAAAGATTAGTACAAGCATTTCCCGACTCCCTCTCGCGGCCGGTCTTCAGCAGTGGTTCGAATATTGAACTTCGTTCACACTGCAGATTAAGATCAATTTCGGGAGTTTCCCTGTTCGCCGAACAGTCCGCCGCTGTTGAGATATTTTTTGTATTGTGTTTTTTTTTTCTCCACATAATTTCACGTGTTCCGTCACTTCAAATATTACCGATATACACTTATACATATCCATAAACGCATGCATGCCCATATCTACATAAAACTATTTTCTGCCTCCACATACAGGAACACACATGCACATATCCATAAACGCATGCATGCCCATATCTACATACATAAATATATTTTCTGCCTCCACATACTGGAACATAAAATAAAATAAATTCAAATCAACACGGGTGCGACCGTGATTGTTTTTTTCCAAATTGCCGCAATCAACCGCCCAGCGGCTGTGTTATTATTGTTGCTGATTTTTTTTCTCATTTCTCTCTCCCGGGTCCCTCACGCATGCACTGCGCTGCCGACGGTATAATCCAGTGAACAAATCTCTCGAACCAAAGCCAAGCTTTTAATTCCACCGTTCCGGCTCCGCTTAAAAATAATGATTTATAATTATAATTATTATTTAATTATAAACATTATTAATTCATAATTATAATTACTATTTAATTATAAATATTATTTAATTATTTCCGGCAAAGTAATTAATTTATTTAATGTATTAAGTAATTTATTTGTATTGCGTTTTCCGGATTTTCTTTTTTTTTTGCGATCAAGATATTTTCCAAACCAAAAAAGAAAATAAATAAATAACGAAATACAATTAAATTATTTGGCAACAATAACTAAGGTAAAAAATTAAATAATAAACAGAAGTCAACAAAGGGAGTAACAAGATATACAAATATATAAACAAGATATATAATCAAGTCATTATCATCGATTTCCAAATATTTTCTTCCTATTTTTCTCCTTTTTTATGGCACTGTGCTTTTTACTCTGCACAAATTAACAGTGTGACCGTTCTCTGCTTTTTTTTTGCGTTCGTTCATTTGTAGCGACGACCAACTCGTTGGCGACTCATATAGCACCGAGAGAGTCCGTCGAGACTATCCCCGGTCCAAGGCTTTCTCGGTCGGTGTCCAAGATGGCTCATAATGCGATAGACATCGCCCTGAAAAAGTTTATTGCTACGGACCGGGTTATCCAATGTCAAGCGGATATTCATACTTTCCCCTGGCATGTGCCAAGTCCATCGGGACCAAATCAGGGCCTTGTGGGAAAAGGTGGAGAAGAGCTATGAATGTTGTTCCGATCTTCTTTCCGCGTCCACCGACAGTACGGCCACCTCGACAGTGCTTGAATCCAAGTACAGTTACTGCTACTTCGTATATTCGAGATGTTTGGTCCAGCTTCAGGACATAATACTCGGGGCATAATATACTCAGCCTGCTGTCAGTGTTCCAACACCGCCGTCTACAGGCTGTCGTTTTCCACCAGTCGACACCGAAATTTTCGCTGGTGATTACCTGCGTTGGCCCACCTTCAGAGATCTTTTTACCGCGATATACATCCACAACTCGCGTCTTACACCGGTAGAGAAGTTGTTCCACTATTGTCCAAAACAAGTGGCCATTGTTTTCAAAGCCACGCTGACCAACGAAGGGCTTATATCCGCGTGGCGAAGCCTCACCGACCGCTTCGAAGAACGGCGGTTATTAGTCAATAGCCAGTTGAAAATCCTCTTCAACATTCAGGCAGTACCCCAAGAGTGCAGAGCCGCTGAAAGAGCTGCAAGGCACAATCCAAAATTGCCTGACAGCCTTAGAGATGTCCTCTATTCAAGTCGAGACTTTTGATTGTCTCCTGGTGTACATGGTTTCTTTAAAGCTTCCCAAAATCACGCTTTTGATGTGGGAGCAATCCATTTACAACAAGGCTGAGATTCCAACATGGAATAAGTTAGACTCGTTCTTGACAGAGCGTCATCGCACTCTGGAGGCTATCGATGACATCAGGCCTAGCAGTTCGGGTCAGTTTCCGCCAAGGTCGACACCTGCGAGCGCCCCAGCGCGTAGGCTTAATTCCTACGAGGCCAGAGTGACTCCAGCCCCAAGAGGGTGCTATCTCTGCTCCAGAGAGAATCATCCTGTTCGCTTATGTCCGCGCTTCCTTGAGATGGATGTAAATGGTCGCTTCGACTACATTAAGAAAAAGCAGCTTTGCCTGAACTGTTTTGCACGAGGGCACCTGCAACGGGATTGCACTAGCGCCCATAGCTGCTTCACGTGCTACAGCCGTCATCACACCCTCCTGCACCGCGGTAATCCATTCGCGGCCGCTCCAAGTCCGTCTGCGCCATCCAGGTCTCGAACCGCGCCTACTACAAGAGCACGAGCCCCACAGAGGATCACTCTGATGTGCAATTGTGCTTCGCTTCCGGCTCAAGAGCCGTCTTACTGGGCACAGCCCTCATTAACATTTGCAATTGAGAGTGCAATTTCCAGGCGCGAGCCCTGTTCCGAGGCAACCTTTATTACGGAGAGACTTTTCAACCTCGTCAAACTTTCATTGAAGACTATCCAGGCCCAAGTCTCTGGTCTTAATCAAACCGTTGCCGCTCAGTCCACGAAACTCTGTCATTTTTCTATTCGATCGCCTTCCAGACCCGGGTTGCATTTAGAATCCTTCGTATCCAGTCCCTCGAGATCTTCTTAAGGGAATTCCTGACATCCCCCTTGCGGATCCCAAGTTCTTCGAGAGCTCCCAAATCGATGTCTTGATAGGAGCCGACATTCTTCCTCCTCGGCAACGCCAGGGCTAACATTTGCGGTTCACTACTCGGCCAGGAAACCATTTTTTGATGGGTGTTGACAGGCCCCATATCTCCAGCGGCCCCCCGCAATGTGTCCGCCCTCTCCACGCGAGTTACTTGCGGACTCGACGACTTCTTGGAACATCTCCTTACAAAATTCTGGGAGGTGGAGAAAGAGCCCACACAGATTGTCCCCGAGTCTGATTCCGTCTGTGAACACCATTATCTGAGTTCCCTATTTACGCAAATCACCTTTCCTGTATTCAGTCAATTTCCAAAAAACTGTCAAATCAAGATCAGTTAATAGTATTGGCTGATTTTAATATACCTAGTGCGACATGGTCCCCTGACGAAAACTCTAACATGTTGCTTGACATTGCGCTATCCCAAGTGAACCATGTTAAGAACTCATTAGGGCGTTTACTGGAATTGTGTTTTGTTTCAAATTCAGGAGGCGTTTGCCTATCAAGAACAGGACCACTTACACAACCGGAAGATCCTTATCTTCCAACTCTAGAGCTGACTGTAGACGTAAGAACAGGGCTGAATAAAAAATCCGAAAAGTCGGTTAAACGAATCCGCTGCTTCGTAAGGCAAACTTTCATCTTTTAAATACTTTTATATCCGGCTATGACTGGTCCGAATTTTATTCATGCACTAACGTGGCTAAGGCCGTTAATATCTTTTATAATGCATTGAATTCCTTCTTTTATCTGTGTGTTCCGTTATACTATCCGTCAATTTCAAATAAACCTCCGTGGTTTAATAAAGAGTTGTCACACCTAAAAAATATTAAGTCCAGACTTTTCAATAAATTTAAAATTTGCGGTTCACAATCTGCTTCTCTCGGTACCTAAGGGCTCGGTCAAATTTTATCGTGCTTAACGCCCGGTGTAATAAAAGCTATTTGACTCGTTGTAGGGTCCAATTTTCACAAGATCCAAAACAGTTTTATACTTTTGTTAACACTAAGCGTAAATCAGCCTGTCAGCCTTCATCGCTATCATTTGAAAACTCTACGGCAAACTCTGATCAGGCAATTGCCGATCTATTTGCCCAGTTTTTCAAGACAACATATTCTGTTTCATCCCGTCCAAATCCGTCTTATTCAAATGCCATACCCAAGTCGAACTTGATTTTTTGTCCGAGATTAAGCGAAAGCTCCCTTCTTTTGGATCTTCATAAAGTTAAGCCAGTCTATTCACCGGGTCCGGACGGAGTTCCAGGCTGCGTGCTTAAATACTGTGCTGAAAATCTGTGTAGACCTCTGTACAAATTGTTTACCTTGTCTTTAAAAACATCTCATTTCCCACATATTTGGAAGGAGTCATTTGTCATTCCCCTTCATAAGAAAGGAAATAAATGCAATACAAGTAATTACAGAGGCATATCCAAATTATCCGCCATCTCAAAGCTTTTAGAAAACACTATTACACCCCATTTGCAACATCTTTGTAGATCGATTATATCTCCATGTCAACATGGATTTATAAGGCAAAGATCTACGGCGACAAACCTCTTGGAGCTAACGTCTTTTGTAATAAATGGCTTTAGAAAGAACATGCAGACTGACGTAGTTTACACTGATTTTAGTAAAGCTTTTGATTCAGTAAATCACTCGCTTCTTGTATTAAAGCTAGACTTATTAAGGTTTCCATGTGATCTTCTAAGATGGATCTCAAGTTAACTAAGTGGTAGGACTGAACGATTGCTTTTTAGAAACTCGATCTCTAATTTGATCCGACTTACTTCAGGCGTCCCACAAGGAGCCATCTGGGCCCAATTCTTTTTACTTTATTTAGCCTCTAGTCTTGACAAGGCCGTATGTCCTTATGTATGTTAAGTTATGCCTGCAATATAACGAAATTTCCAGCAGTTTAGACTTACAATCGGACCTTAATGCTTTTCAAAAAAAAGTAAAAATCTTAAAAAGTGAAATTTAAATAGCGCTAAGAGTAAATTAATGACACTTTTTCGGGTGAACCCACAATATGCCACGTATACGTTGGGTGGGTGTGCGTTGTCTAGAATTACGCATGTTGATGACTTAAGGTTTGTGACCATATTACTTCTATGGTGAATAAAGCCAGGGGAATACTTGGATTTATTAAAAGGTGGTCAATGGAATTCGATGATCCCTATGTTACAAAGACACTGTTCATTTCACTAGTCCGTCCAATCCTGGAGTAGTGTTCAGTAGTTTGGGGTCCTCAGCATGGTGTACATATAGACCGGATACGGTCTGTGCAAAAGAACTTTTTATTATATTCTCTACGGGGCCTTCACTGGAATGCTAGCCCTTTATACCATCCTACTCTAGTAGACTTTTCATAATTAATCTACCATCCTTATTAAACCGTAGAACGATGCTTGGCACAGCTTTTATTTATAAACATATTACGGGATGTGGATGGTCCCGAGTTACTGGGTCGCAAAAACTTCTCCGTGCCTAATAGAATTACCAAGAACTATGTATGTTTCTCTGACTTTAAATATTTGTAGATCCAACTATGATATGGATGAACCGATATGGATGGTACTATGTAACGACTATAATAGACTATACCATTTTAGTTCTACTACCGACTCTTTGCAAAGCCTAAAAGCATTAGTTTTATCTTACTTAGCTCAAAATTTAGTCTGTCTGCTTCTATATTGTCTTTTGTCACTTCTCGCAATCTCGTTTTTACGCCCATTAGGTAATAGCGCTCCGCGCGTAACAAGCACTGCTTGGTGTCGTAACTGATCATAGTGAATCAATGTCCGAATAAATAGAATTATTGATTTATCGGCAGAACTGTGAGCTATTAGAACATGAATTGGAAATTTTAAAGTCTAATTATAAGCCAATCTTCGATGGATTGAAGTCTATTTGACTGTTGCATTTTTGTTTCCCGATGTATTTTGGCTACTATTGGCTAATAATTTTTGTTGTGGCCTCGAGTTTCCACGGCCTCTATAGTTTCCTCTATAATGGCCTCGTCCCCCATTGCTATTGTGGCCATTATTGTTGTTGTTGTGGTAATTACGATAACCACAAAAGTTGGCGATATGATTTCCACGTCCTTGGTTATCGTCGTGCTGTGGATATTTTCTGTAGTATAGGACAGTGTTTGACTGTCCAGTTGCTTCTGAGCAACTATATACAAATTTTAATATAGCTTCATTCATTGTATTGAAGGTGGCAGCTTGCATGATAAGTTTTACCTTATCGATTGGGCAGTTTTTAGTCATTGCTTTGACTTTATGCTGAGTACTTCTGGCCAACTCCAGGTTTAAACCATCACATACGCCCTTTCTAAAGCTTTTTTCATCTGCTTAACCTCCACTGTATATTGGTTAGCAGTTTTATTGCGTTGTTGTAGGCTCAACAGTTCTGCTGCCAATACTTCTGCATTATCGCCTTTGACATTTGCATTTTAATCGGGAAATAACTTCAGTTACTGTAGTTTCATTTCCGAATAGATTTCTGGCAGCACCAATTAGCTTTGTTTTTATTATTGAAACAGCTAATTCTTCGTGTTCTACTTTTATTGATTCTATTATTTCTAATGCATCTTTCAGGTTTACTATCGAAAACTGGTATAAGCTTGGATGGAGTAATAATAAAATCAATATTAGAGTGTGCCATTCTGTTGTTGTTGAAAATTTTGGCTCTGTTTTACTTGAGTTAGTATCAGAATCTGTGTTATCTTGATCTGACATTAAAACAGCTGGAATAGTAAGATTGTGAAAGTCTCGCCCTTCTATTTTAGAGTTAGCAAAATCAAAATCTATTGAGTCCGTTTCTACGGATTCTGTTGATTCGGGTTCATCACCAGTTTCAACTGCCAAATGAGTGTTTAATATAGTCGGAACTGAAACATCCAAACTATACTTTTGTTTTACTGTTATTAAATTAGATCGTAGTCAGATCAAATATTTTGATACTTGTTACCAATCTTTAATCTTTCTTTTGATTTTTCTTTAATTGTTCTCTTTGGCAATGTTTTTGAATACGTTCTATTTTATGTATGTTTTTATAGAGAGGGTATTATAATTTTGGTCAAAAGTGTGCAACGCAGTGAAAAAGACAAATCCGACCCTATGAAGTATATATATTCTTGATCAGGATGGCAGTTGATATAAGCATGTCCGTCTGTCTGTCCGTCTGTCTGTTACTACGCGAACTTTTCTCGCAGTAACTTACAATCGAACCTTTAATGCTTTTCAAAAAAAAACTGAAAATCTTTTGGAATTAAATAGCGCCAAGGTAAAGTACTGACACTTTTTCGGGTGATCCCACAATATGCGGTTGTGCGTTGTATAGAATTACGCATGTTGATGACTGTTCGCGCACTTTGCGTTTTTTAATTTGTTGAATAGTGTAAGGCGGGAGCGGAAGCACAATAAAGATATAATCGCTCTCGCGAATCCGCCCCGTCTCTCGCCCCCTTCGTTAAGTTAGGTTTAAGCGTTTATATATTGAAATTAAAAGTCAGTTGTTATACGAACATCATTGAGCAAACTCCTTTTCGTCGCTTCGTCGCCAAAGAATAAAAATCAATTTTCCCTGCAGTCACAAGTTTCGCGTTCGTTAATACCAAACAGTGTTAAATTTTCATGATGACCCCGACGTGATTTGCAGTGGAATTCGAGTGTATTTTTTTTGGTGAAGCAAACAAAATTAAAAACAATAAATCGCGCCGGCTTTTAAAACAGTAAATTTGTTGTTGCCGCTGCTTGTCGCCAGTTCCTGCCTACAGACTTTAATTCGTCGTTGCTGCCGCTGGACAATTTGACCGCTGCAGTTCGTTAACTGGGCCAGAAGTTGTTGTTGCCGCTGCTTGTCGCCAATTGCTGCATACGAAGGAAGGCATATGGATTCGAAGAGGGAAGTTGCCGACGGATGTAAACATGAAGTTATGGATTAGAGAAATGTAAGCAATCAAGATGTAATACAAGCTTTCCATATAGCTGAGCGCCGAACTCTTATACTGATATGCTCTTTTTTGTACTGGCACTGACTGCTCGTGTGAGTCGGTCGCTCATTATCGATGAGAATCGTTGGCTGCGCCAGCGCATTAAATATTTGAAACGACTGCTGCGTCTTCTTCGCCTTTTTTGTTTTAAATTGTCCGAGAAAAATCTTCTGGATTTTCATGGCGCCCGAGCAGGGACTACGGCTAGCAGTTTACGTTTAAACTCGCATTTTCGTCGTTTCGGCACTTGTTCTTGTTTTTCGTGCGAACATAACCTGGCTTGTGGATTTCGGCGCAACTGCTTTCGGCGCAGCAACTTAGCTTTACTCTCAAGGAAAGTGTGGAAAAATCATGCACTAACATGGCTGAGGCCGTTAATATTTTTTATAATGCATTTAATTCCTTCTTGTATCTGTGTGCTCCGTTATAAAGTACTATACGTCAATTTCAAATAAACCTCGGTGATTTAATAAGGAGTTGTCACACCTAAAAAATATGAAGTCCAGACTTTTCAATAAATTTAAAATGTGTGTTTAAAGGCTCGGTCCAATTTTACCGTGCTTACTCCCGGTGTTATTAATTCTATCTGACACGTTGTAGGATCCAATTTACACAAGATCCAAAACAGTTTTATAATTTTGATAACATTTAGCGTAAATCAGCCTGTTATCCTGCAGCGCTATCATTCGAAAACTCTAATTCTGATCAGGCAATTGCCGATCTATTTGCCCAGTTTTTCCAGATAACATATTCTGTTTCAGCCCGTCCAAATCCGTCTTATTCAAACGCCACATCAAAGTCGAACTTGATTCTTTGTCCGAGGTTAAGCGAAAGCTCCCTTCTCTTGGATCTCCATAAAGTTAAATCAGTCTATTCACCGGGTCCGGACGGAGTTCCAGGCTGCGTGCTTAAATACTGTGCTGAAACTCTGTGTAGACCTCTGCACAATTTGTTTACCTTGTCTTTAAAAACTTCTCATTTCCTACTTATTTGGAAGGAGTCATTTGTTATTCTCCCTCATAAGAAATGAAATAAATTGAGTACAACTAATTACAGAGGCATATGAAAATCATTCTCCATCCCAAAGCTTTTCGAAAACGTAATTACACCCCACTTGCAGCATCTTTGTAGATCGATTATATCTCCATGTCAACATGGATTTATAAGGCGAAGATCTACGTCGACAAACCTCTTGGAGCGTCTTTTGTAATAAATGGCTTTAGAAAGAACATGCAGACTGACGTAGTTTACACTGATTTTAGTAAAGCGTTTGATTCAGTAAATCACTCGCTTCTTGCATTAAAGCTAGACTTATTGGGGTTTCCATGTGATCTTCTAACATGGATCTCAAGTTATCTGAGTGGTAGGACTCAACGAGTGCTCTTTAAAAACTCGATCTCGGATTTGATCCGAGTTACTTCAGGGGTCCCACAAGGAAGCCACCTTGGCCCACTTCTTTTTAATTTATTTATAAACGATCTCCCTCTAGTCTTGACAAAGTCGCGTGTCCTTATGTACGCAGATGACGTTAAGTTATGCCTGCAATATAACGAAATTTCTAGCAGTTCCGACTTACAATCTGACCTAAATGCTTTTCAAACATGGTGTTGTGAAAATCTTTTGGATTTAAATAGCGCTAAGTGCAAAGTAATGACATTTTTTCGGGTGAACCCACAATACGCAACGTATACGCTGGGTGGTTGTGCGTTGTCTAGAATTACGCACGTTGATGACCTTGGCGTCCTCCTTGACCCAAAACTTAAAATATTACTTATATAGTAAATAAAGCCAGGGGAGTACTTGGATTTATAAAAAGGTGGTCAAAGGAATTCGATGATCCCTATGTTACAAATACTCTGTTCATTTCACTAGTCCGTCCAATCCTTGAGTACTGTTCAGCAGTTTGGAGTCCTCAGTATGGTGTACATATAGACCGGATAGAGTCTGTGCAAAAGAACTTTTTATTATTTGCTCTACGGGGCCTTAACTGGAATGCAAGCCTTATTTTACCATCCTACTCTAGTAGACTTCTCCTAATTAATCTACCATCCTTAGTAAACCGTAGAACGATGCTTGGCACAACTTTTATCTATAAACTTATTCACGGTGATGTGGAGATTCCCGAGTTACTGGGTCGCATAAGCTTCTCCGTGCCGAATAGAATTACCAGGAACTAACATGTGTTCCTCTTACATTAAATATTTGTAGATCTAACTTTGATATGCATGAACCGTTTAGAGTACTGTGTAACGACTATAATAGACTATACCACATTATTTCTACTACCGACACTTTGCCAAGCTTAAAAGCATTTATTTTATCTTACTTAGCACAAAATTAGTATAAGTATTTAGTTTCGTACGTATTTCTAATCTTAGTCTGTCCGCTTTTACATTGTGCTTTTTAACTTCTCGCGATCTCGTTTTTACGCCTATAAGGCTCCGCGCGTAACAAGCACTGCTTGCTGTCGTAAGGGCCACTTGTTTGCGCTGATCTTAGTTCATCAACGTCCGAAAGAACACAATTTTGTCCAGACTACAAGAAGGGACAATCGTGGCAAATACGTTGTGATGCTCCCCTTGCGCGATCCCGAGCATAGTGGTTGCGAGCTCGCATCTTCACGATCTTTTGCTCTGCCTCAATTCCTGCGTAACGAGAAGTCCCGGTATGACTCTGTGATCCAAGAATACCTCGATTTAGGTCACATGGCCGAGGTCCCTTTGGCGACCATTTCCCCCACGTACTACCTTCCACATCACGCTGTTCTTAAGCCTGAGAGCACAACCACTAAAGTGCGGGTGGTTTTCAACGCCTCTAGCCCTTCCGCAAACGCGACCAGTCTGTCATTCAGACTTTACGCGGGCCCGGTCTTACAATCCGACCTCACGATTCAAATCCTGAAGTGGCGATACTTTAGGTTCGTTTTCAACGCCGACATCGAGAAAATGTATCGGCAAATTTGGGTAGACCCCCAGCATACTCCCTTGCAGCGTATTCTATTCCGCAATTCCGATGGGGAAATCCGCGACTACGAGTTGAAGACAGTCACCTTCGGGGTCAACTGTGCCCCGTTCCTAGCAATTCGTGTCCTGCAACAGCTCGCCGACGACGAAGAGTCGAGGTATCCGCAGACGAGTCGGATTATCCGACAGTACATGTACGTCGACGACCTACTCGCGGGGGCAGACTCCAAAACCAAAGCGCGAGCGGCTATCTGCGAGCTCCAGGGGGCGCTGGATTCAGCAGAATTCCCTCTTAGAAAATGGACATCCAATAGCAAGGCGATTTTGGCCAACATCCAGAGTGACCATCTCCTTCGCGCGGACTTCCCTGAAATCGACGCAAAGAGCACGTCTAAAGCTCTCGGAGTGCGGTGGGAGGCGACGTCTGACGAGTTTTTCTTAATTCCGCCCGAATCGAACTTGAGTTCAATGTTCACAAAGCGTCAAGTCCTATCCCAAATCGCCAAACTATTTGATCCAGCGGGCTATTTCGCCGCCGGGCAAAGATGTTCATGCAAGACATTTGGCTCCAAAATCTAGGATGGGACGATGCCCTCCCTCGAGATTTTTTCCAAAGATGGGTTAACTTCCTGGAAGATTACTCCGCTCTTGATCAGATCCACATTCCCCGATGGGTCGCTTTCCGACCACATTTGAAAATTGAGCATCATGGGTTCTGCGACGCCTCGCATCTACGTCCGAGTTGAGGCTGGGTCCGCGGTAATGGTGAACTTGCTCACGGCAAAGACGCGGGTGGCCCCAGTAAAAACGGTGTCGCTCCCGCGGCTCGAGTTGTGCGGAGCCTTGTTATTGTCCGAAATGGCCAACGCCGTTCTTCCGAAGATGCCCGGGCAGGCGTCCGCCCTGCACTACTGGAGGGACTCTACGATTGTTCTCGCCTGGTTGCATAAGCCAGTGTGCCACTGGACAACGTTCTTGGCAAATCGTGTGAATAAGATCACCCAGAACAGCCAACTGTGGTCTTGCCTGGCTGAAGTGGCCCCCCCTGTGTCTGAACTCGAGAAGCGAGCAGTCAAAGACCATGTTGCGAAGGCTCCCCCTGAAGACATTCTTGGGCGTTTTTCCACACTCGACAAGGCGTTGCGAGTACTCGCTTACGCTCAGCGGTTCTCTGAAGGACAAGGATTTTCACTACTTATTTGAAGATCGCTTAAGCAGCAGGAGACTATAATGCTAAACATTCCAACTGAATATCACGACTCGTGACTCAAAAAAAAAGGCAATTAAATAATGTAATTATAGAACTGAGACATTATGTTTCCACTGGTAGCCCCACATAATGGCCAGCGGACAAAAAACATTCCACGCAATATAATAAGCGCCAAAGCTTAAGCCTTAAATCAGATAATAAACTTATTGTCTGTCTAAATTCTTCCAAAAATAAGGAATCATTTTTCGAAGAATTTAGACAGACACGATAATAAACTTATTGCTTACAGACACGCTTAATACCATATATGGGAGCACACAAACGTATCCCAGCACATCAATTTGGCTTACGTTAAAGACATGGAACAATCGAACAAGTTAACAGAATAACATTCCTCCATGTATCTCAAGCTTTCAATCGATTCTGGCTCGATGACCTCATGCATAAGATCAAAACACACTTGCCTACATACATACACTCATAAACTACTCGAGTCGTATTTGACGACTACATTATAAGAGCTGGAGTCTCGCAAGGAGGGCCTTGGACATACTCTGTTCCTTCTATACAGCGGATATTCCTACGAACGAGGAGCTAACAATATCTATGTTCGCTGACGACACTGCAATCCTAAGTCGCTCGAGATGCCAACACAACTAGCCAATAACCTCATTGTAGTTGAGATATGGCTATCTGATTGGCTTATTAAAATAAATGAACAAAAATGTAAACACATAACGGGTACTATCAACAGGCAAACATGCCCTCCATTATCATTGAATAGTATGCCGATTCCCAAAGTCAACGAAGTTGACTCGGCGGCCACCTCCACACATCATCGTCCATAATAATTATTTTTGTAGAAGAAATTGCAGACCCGTTTGACAAGGAAGTTATGAATTGGGTGTTATTATTGTTTTCAATATGGGTTGGGTCAATAATCCTAGCAATCGTATGGTCCACTAAGCTTTGTAATGCTACTTCGGCGAAATGATCAGTGACCATGATGACACTGGGATAGCATTTTTTTTCACACAACGCAGCTTATCGTATCATCGATATATATCAGCGTTTTGTCCTTTGTCAGGTCTCTTTGACAAATTCCATGTGTAATTCGTATGTCCAACATCTACAAATAAGGCCAGTGCTTTTTCATCAGAACATTTTGACGGTAGACGCTGACCCCACAGAGTCATAGTTTTCATTATATTACCACTAAACTCTTCGTCGGCGTTTACCATTGAAACCAACTGTGAAGCACTGCGTTTTCCAGCTTTATACAAGATGCAGCTACCAGCAATGTATCTGATGGGATTATTCAGTTAGGTCTGACAATTTGTTGACTTCTGTTTCTTTGCAACAATCCGCAAAATGTTTTTCTGAACGTCCAAAATTTTTTGAAGATGAGATATCCATTAATATCAGCGGCGTATCTAACCATTCCTGTTTTTTGGTTTCGAAAAATCCTTATTTCTTTCACAGTCTTTCCACTTTACTATAACCCTACTAGTAAAATTTTTGACAATCTCGCCCTGCACTTCCAGAGTAAGTTTAAGGTTTTTCAAAACAGTACCAAATACAAAGTTTTGCATGACAACAAACTTCTTGGTTAGGATGACTTTTGAGTGCCATAATAAAAGGTGAATTTTTGCTCCTCACATTGTGCCTAAAAAGTACCATATGTAGTTTGAAGGCTAGCAAGTAATAGCAGTTTATATTTCACATTCTGGACGCCTCTGATTCACACTTTCGGCTAATAAAATCCGGTAAGTTCGACTCCACGAAAGACAGGCGTGCGCTAATCCTGGATCGATGTTAATATACTGAATTACCACTACGTTTTATGAGCTACACATTTATAGACCGGTCACAAATATACATTTTTTTGTAATAAATACCTTGAAGATAATAAAATACCAAACTTTTAACAAATTCAATATAAATTGTAAATTTCCGAGAAACTCGATATCAATGAGCGCAAAAAGAAAGAATTTGGTAACAGCTGATGATCAGCTGATCGTAGAGCTTTTAAAAAGCTTCGATAAATTTAATCAAAGCATCTGTTCTCGACTTATGAAAAAATAGCAACGCTTTTTTAAATTTGAAACAAGGTCCTGCTCCACAATTCTACTCGCAAGCCTATCTGGATATATGGCTCCCAGCTATGGAGGAATGCAAGCAGCAGCAACATTGACATCCTACAGCGCGACTATCACTGGGGCACCGTGGTATATTCGCAACCAAAACATCCACAGAGACCACGGCATTCTTGCAGTAAGAGATGAAATTGACAAACAAAAGACGACCTACAAACAAAGACTCTCCGTGCACCCAAATCATCTCGCAAGAAACTTGTCTCGGGTTTCCAGCAGGACCCGCCTTCAACGCAACGACCTTGCAACCCAGCAATAATTCTCAGGGCCGCATTACTCATTACCAGTCTTATGACTGTAAGTTAGATTTCGACTTTGAAAAAAGAAAAATGTTAAATTGGCAGCAGTGGTCAACACCACTGAGGATAGATGGATAGTCGGCTCATATCAAGACATCGATTTGGGAGCTCTCAAAGAACTTGCGGTCCGCAAAAGGGATGTCAGGAATTCCCTTAAGAATATCTTGAGGGACTGGATACCAGGGCAGATTCCTGGCCAGTTGCGAAAGAACATAAGCTGCAGTTTTTAACTGCAGTCCGGGTCTGGAAGGCGATCGAATGGCAAAATGGCACAGTTTCGTGGACTGAGGGGCAACGGTTGATTAAGGCCAGAGTTTTGGGCCTGGATAGTCTTGAGTGGAAGTTTGACGAGGTGGAAAAGCCTCTCCGTAATAAAGGTTGCCTCGAAACCAGAGTCGATAATGTAAATTGCACCCTAGATGGGAAATGTTAATGAGTGCTGTGCCCAATAGGATGGCTCTTGAGCCAGAAGCGAAGCACACTTGCACATCAGAGTGATCCTCTGTGGCGCTCGTGCCTCTTGTAGTAGGTGCGGGTCGAGACCTGGCTAGCGCAGACGGACTTGGAGCGGCCGCGAATGGGTATCCGCGGTGCAGGATGGTGTGATGACGGCTGTGGCATGTGAAGCAGCTATGGGCGCTAGTGCAATCCCGTTGCAGGTGCCCTCGTGCAAAACAGTTCAGGCAAAGCTGCTTTTTCTTAACTTAGTCGGAGCGACCATTTACATCCATTTCAAGGAAGCGCGGACATAAGCGAACAGGATGATTCTCCCTGGAGCAGAGATCGAACCCTCTTGGGTCTGGATCCAGCCTGGTCTAGGAATAAAGCCTACGCGCTGGGGCGCTCGAAGGTGTCGACCTTGGGGAAAATGACCCGAACTGCGAGGCCGGATGTCATCGATAGCCTTCAGAGTACGATCTGTCGCTCTGTCAAGAACGAATCTAACTCATACCTTGTTGTGAATGGATTGCTCGCACATCGAAAGCGTGATTTTAGAAAGCTTTAAAGAATAGAGGACATCTCTAAGGCTGTCAGACAGCTTTAGATTGTAACTTGCAGCTCTTTCACAGCGAATTTTAAACTGGCTATTGACTAATAACCGAGGCAACCTTTATTAGACTGCTAGACCTGATGTCGTCGATAGCCTCCGGACTACGATGACGCTCTGTTGAGAACGAGTCTAACTCATTCCATGTTGGAATTTCAGTCCTGTTGTGAATGGTTTGCTCCCACATTGACAGCCTTAATTTTGGAAGCTTTAAAGAAACTATATACACCAAGAGACAATCCCAAGTTTCGACTTGAACATCTCTAAGGCTCTCAGGCAACTTTGGATTGTGCGGAGATAAACCCTTCATTGGTCAGCGGGTCTTTGGAAACAATGGCGTGCGGATCGCCACTTGTTTTGGATAACAGGTGGAAAAACTTATCAACCGGTGTGAGACGCGAGTTGTGGATGTATATCACGGTAAAAAGATCTCTTAAGGTGGGCACGATTTTTCTTCAAAATTCTTCTAACGAAAGCTAGCCCTATGCTCTGAATGTGCTAACTCCGCGCCTCGTGCATGGTGCTAGGTTGCCGTTGCATGCGTAGAAGTGCATTGCCCGCTGATTGCGCTGGCCGAAGACTTGGCTTCTGGCACCGTCGTTGCACAATATCCGCAGATGACCTTGCATTATTCTCGTGCCGGCTATGCGTGATCAGCTTAAAAACTTCACTATTGCCGGGTGATCATGTTAACTCTACCCCTGCTTCGATAAAGGACTTCCTCGGACTTCTTGAAACCGTCAATAATAACATGAAGATCATGCTGGCGACGAACTCCCTATCGGCTCTGATAGAGCTTGAAAAGTGCAAACAGATAAAGTATTGAAATTATGTTGCCAACTGAATGTTTGTTTGTTTGAACTCGTGTGTTTGAATAAATCAGAATTTTTAGGAGTTTAAAATGGCCAATCAGATTTTTGATTCATTGCTGCATTTATTGTAAGTTATTTTATAGACTTCAATAGCAGAAAACACAATTCCAAAAAAATATATTCACTTATGCTTGAAATGTTAAAAGTATATTATAAAATTTTTTAAATGATTTATACTGTTTTTTTACGAAATAATTTGTGATTGACCGAAAAAAACCTCCGTTCATCAATAGTTAAAGGTGTTAAATATACCATTTCAAATCGGTCGGTTATAATAAAAACTTAATTCGAAACATATTTATAGCCCCCACCGTCGTTGATGTTCTATTAATATAATAATATTACTATAAAATACTAATCTATATATATATAAATGCTCTGTGCGTATGTTCGTGGCGGATGTACTCGAAAAGTTTGAACCGTTTGATCCCAAATTTTGACACAACATGTGTTGAGGTCCCAATTAGGTTTTTATCTACTTAGAACTCGCCTAAGTTCCCAAGCACCAAAGGAAAGGGAAAAAAACGAAGTGGATACCAACTGTGGTGGCATGGTCTTGCCTGGCTGAAGTGGCCCCCCCCCTGTGTCTGAACTCGAGAAGCGAGCAGTCAAAGACCATGTTGCGAAGGCTCCCCCTGAAGACATTCTTGGGCGTTTTTCCACACTCGACAAGGCGTTGCGAGTACTCGCTTACGCTCTATACGAGACTACGAGACTATAATGCTAAACATTCCAACTGAATATCACGACTCGTGACTCAAAAAAAAAGGCAATTAAATAATGTAATTATAGAACTGAGACATTATGTTTCCACTGGTAGCCCCACATAATGGCCAGCGGACAAAAAACATTCCACGCAATATAATAAGCGCCAAAGCTTAAACCTTAAATCAGATAATAAACTTATTGTCTGTCTAAATTCTTCCAAAATAAGGAATCATTTTTCGAAGAATTTAGACAGACACGATAATAAACTTATTGCTTACAGACACGCTTAATACCATATATGGGAGCACACAAACGTATCCCAGCACATCAATTTGGCTTACGTTAAAGACATGGAACAATCGAACAAGTTAACAGAATAACATTCCTCCATGTATCTCAAGCTTTCAATCGATTCTGGCTCGATGACCTCATGCATAAGATCAAAACACACTTGCCTACATACATACACTCATAAACTACTCGAGTCGTATTTGACGACTACATTATAAGAGCTGGAGTCTCGCAAGGAGGGCCTTGGACATACTCTGTTCCTTCTATACAGCGGATATTCCTACGAACGAGGAGCTAATCCTAAGTCGCTCGAGATGCCAACACAACTAGCCAATAACCTCATTGTAGTTGAGATATGGCTATCTGATTGGCTTATTAAAATAAATGAACAAAAATGTAAACACATAACGGGTACTATCAACAGGCAAACATGCCCTCCATTATCATTGAATAGTATGCCGATTCCCAAAGTCAACGAAGTTGACTCGGCGGCCACCTCCACACATCATCGTCCATAATAATTATTTTTGTAGAAGAAATTGCAGACCCATTTGACAAGGAAGTTATGAATTGGGTGTTATTATTGTTTTCAATATGGGTTGGGTCAATAATCCTAGCAATCGTATGGTCCACTAAGCTTTGTAATGCTACTTCGGCGAAATGATCAGTGACCGTGATGACACTGGGATAGCATTTTTTTCGCACAACGCAGCTTATCGTATCATCGATATATATCAGCGTTTTGTCCTTTGTCGGGTCTCTTTGACAAATTCCATGTGAAATTCGTATGTCCAACATCTACAAATAGGGCCAGTGCTTTTTCATCAGAAAATTTTGACGGTAGACGCTGACCCCACAGAGTCATAGTTTTCATTATATTACCACTAAACTCTTCGTCGGCGTTTACCATTGAAACCAACTGTGAAGCACTGCGTTTTCCAGCTTTATACAAGATGCAGCTACCAGCAATGTATCTGATGGGATTATTCAGTTAGGTCTGACAATTTGTTGACTTCTGTTTCTTTGCAACAATCCGCAAAATCTTTTTCTGAACGTCCAAAATTTTTTGAAGATGAGATATCCATTAATATCAGCGGCGTATCTAACCATTCCTGTTTTTTGGTTTCGAAAAATCCTTATTTCTTTCACAGTCTTTCCACTTTACTATAACCCTACTAGTAAAATTTTTGACAATCTCGCCCTGCACTTCCAGAGTAAGTTTAAGGTTTTTCAAAACAGTACCAAATACAAAGTTTTGCATGACAACAAACTTCTTGGTTAGGATGACTTTTGAGTGCCATAATAAAAAGGTGAATTTTTGCTCCTCACATTGTGCCTAAAAAGTACCATATGTAGTTTGAAGGCTAGCAAGTAATAGCAGTTTATATTTCACATTCTGGACGCCTCTGATTCACACTTTCGGCTAATAAAATCCGGTAAGTTCGACTCCACGAAAGACAGGCGTGCGCTAATCCTGGATCGGTGTTAATATACTGAATTACCACTACGTTTTATGAGCTACACATTTATAGACCGGTCACAAATATACATTTTTTTGTAATAAATACCTTGAAGATAATAAAATACCAAACTTTTAACAAATTCAATATAAATTGTAAATTTCCGAGAAACTCGATATCAATGAGCGCAAAAAGAAAGAATTTGGTAACAGCTGATGATCAGCTGATCGTAGAGCTTTTAAAAAGCTTCGATAAATTTAATCAAAGCATCTGTTCTCGACTTATGAAAAAATAGCAACGCTTTTTTAAATTTGAAACAAGGTCCTGCGGAATGCAAGCAGCAGCAACATTGAAATCCTACAGCGCGACTATCACTGGGGCACCGTGGTATATTCGCAACCAAAACATCCACAGAGACCACGGCATTCTTGCAGTAAGAGATGAAATTGACAAACAAAAGACGACCTACAAACAAAGACTCTCCGTGCACCCAAATCATCTCGCAAGAAACTTGTCTCGGGTTTCCAGCAGGACCCGCCTTCAACGCAACGACCTTGCAACCCAGCAATAATTCTCAGGGCCGCATTACTCATTACCAGTCTTATGACTGTAAGTTAGATTTCGACTTTGAAAAAAGAAAAATGTTAAATTGGCAGCAGTGGTCAACACCACTGAGGATAGATGGATAGTCGGCTCATATCAAGACATCGATTTGGGAGCTCTCAAAGAACTTGCGGTCCGCAAAAGGGATGTCAGGAATTCCCTTAAGAATATCTTGAGGGACTGGATACCAGGGCAGATTCCTGGCCAGTTGCGAAAGAACATAAGCTGCAGTTTTTAACTGCAGTCCGGGTCTGGAAGGCGATCGAATGGCAAAATGGCACAGTTTCGTGGACTGAGGGGCAACGGTTGATTAAGGCCAGAGATTTGGGCCTGGAAAAGCCTCTCCGTAATAAAGGTTACCTCGAAACCAGAGTCGATAATGTAAATTGCACCCTAGATGGGAAATGTTAATGAGTGCTGTGCCCAATAGGATGGCTCTTGAGCCAGAAGCGAAGCACACTTGCACATCAGAGTGATCCTCTGTGGCGCTCGTGCCTCTTGTAGTAGGTGCGGGTCGAGACCTGGCTAGCGCAGACGGACTTGGAGCGGCCGCGAATGGGTATCCGCGGTGCAGGATGGTGTGATGACGGCTGTGGCATGTGAAGCAGCTATGGGCGATAGTGCAATCCCGTTGCAGGTGCCCTCGTGCAAAACAGTTCAGGCAAAGCTGCTTTTTCTTAACTTAGTCGGAGCGACCATTTACATCCATTTCAAGGAAGCGCGGACATAAGCGAACAGGATGATTCTCCCTGGAGCAGAGATCGAACCCTCTTGGGTCTGGATCCAGCCTGGTCTAGGAATAAAGCCTACGCGCTGGGGCGCTCGAAGGTGTCGACCTTGGGGAAAAAGACCCGAACTGCGAGGCCGGATGTCATCGATAGCCTTCAGAGTACGATCTGTCGCTCTGTCAAGAACGAATCTAACTCATACCTTGTTGTGAATGGATTGCTCGCACATCGAAAGCGTGATTTTAGGAAGCTTTAAAGAATAGAGGACATCTCTAAGGCTGTCAGACAGCTTTAGATTGTAACTTGCAGCTCTTTCACAGCGAATTTTAAACTGGCTATTGACTAATAACCGAGGCAACCTTTATTAGACTGCTAGACCTGATGTCGTCGATAGCCTCCGGACTACGATGACGCTCTGTTGAGAACGAGTCTAACTCATTCCATGTTGGAATTTCAGTCCTGTTGTGAATGGTTTGCTCCCACATTGACAGCCTTAATTTTGGAAGCTTTAAAGAAACTATATACACCAAGAGACAATCCCAAGTTTCGACTTGAACATCTCTAAGGCTCTCAGGCAACTTTGGATTGTGCGGAGATAAACCCTTCATTGGTCAGCGGGTCTTTGGAAACAATGGCGTGCGGATCGCCACTTGTTTTGGATAACAGGTGGAAAAACTTATCAACCGGTGTGAGACGCGAGTTGTGGATGTATATCACGGTAAAAAGATCTCTTAAGGTGGGCACGATTTTTCTTCAAAATTCTTCTAACGAAAGCTAGCCCTATGCTCTGAATGTGCTAACTCCGCGCCTCGTGCATGGTGCTAGGTTGCCGTTGCATGCGTAGAAGTGCATTGCCCGCTGATTGCGCTGGCCGAAGACTTGGCTTCTGGCACCGTCGTTGCACAATATCCGCAGATGACCTTGCATTATTCTCGTGCCGGCTATGCGTGATCAGCTTAAAAACTTCACTATTGCCGGGTGATCATGTTAACTCTACCCCTGCTTCGATAAAGGACTTCCTCGGACTTCTTGAAACCGTCAATAATAACATGAAGATCATGCTGGCGACGAACTCCCTATCGGCTCTGATAGAGCTTGAAAAGTGCAAACAGATAAAGTATTGAAATTATGTTGCCAACTGAATGTTTGTTTGTTTGAACTCGTGTGTTTGAATAAATCAGAATTTTTAGGAGTTTAAAATGGCCAATCAGATTTTTGATTCATTGCTGCATTTATTGTAAGTTATTTTATAGACTTCAATAGCAGAAAACACAATTCCAAAAAAATATATTCACTTATGCTTGAAATGTTAAAAGTATATTATAAAATTTTTTAAATGATTTATACTGTTTTTTTACGAAATAATTTGTGATTGACCGAAAAAAACCTCCGTTCATCAATAGTTAAAGGTGTTAAATATACCATTTCAAATCGGTCGGTTATAATAAAAACTTAATTCGAAACATATTTATAGCCCCCACCGTCGTTGATGTTCTATTAATATAATAATATTACTATAAAATACTAATCTATATATATATAAATGCTCTGTGCGTATGTTCGTGGCGGATGTACTCGAAAAGTTTGAACCGTTTGATCCCAAATTTTGACACAACATGTGTTGAGGTCCCAATTAGGTTTTTATCTACTTAGAACTCGCCTAAGTTCCCAAGCACCAAAGGAAAGGGAAAAAAACGAAGTGGATACCAACTGTGGTGGCATGGTCTTGCCTGGCTGAAGTGGCCCCCCCTGTGTCTGAACTCGAGAAGCGAGCAGTCAAAGACCATGTTGCGAAGGCTCCCCCTGAAGACATTCTTGGGCGTTTTTCCACACTCGACAAGGCGTTGCGAGTACTCGCTTACGCTCTATACGAGACTACGAGACTATAATGCTAAACATTCCAACTGAATATCACGACTCGTGACTCAAAAAAAAAGGCAATTAAATAATGTAATTATAGAACTGAGACATTATGTTTCCACTGGTAGCCCCACATAATGGACAGCCGACAAAAAACATTCCACGCAATATAATAAGCGCCAAAGCTTAAACCTTAAATCAGATAATAAACTTATTGTCTGTCTAAATTCTTCCAAAATAAGGAATCATTTTTCGAAGAATTTAGACAGACACGATAATAAACTTATTGCTTACAGACACGCTTAATACCATATATGGGAGCACACAAACGTATCCCAGCACATCAATTTGGCTTACGTTAAAGACATGGAACAATCGAACAAGTTAACAGAATAACATTCCTCCATGTATCTCAAGCTTTCAATCGATTCTGGCTCGATGACCTCATGCATAAGATCAAAACACACTTGCCTACATACATACACTCATAAACTACTCGAGTCGTATTTGACGACTACATTATAAGAGCTGGAGTCTCGCAAGGAGGGCCTTGGACATACTCTGTTCCTTCTATACAGCGGATATTCCTACGAACGAGGAGCTAATCCTAAGTCGCTCGAGATGCCAACACAACTAGCCAATAACCTCATTGTAGTTGAGATATGGCTATCTGATTGGCTTATTAAAATAAATGAACAAAAATGTAAACACATAACGGGTACTATCAACAGGCAAACATGCCCTCCATTATCATTGAATAGTATGCCGATTCCCAAAGTCAACGAAGTTGACTCGGCGGCCACCTCCACACATCATCGTCCATAATAATTATTTTTGTAGAAGAAATTGCAGACCCGTTTCACAAGGAAGTTATGAATTGGGTGTTATTATTGTTTTCAATATGGGTTGGGTCAATAATCCTAGCAATCGTATGGTCCACTAAGCTTTGTAATGCTACTTCGGCGAAATGATCAGTGACCGTGATGACACTGGGATAGCATTTTTTTTCACACAACGCAGCTTATCGTATCATCGATATATATCAGCGTTTTGTCCTTTGTCAGGTCTCTTTGACAAATTCCATGTGTAATTCGTATGTCCAACATCTACAAATAAGGCCAGTGCTTTTTCATCAGAACATTTTGACGGTAGACGCTGACCCCACAGAGTCATAGTTTTCATTATATTACCACTAAACTCTTCGTCGGCGTTTACCATTGAAACCAACTGTGAAGCACTGCGTTTTCCAGCTTTATACAAGATGCAGCTACCAGCAATGTATCTGATGGGATTATTCAGTTAGGTCTGACAATTTGTTGACTTCTGTTTCTTTGCAACAATCCGCAAAATGTTTTTCTGAACGTCCAAAATTTTTTGAAGATGAGATATCCATTAATATCAGCGGCGTATCTAACCATTCCTGTTTTTTGGTTTCGAAAAATCCTTATTTCTTTCACAGTCTTTCCACTTTACTATAACCCTACTAGTAAAATTTTTGACAATCTCGCCCTGCACTTCCAGAGTAAGTTTAAGGTTTTTCAAAACAGTACCAAATACAAAGTTTTGCATGACAACAAACTTCTTGGTTAGGATGACTTTTGAGTGCCATAATAAAAAGGTGAATTTTTGCTCCTCACATTGTGCCTAAAAAGTACCATATGTAGTTTGAAGGCTAGCAAGTAATAGCAGTTTATATTTCACATTCTGGACGCCTCTGATTCACACTTTCGGCTAATAAAATCCGGTAAGTTCGACTCCACGAAAGACAGGCGTGCGCTAATCCTGGATCGGTGTTAATATACTGAATTACCACTACGTTTTATGAGCTACACATTTATAGACCGGTCACAAATATACATTTTTTTGTAATAAATACCTTGAAGATAATAAAATACCAAACTTTTAACAAATTCAATATAAATTGTAAATTTCCGAGAAACTCGATATCAATGAGCGCAAAAAGAAAGAATTTGGTAACAGCTGATGATCAGCTGATCGTAGAGCTTTTAAAAAGCTTCGATAAATTTAATCAAAGCATCTGTTCTCGACTTATGAAAAAATAGCAACGCTTTTTTAAATTTGAAACAAGGTCCTGCTCCACAATTCTACTCGCAAGCCTATCTGGATATATGGCTCCCAGCTATGGCGGAATGCAAGCAGCAGCAACATTGACATCCTACAGCGCGACTATCACTGGGGCACCGTGGTATATTCGCAACCAAAACATCCACAGAGACCACGGCATTCTTGCAGTAAGAGATGAAATTGACAAACAAAAGACGACCTACAAACAAAGACTCTCCGTGCACCCAAATCATCTCGCAAGAAACTTGTCTCGGGTTTCCAGCAGGACCCGCCTTCAACGCAACGACCTTGCAACCCAGCAATAATTCTCAGGGCCGCATTACTCATTACCAGTCTTATGACTGTAAGTTAGATTTCGACTTTGAAAAAAGAAAAATGTTAAATTGGCAGCAGTGGTCAACACCACTGAGGATAGATGGATAGTCGGCTCCTATCAAGACATCGATTTGGGAGCTCTCAAAGAACTTGCGGTCCGCAAAAGGGATGTCAGGAATTCCCTTAAGAATATCTTGAGGGACTGGATACCAGGGCAGATTCCTGGCCAGTTGCGAAAGAACATAAGCTGCAGTTTTTAACTGCAGTCCGGGTCTGGAAGGCGATCGAATGGCAAAATGGCACAGTTTCGTGGACTGAGGGGCAACGGTTGATTAAGGCCAGAGATTTGGGCCTGGATAGTCTTGAGTGGAAGTTTGACGAGGTGGAAAAGCCTCTCCGTAATAAAGGTTGCCTCGAAACCAGAGTCGATAATGTAAATTGCACCCTAGATGGGAAATGTTAATGAGTGCTGTGCCCAATAGGATGGCTCTTGAGCCAGAAGCGAAGCACACTTGCACATCAGAGTGATCCTCTGTGGCGCTCGTGCCTCTTGTAGTAGGTGCGGGTCGAGACCTGGCTAGCGCAGACGGACTTGGAGCGGCCGCGAATGGGTATCCGCGGTGCAGGATGGTGTGATGACGGCTGTGGCATGTGAAGCAGCTATGGGCGCTAGTGCAATCCCGTTGCAGGTGCCCTCGTGCAAAACAGTTCAGGCAAAGCTGCTTTTTCTTAACTTAGTCGGAGCGACCATTTACATCCATTTCAAGGAAGCGCGGACATAAGCGAACAGGATGATTCTCCCTGGAGCAGAGATCGAACCCTCTTGGGTCTGGATCCAGCCTGGTCTAGGAATAAAGCCTACGCGCTGGGGCGCTCGAAGGTGTCGACCTTGGGGAAAATGACCCGAACTGCGAGGCCGGATGTCATCGATAGCCTTCAGAGTACGATCTGTCGCTCTGTCAAGAACGAATCTAACTCATACCTTGTTGTGAATGGATTGCTCGCACATCGAAAGCGTGATTTTAGAAAGCTTTAAAGAATAGAGGACATCTCTAAGGCTGTCAGACAGCTTTAGATTGTAACTTGCAGCTCTTTCACAGCGAATTTTAAACTGGCTATTGACTAATAACCGAGGCAACCTTTATTAGACTGCTAGACCTGATGTCGTCGATAGCCTCCGGACTACGATGACGCTCTGTTGAGAACGAGTCTAACTCATTCCATGTTGGAATTTCAGTCCTGTTGTGAATGGTTTGCTCCCACATTGACAGCCTTAATTTTGGAAGCTTTAAAGAAACTATATACACCAAGAGACAATCCCAAGTTTCGACTTGAACATCTCTAAGGCTCTCAGGCAACTTTGGATTGTGCGGAGATAAACCCTTCATTGGTCAGCGGGTCTTTGGAAACAATGGCGTGCGGATCGCCACTTGTTTTGGATAACAGGTGGAAAAACTTATCAACCGGTGTGAGACGCGAGTTGTGGATGTATATCACGGTAAAAAGATCTCTTAAGGTGGGCACGATTTTTCTTCAAAATTTTTCTAACGAAAGCTAGCCCTATGCTCTGAATGTGCTAACTCCGCGCCTCGTGCATGGTGCTAGGTTGCCGTTGCATGCGTAGAAGTGCATTGCCCGCTGATTGCGCTGGCCGAAGACTTGGCTTCTGGCACCGTCGTTGCACAATATCCGCAGATGACCTTGCATTATTCTCGTGCCGGCTATGCGTGATCAGCTTAAAAACTTCACTATTGCCGGGTGATCATGTTAACTCTACCCCTGCTTCGATAAAGGACTTCCTCGGACTTCTTGAAACCGTCAATAATAACATGAAGATCATGCTGGCGACGAACTCCCTATCGGCTCTGATAGAGCTTGAAAAGTGCAAACAGATAAAGTATTGAAATTATGTTGCCAACTGAATGTTTGTTTGTTTGAACTCGTGTGTTTGAATAAATCAGAATTTTTAGGAGTTTAAAATGGCCAATCAGATTTTTGATTCATTGCTGCATTTATTGTAAGTTATTTTATAGACTTCAATAGCAGAAAACACAATTCCAAAAAATATATTCACTTATGCTTGAAATGTTAAAAGTATATTATAAAATTTTTTAAATGATTTATACTGTTTTTTTACGAAATAATTTGTGATTGACCGAAAAAAACCTCCGTTCATCAATAGTTAAAGGTGTTAAATATACCATTTCAAATCGGTCGGTTATAATAAAAACTTTATTCGAAACATATTTATAGCCCCCACCGTCGTTGATGTTCTATTAATATAATAATATTACTATAAAATACTAATCTATATATATATAAATGCTCTGTGCGTATGTTCGTGGCGGATGTACTCGAAAAGTTTGAACCGTTTGATCCCAAATTTTGACACAACATGTGTTGAGGTCCCAATTAGGTTTTTATCTACTTAGCACTCGCCTAAGTTCCCAAGCACCAAAGGAAAGGGAAAAAAACGAAGTGGAGAGAGTTTTCTAATTATTAACAACCGAAAAAACTTGTCGGTGGTTAAAATTATTATAGCGAAAAAAAACGAACGA